>OU426988.1:38354048-38954048 GCA_911387755.1 Chrysotoxum bicinctum
ACTTGGTACATGGAGTGATTGTTGTAAGTTCGTAGATCCAATGAACTTGGTACATGGAGTGATTGTTGTTAGTTCGTATTTTTGAATACGGTCACAAAAATGCTATTTTCAGCTTTTAAGTGGCTTTTTGGGAGATAATTGAGTTTGAAGTTTATGAAAAATAAAACTTTTTTTGTTCTCATTTTTGAAAACGGTCACAAAATACTATTTTCAGCTCTCTAAGTGGCTTAGTTTTTTTTGCTCCTCACAAAAATTTACTACTTAGCTTGGCTTAGTTTGATTTAATAAATTCAGCCAATGTTGTTAGTTCGTAGATCCAATGAACTTAGTACATTGGGTGAGTGTTGTTAGTTCGTAGATCCAATGAACTTGGTACATTGAGTGAGTGTTGTTAGTTCGTAGATCCAATGAACTTGGTACATGGAGTGATTGTTGTAAGTTCGTAGATCCAATGAACTTGGTACATGGAGTGATTGTTGTTAGTTCGTATTTTTGAATACGGTCACAAAAATGCTATTTTCAGCTTTTAAGTGGCTTTTTGGGAGATAATTGAGTTTGAAGTTTATGAAAAATAAAACTTTTTTTGTTCTCATTTTTGAAAACGGTCACAAAATACTATTTTCAGCTCTCTAAGTGGCTTAGTTTTTTTTGCTCCTCACAAAAATTTACTACTTAGCTTGGCTTAGTTTGATTTAATAAATTCAGCCAATGTTGTTAGTTCGTAGATCCAATGAACTTAGTACATTGGGTGAGTGTTGTTAGTTCGTAGATCCAATGAACTTGGTACATTGAGTGAGTGTTGTTAGTTCGTAGATCCAATGAACTTGGTACATGGAGTGATTGTTGTAAGTTCGTAGATCCAATGAACTTGGTACATGGAGTGATTGTTGTTAGTTCGTATTTTTGAATACGGTCACAAAAATGCTATTTTCAGCTTTTAAGTGGCTTTTTGGGAGATAATTGAGTTTGAAGTTTATGAAAAATAAAACTTTTTTTGTTCTCATTTTTGAATACGGTCACAAAAATGCTATTTTCAGCTCTCTAAGTGGCTAAGTTTTTTTTGCTACTCACAAAAATTTACTACGGTCACAAAATACTATTTTCAGCTCTCTAAGTGGCTAAGTTTTTTTTGCTCCTCACAAAAATTTACTACTTAGCTTGGCTTAGTTTGATTTAATAAATTCAGCCAATGTTGTTAGTTCGTAGATCCAATGAACTTGGTACATGGAGTGATTGTTGTTAGTTCGTATTTTTGAATACGGTCATAAAAATGCTATTTTCAGCTTTTAAGTGGCTTTTTGGGAGATAATTGAGTTTGAAGTTTTTGAAAAATAAAACTTTTTTTGTTCTCATTTTTGAATACGGTCACAAAAATGCTATTTTCAGCTCTCTAAGTCCCTAAGTTTTTTTTGCTACTCACAAAAATTTACTACGGTCACAAAAATGCTAAGTGGCTAAGTTTAGGAGATAATTGAGTTTGAAGCTTTTGAAGCTATTTTCAGCTTTTAAGTGGCTTTTTGGGAGATAATTGAGTTTGAAGTTTTTGAAAAATAAAACTTTTTTTGTTCTCATTTTTGAATACGGTCACAAAAATGCTATTTTCAGCTCTCTAAGTCCCTAATTTTTTTTTTGCTACTCACAAAAATTTACTACGGTCACAAAAATGCTAAGTGGCTAAGTTTAGGAGATAATTGAGTTTGAAGCTTTTGAAAAATAAAACTTTTTTTGCTACTCACAAAAATTTACTACGGTCACAAAAATGCTAAGTGGCTAAGTTTAGGAGATAATTGAGTTTGAAGCTTTTGAAAAATAAAACTTTTTTTGCTACTCACAAAAATTCGTAGATCCAATGAACTTGGTACATGCAGTAAGTGTTGTTAGTTCGTAGATCCAATGGACTTGGTACATTGAGTGAGTGTTGCCAATTCATTCGATCAGTCAATTAAGTTCGTATTTTTGAATACGGTCACAAAAATGCTATTTTCAGCTTTTTTTTTTTTTTTGCTACTCACAAAAATTTACTACGGTCACAAAAATGCTATTTTCAGGGGTTGGTGACATTTTCCCCAAGTTATAATCCCCAAAATAAAATCCCCAAATTCAAAATCCCCAAAGAAAAATCCCCAGCAGCAAAATCCCTAAAAAGAGAATCCCCAGGGCAAAAATCCCCACGCCAATATCCCCAAAACCATTACCTTCAAGTAGTGAATCATGCAATTAAATCGCGCGCGCGCTAAGGTTAGGAGATAATTGAGTTTGAAGCTTTTGAAAAATAAAACTTTTTTTGCTACTCACAAAAATTCATAGATCCAATGAACTTGGTACATGCAGTGAGTGTTGATAGTTCGTAGATCCAATGGACTTGGTACATTGAGTGAGTGTTGCCAATTCATTCGATCAGTCAATTAAGTTAGTATTTTTGAATACGGTCACAAAAATGCTATTTTCAGCTTTTTTTTTTTTGCTACTCACAAAAATTTACTACGGTCACAAAAAAGCTATTTTCAGCTCTCTAAGGGGCTAAGTTTTTTTTTGCTAAGCTTAGGAGATAATTGAGTTTGAAGTTTTTGAAAAATAAAACTTTTTTTTGCTACTCACGAAAATTTACTACGGTCTTAAAAATGCTATTTTCAGCTAAGTTTTTTTTGCTACTCACAAAATTTTACTACTTAGCTTGGCTTAGTTTGATTTAATAAATTCAGCCAATGTTGTTAGTTCGTAGATCCAATGAACTTAGTACATTGAGTGAGTGTTGTTAGTTCGTAGATCCAATGAACTTGGTACATGGAGTGATTGTTGTTTGTTCGTATTTTTGAATACGGTCACAAAAATGCTATTTTTTGAAAAATAAAACTTTTTTTGCTACTCACAAAATTTTACTACGGTCACAAAAATGCTCTTAATGGCTAAGTTTAGGAGATAATTGAGTTTGAAGTTTTTGAAAAATAAAACTTTTTTTTGCTACTCACAAAAATTTACTACGGTCACAAAAATGCTATTTTCAGCTCTCTAAGTGGCTAAGTTTTTTTTGCTTCTCACAAGAATTTACTACTTAGCTTGGCTTAGTTTGATTTAATAAATAAATAAAACTTTTTTTGTTCTCATTTTTGAATACGGTCACAAAAATGCTATTTTCAGCTCTCTAAGTGGCTAAGTTTTTTTTTGCTACTCACAAAATTTTACTACGGTCACAAAAATGCTATTTTCAGCTCTCTAAGTGGCTAAGTTTTTTTTGCTACTCACAAAAATTTACTACGGTCACAAAAATGCTAAGTGGCTAAGTGTAGGAGATAATTGAGTTTGAAGCTTTTGAAAAATAAAACTTTTTTTGCTACTCACAAAAATTTACTACGGTCACAAAAATGCTAAGTGGCTAAGTTTAGGAGATAATTGAGTTTGAAGCTTTTGAAAAATAAAACTTTTTTTGCTACTCACAAAAATTTACTACGGTCACAAAAATGCTAAGTGGCTAAAAAAACCCATTACCTTCAAGTAGTGAATCATGCAATTAAATCGCGCGCGCGCTAAGTTTAGGAGATAATTGAGTTTGAAGCTTTTGAAAAATAAAACTTTTTTTGCTACTCACAAAAATTTACTACGGTCACAAAAATGCTAAGTGGCTAAGTTTAGGAGATAATTGAGTTTGAAGCTTTTGAAAAATAAAACTTTTTTTGCTACTCACAAAAATTTACTACGGTCACAAAAATGCTAAGTGGCTAAGTTTAGGAGATAATTGAGTTTGAAGTTTTTGAAAAATAAAACTTTTTTTTGCTACTCACGAAAATTTACTACGGTCTTAAAAATGCTATTTTCAGCTAAGTTTTTCTTGCTACTCACAAAATTTGACTACTTAGCTTGGCTTAGTTTGATTTAATAAATTCAGCCAATGTAGTTAGTTCGTAGATCCAATGAACTTGGTACATTGAGTGAGTGTTGTTAGTTCGTAGATCCAATGAACTTGGTACATTGAGTGAGTGTTGTTAGTTCGTAGATCCAATGAACTTGGTACATGCAGTGAGTGTTGTTAGTTCGTAGATCCAATGAACTTAGTACATTGAGTGTGTGTTTTTCAGCTTTTTTTTTTTTTGCTACTCACAAAAATTTACTACGGTCACAAAAATGCTATTTTAAGCTCTCTAAGTGGCTAAGTTCTTTTTGCTACTCAGTAAAATTTACTACTTAGCTTGGCTTAGTTTGATTTAATAAATAAATAAAACTTTTTTTGTTCTCATTTTTGAATACGGTCACAAAAATGCAATTTTCAGCTCTCTAAGTGGCTAAGTTTTTTTTGTTCCTCACACAAATTTACTACTTAGCTTGGCTTAGTTTGATTTAATAAATTCAGCCAATGTTGTTAGTTCGTAGATCCAATGAACTTGGTACATGGAGTGATTGTTGTTAGTTCGTATTTTTGAATACGGTCATAAAAATGCTATTTTCAGCTTTTAAGTGGCTTTTTGGGAGATAATTGAGTTTGAAGTTTTAGAAAAATAAAACTTTTTTTGTTCTCATTTTTGAATACGGTCACAAAAATGCTATTTTCAGCTCTCTAAGTCCCTAAGTTTTTTTTGCTACTCACAAAAATTTACTACGGTCACAAAAATGCTAAGTGGCTAAGTTTAGGAGATAATTGAGTTTGAAGCTTTTGAAGCTATTTTCAGCTTTTAAGTGGCTTTTTGGGAGATAATTGAGTTTGAAGTTTTTGAAAAATAAAACTTTTTTTGTTCTCATTTTTGAATACGGTCACAAAAATGCTATTTTCAGCTCTCTAAGTCCCTATTTTTTTTTTGCTACTCACAAAAATTTACTACGGTCACAAAAATGCTAAGTGGCTAAGTTTAGGAGATAATTGAGTTTGAAGCTTTTGAAAAATAAAACTTTTTTTGCTACTCACAAAATTTTACTACGGTCACAAAAATGCTCTTAATGGCTAAGTTTAGGAGATAATTGAGTTTGAAGTTTTTGAAAAATAAAACTTTTTTTTGCTACTCACAAAAATTTACTACGGTCACAAAAATGCTATTTTCAGCTCTCTAAGTGGCTAAGTTTTTTTTGCTTCTCAAAAATGCTATTTTCAGCTCTCTAAGTGGCTAAGTTTTTTTTTGCTACTCACAAAACTTTACTACGGTCACAAAAATGCTATTTTCAGCTCTCTAAGTGGCTAAGTTTTTTTTGCTACGTGGCTAAGTTTAGGAGATAATTGAGTTTGAAGCTTTTGAAGCTATTTTCAGCTTTTAAGTGGCTTTTTGGGAGATAATTGAGTTTGAAGTTTTTGAAAAATAAAACTTTTTTTGTTCTCATTTTTGAATACGGTCACAAAAATGCTATTTTCAGCTCTCTAAGTGGCTAAGTTTTTTTTTGCTACTCACAAAATTTTACTACGGTCACAAAAATGCTATTTTCAGCTCTCTAAGTGGCTAAGTTTTTTTTGCTACTCACAAAAATTTACTACGGTCACAAAAATGCTAAGTGGCTAAGTGTAGGAGATAATTGAGTTTGAAGCTTTTGAAGCTATTTTCAGCTTTTAAGTGGCTTTTTGGGAGATAATTGAGTTTGAAGTTTTTGAAAAATAAAACTTTTTTTGTTCTCATTTTTGAATACGGTCACAAAAATGCTATTTTCAGCTCTCTAAGTCCCTAATTTTTTTTTTGCTACTCACAAAAATTTACTACGGTCACAAAAATGCTAAGTGGCTAAGTTTAGGAGATAATTGAGTTTGAAGCTTTTGAAAAATAAAACTTTTTTTGCTACTCACAAAAATTTACTACGGTCACAAAAATGCTAAGTGGCTAAAAAAAACCATTACCTTCAAGTAGTGAATCATGCAATTAAATCGCGCGCGCGCTAAGTTTAGGAGATAATTGAGTTTGAAGCTTTTGAAAAATAAAACTTTTTTTGCTACTCACAAAAATTTACTACGGTCACAAAAATGCTAAGTGGCTAAGTTTAGGAGATAATTGAGTTTGAAGCTTTTGAAAAATAAAACTTTTTTTGCTACTCACAAAAATTTACTACGGTCACAAAAATGCTAAGTGGCTAAGTTTAGGAGATAATTGAGTTTGAAGTTTTTGAAAAATAAAACTTTTTTTTGCTACTCACGAAAATTTACTACGGTCTTAAAAATGCTATTTTCAGCTAAGTTTTTCTTGCTACTCACAAAATTTGACTACTTAGCTTGGCTTAGTTTGATTTAATAAATTCAGCCAATGTAGTTAGTTCGTAGATCCAATGAACTTGGTACATTGAGTGAGTGTTGTTAGTTCGTAGATCCAATGAACTTGGTACATTGAGTGAGTGTTGTTAGTTCGTAGATCCAATGAACTTGGTACATGCAGTGAGTGTTGTTAGTTCGTAGATCCAATGAACTTAGTACATTGAGTGAGTGTTTTTCAGCTTTTTTTTTTTTTTTGCTACTCACAAAAATTTACTACGGTCACAAAAATGCTATTTTAAGCTCTCTAAGTGGCTAAGTTCTTTTTGCTACTTAGTAAAATTTACTACTTAGCTTGGCTTAGTTTGATTTAATAAATAAATAAAACTTTTTTTGTTCTCATTGAATACGGTCACAAAAATGCTATTTTCAGCTCTCTAAGTGGCTAAGTTTTTTTTGCTACTCACAAAAATTTACTACGGTCACAAAATACTATTTTCAGCTCTCTAAGTGGCTAAGTTTTTTTTGCTCCTCACAAAAATTTACTACTTAGCTTGGCTTAGTTTGATTTAATAAATTCAGCCAATGTTGTTAGTTCGTAGATCCAATGAACTTAGTACATTGAGTGAGTGTTGTGCTATTTTTTGAAAAATAAAACTTTTTTTGCTACTCACAAAATTTTACTACGGTCACAAAAATGCTCTTAATGGCTAAGTTTAGGAGATAATTGAGTTTGAAGTTTTTGAAAAATAAAACTTTTTTTTGCTACTCACAAAAATTTACTACGGTCACAAAAATGCTATTTTCAGCTCTCTAAGTGGCTAAGTTTTTTTTGCTTCTCAAAAATGCTATTTTCAGCTCTCTAAGTGGCTAAGTTTTTTTTTGCTACTCACAAAATTTTACTACGGTCACAAAAATGCTATTTTCAGCTCTCTAAGTGGCTAAGTTTTTTTTGCTACGTGGCTAAGTTTAGGAGATAATTGAGTTTGAAGCTTTTGAAGCTATTTTCAGCTTTTAAGTGGCTTTTTGGGAGATAATTGAGTTTGACTCACAAAACTCACAAAAATTTACTACGGTCACAAAAATGCTAAGTGGCTAAGTTTAGGAGATAATTGAGTTTGAAGCTTTTGAAAAATAAAACTTTTTTTGCTACTCACAAAAATTTACTACGGTCACAAAAATGCTAAGTGGCTAAGTTTAGGAGATAATTGAGTTTGAAGTTTTTGAAAAATAAAACTTTTTTTTGCTACTCACGAAAATTTACTACGGTCTTAAAAATGCTATTTTCAGCTAAGTTTTTCTTGCTACTCACAAAATTTGACTACTTAGCTTGGCTTAGTTTGATTTAATAAATTCAGCCAATGTAGTTAGTTCGTAGATCCAATGAACTTGGTACATTGAGTGAGTGTTGTTAGTTCGTAGATCCAATGAACTTGGTACATTGAGTGAGTGTTGTTAGTTCGTAGATCCAATGAACTTGGTACATTGAGTGAGTGTTGTTAGTTCGTAGATCCAATGAACTTGGTACATGGAGTGATTGTTGTAAGTTCGTAGATCCAATGAACTTGGTACATGGAGTGATTGTTGTTAGTTCGTATTTTTGAATACGGTCACAAAAATTCTATTTGCAGCTCTCTAAGTGGCTAAGTTTTTTTTGCTACTCACAAAAATTTACTACGGTCACAAAAATGATATTTTCTGCTCTCATGGCTAAGTTTAGGAGATAATTGAGTTTGAAGTTTTTGAAAAATAAAACTTTTTTTTGCTACTCACTCCAATGAACTTGGTACATGGAGTGATTGTTGTTAGTTCGTATTTTTGAATACGGTCACAAAAATTCTATTTGCAGCTCTCTAAGTGGCTAAGTTTTTTTTGCTACTCACAAAAATTTACTACGGTCACAAAAATGATATTTTCTGCTCTCATGGCTAAGTTTAGGAGATAATTGAGTTTGAAGTTTTTGAAAAATAAAACTTTTTTTTGCTACTCACAAAAATTTACTAAGGTCACAAAAATGCTATTTTCAGCTCTCTAAGTGGCTAAGTTCTTTTTGCTACTCAGTAAAATTTACTACTTAGTTTGGCTTAGTTTGATTTAATAAATAAATAAAACTTTTTTTGTTCTCATTGAATACGGTCACAAAAATGCTATTTTCAGCTCTCTAAGTGGCTAAGTTTTTTTTGCTACTCACAAAAATTTACTACGGTCACAAAATACTATTTTCAGCTCTCTAAGTGGCTAAGTTTTTTTTGCTCCTCACAAAAATTTACTACTTAGCTTGGCTTAGTTTGATTTAATAAATTCAGCCAATGTTGTTAGTTCGTAGATCCAATGAACTTAGTACATTGAGTGAGTGTTGTTAGTTCGTAGATCCAATGAAGTTGGAAAATTTACTACGGTCTTAAAAATGCTATGTTCAGCTAAGTTTTTTTTGCTACTCACAAAATTTTACTACTTAGTTTGATTTAATAAATTCAGCCAATGTTGTTAGTTCGTAGATCCAATGAACTTGGTACATTGAGTGAGTGTTGTTAGTTCGTAGATCCAATGAACTTGGTACATTGAGTGAGTGTTGCCAATTCATTCGATCAGTCAATTAAGTTAGTTCGTATTTTTGAATACGCTCACAAAAATGCTATTTTCAGCTCTCTAAGTGGCTAAGTTTTTTTTGCTACTCACAAAAATTTACTACGGTCACAAAAATGCTATTTTGAGCTCTCTAAGTGGCTAAGTTTAGGAGATAATATAGTTTGAAGTTTTTGAAAAATTTACTACGGTCTTAAAAATGCTATTTCCAGCTAAGTTTTTTTTGCTACTCACAAAATTTTACTACTTGGTTTGATTTAATAAATTCAGCCAATGTTGTCAGTTCGTAGATCCAATGAACTTAGTACATTGAGTGAGTGTTGTTAGTTCGTAGATCCAATGAACTTGGTACATTGAGTGAGTGTTGCCAATTCATTCGATCAGTCAATTAAGTTAGTTCGTATTTTTGAATACGCTCACAAAAATGCTATTTTCAGCTCTCTAAGTGGCTAAGTTTTTTTTTGCTACTCACAAAAATTTACTACGGTCACAAAAATGCTATTTTGAGCTCTCTAAGTGGCTAAGTTTAGGAGATAATTGAGTTTGAAGTTTTTGAAAAATAAAACTTTTTTTTGCTACTCACAAAAATTTACTAAGGTCACAAAAATGCTATTTTCAGCTCTCTAAGTGGCTAAGTTCTTTTTGCTACTCAGTAAAATTTACTACTTAGCTTGGCTTAGTTTGATTTAATAAATAAATAAAACTTTTTTTGTTCTCATTTTTGAATACGGTCACAAAAATGCTATTTGCAGCTCTCTAAGTGGCTAAGTTTTTTTTGCTACTCACAAAAATTTACTACGGTCACAAAAATGATATTTTCTGCTCTCATGGCTAAGTTTAGGAGATAATTGAGTTTGAAGTTTTTGAAAAATAAGACTTTTTTTTGCTACTCACAAAAATTTACTAAGGTCACAAAAATGCTCTTTTCAGCTCTCTAAGTGGCTAAGTTCTTTTTGCTACTCAGTAAAATTTACTACTTAGCTTGGCTTAGTTTGATTTAATAAATAAATAAAACTTTTTTTGTTCTCATTTTTGAATACGGTCACAAAAATGCTATTTTCAGCTCTCTAAGTGGCTAAGTTTTTTTTGCTACTCACAAAAATTTACTACGGCCACAAAATACTATTTTCAGCTCTCTAAGTGGCTAAGTTTTTTTTGCTCCTCACAAAAATTTACCACTTAGCTTGGCTTAGTATGATTTAATAAATTCAGCCAATGTTGTTAGTTCGTAGATCCAATGAACTTGGTACATTGAGTGAGTGTTGTTAGTTCGTAGATCCAATGAACTTAGTACATTGAGTGAGTGTTGTTAGTTCGTAGATCCAATGAACTTGGTACATGGAGTGATTGTTGTAAGTTCGTAGATCCAATGAACTTGGTACATGGAGTGATTGTTGTTAGTTCGTATTTTTGAATACGGTCACAAAAATGCTATTTTCAGCTCTCTAAGTGGCTAAGTTTTTTTTGCTACTCACAAAAATTTACTACGGTCACAAAATACTATTTTCAGCTCTCTAAGTGGCTAAGTTTTTTTTGCTCCTCACAAAAATTTACTACTTAGCTTGGCTTAGTTTGATTTAATAAATTCAGCCAATGTTGTTAGTTCGTAGATCCAATGAACTTAGTACATTGAGTGAGTGTTGTTAGTTCGTAGATCCAATGAAGTTGGAAAATTTACTACGGTCTTAAAAATGCTATGTTCAGCTAAGTTTTTTTTGCTACTCACAAAATTTTACTACTTAGTAAAACTTTTTTTTGCTACTCACAAAAATTTACTAAGGTCACAAAAATGCTATTTTCAGCTCTCTAAGTGGCTAAGTTCTTTTTGCTACTCAGTAAAATTTACTACTTAGCTTGGCTTAGTTTGATTTAATAAATAAATAAAACTTTTTTTGTTCTCATTTTTGAATACGGTCACAAAAATGCAATTTTCAGCTCTCTAAGTGGCTAAGTTTTTTTGGCTACTCACAAAAATTTACTACGTCCACAAAATACTATTTTCAGCTCTCTAAGTGGCTACGTTTTTTTTGCTCCTCACAAAAATTTACTACTTAGCTTGGCTTAGTTTGATTTAATAAATTCAGCCAATGTTGTTAGTTCGTAGATCCAATGAACTTAGTACATTGAGTGAGTGTTGTTAGTTCGTAGATCCAATGAACTTGGTACATTGAGTGAGTGTTGCCAATTCATTCGATCAGTCAATTAAGTTAGTTCGTATTTTTGAATACGGTCACAAAAATGCTATTTTCAGCTCTCTAAGTGGCTAAGTTTTTTTTGCTACTCACAAAAATTTACTACGGTCACAAAAATGCTATTTTCAGCTCTCTAAGTGGCTAAGTTTAGGAGATAATATAGTTTGAAGTTTTTGAAAAATAAAACTTTTTTTTGCTACTCACAAAAATTTACTACGGTCACAAAAATGCTATTTTCAGCTCTCTAAGTGGCTAAGTTTTTTTTGCTACTCACAAAAATTTACTACGGTCACAAAAATGATATTTTCTGCTCTCATGGCTAAGTTTAGGAGATAATTGAGTTTGAAGTTTTTGAAAAATAAAACTTTTTTTTGCTACTCACAAAAATTTACTAAGGTCACAAAAATGCTATTTTCAGCTCTCTAAGTGGCTAAGTTCTTTTTGCTACTCAGTAAAATTTACTACTTAGCTTGGCTTAGTTTGATTTAATAAATAAATAAAACTTTTTTTGTTCTCATTTTTGAATACGGTCACAAAAATGCAATTTTCAGCTCTCTAAGTGGCTAAGTTTTTTTTGCTACTCACAAAAATTTACTACGGTCACAAAATACTATTTTCAGCTCTCTAAGTGGCTAAGTTTTTTTTGCTCCTCACAAAAATTTACTACTTAGCTTGGCTTAGTTTGATTTAATAAATTCAGCCAATGTTGTTAGTTCGTAGATCCAATGAACTTAGTACATTGAGTGAGTGTTGTTAGTTCGTAGATCCAATGAACTTGGTACATGGAGTGATTGTTGTAAGTTCGTAGATCCAATGAACTTGGTACATGGAGTGATTGTTGTTAGTTCGTATTTTTGAATACGGTCACAAAAATGCTATTTTCAGCTTTTAAGTGGCTTTTTGGGAGATAATTGAGTTTGAAGTTTATGAAAAATAAAACTTTTTTTGTTCTCATTTTTGAATACGGTCACAAAAATGCTATTTGCAGCTCTCTAAGTGGCTAAGTTTTTTTTGCTACTCACAAAAATTTACTACGGTCACAAAAATGATATTTTCTGCTCTCATGGCTAAGTTTAGGAGATAATTGAGTTTGAAGTTTTTGAAAAATAAGACTTTTTTTTGCTACTTACAAAAATTTACTAAGGTCACAAAAATGCTATTTTCAGCTCTCTAAGTGGCTAAGTTCTTTTTGCTACTCAGTAAAATTTACTACTTAGCTTGGCTTAGTTTGATTTAATAAATAAATAAAATTTTTTTTGTTCTCATTTTTGAATACGGTCACAAAAATGCTATTTTCAGCTCTCTAAGTGGCTAAGTTTTTTTTGCTACTCACAAAAATTTACTACGGCCACAAAATACTATTTTCAGCTCTCTAAGTGGCTAAGTTTTTTTTGCTCCTCACAAAAATTTACCACTTAGCTTGGCTTAGTATGATTTAATAAATTCAGCCAATGTTGATAGTTCGTAGATCCAATGAACTTGGTACATTGAGTGAGTGTTGTAAGTTCGTAGATCCAATGAACTTGGTACATGGAGTGATTGTTGTTAGTTCGTATTTTTGAATACGGTCACAAAAATGCTATTTTCAGCTTTTACGTGGCTTTTTTTGTTCTCATTTTTGAATACGGTCACAAAAATGCTATTTTCAGCTCTCTAAGTGGCTAAGTTTTTTTTGCTACTCACAAAAATTTACTACGGTCACAAAAATGCTATTTTCAGCTCTCTAAGTGGCTAAGTTTAGGAGATAATATAGTTTGAAGTTTTTGAAAAATAAAACTTTTTTTTGCTACTCACAAAAATTTACTATGGTCACAAAAATGCTATTTTCAGCTCTCTAAGTGGCTAAGTTTTTTTTGCTACTCACAAAAATTTACTACGGTCACAAAAATGATATTTTCTGCTCTCATGTCTAAGTTTAGGAGATAATTGAGTTTGAAGTTTTTGAAAAATAAAACTTTTTTTTGCTACTCACAAAAATTTACTAAGGTCACAAAAATGCTATTTTCAGCTCTCTAAGTGGCTAAGTTCTTTTTGCTACTCACAAAAATTTACTACTTAGCTTGGCTTAGTTTGATTTAATAAATAAATAAAACTTTTTTTGTTCTCATTTTTGAATACGGTCACAAAAATGCAATTTTCAGCTCTCTAAGTGGCTAAGTTTTTTTTGCTACTCACAAAAATTGACTACGGCCACAAAATACTATTTTCAGCTCTCTAAGTGGCTAAGTTTTTTTTGCTCCTCACAAAAATTTACTACTTAGCTTAGCTTAGTTTGATTTAATAAATTCAGCCAATGTTGTTAGTTCGTAGATCCAATGAACTTAGTACATTGAGTGAGTGTTGTTAGTTCGTAGATCCAATGAACTTGGTACATTGAGTGAGTGTTGTTAGTTCGTAGATCCAATGAACTTGGTACATGGAGTGATTGTTGTAAGTTCGTAGATCCAATGAACTTGGTACATGGAGTGATTGTTGTTAGTTCGTATTTTTGAATACGGTCACAAAAATGCTATTTTCAGCTTTTAAGTGGCTTTTTGGGAGATAATTGAGTTTGAAGTTTATGAAAAATAAAACTTTTTTTGTTCTCATTTTTGAATATGGTCACAAAAATGCTATTTGCAACTCTCTAAGTGGCTAAGTTTTTTTTGCTACTCACAAAAATTTACTACGGTCACAAAAATGATATTTTCTGCTCTCATGGCTAAGTTTAGGAGATAATTGAGTTTGAAGTTTTTGAAAAATAAGACTTTTTTTTGCTACTCACAAAAATTTACTAAGGTCACAAAAATGCTATTTTCAGCTCTCTAAGTGGCTAAGTTCTTTTTGCTACTCAGTAAAATTTACTACTTAGCTTGGCTTAGTTTGATTTAATAAATAAATAAAACTTTTTTTGTTCTCATTTTTGAATACGGTCACAAAAATGCTATTTTCAGCTCTCTAAGTGGCTAAGTTTTTTTTGCTACTCACAAAAATTTACTACGGCCACAAAATACTATTTTCAGCTCTCTAAGTGGCTAAGTTTTTTTTGCTCCTCACAAAAATTTACTACTTAGCTTGGCTTAGTTTGATTTAATAAATTCAGCCAATGTTGTTAGTTCGTAGATCCAATGAACTTAGTACATTGAGTGAGTTTTTTTCAGCTTTTTTTTTTTTTTGCTACTCACAAAAATTTACTACGGTCACAAAAATGCTAAGTGGCTAAGTTTAGGAGATAATTGAGTTTGAAGCTTTTGAAAAATAAAACTTTTTTTGCTACTCACAAAATTTTACTACGGTCACAAAAATGCTCTTAATGGCTAAGTTTAGGAGATAATTGAGTTTGAAGTTTTTGAAAAATAAAACTTTTTTTTGCTACTCACAAAAATTTACTACGGTCACAAAAATGCTATTTTCAGCTCTCTAAGTGGCTAAGTTTTTTTTGCTTCTCAAAAATGCTATTTTCAGCTCTCTAAGTGGCTAAGTTTTTTTTTGCTACTCACAAAACTTTACTACGGTCACAAAAATGCTATTTTCAGCTCTCTAAGTGGCTAAGTTTTTTTTGCTACGTGGCTAAGTTTAGGAGATAATTGAGTTTGAAGCTTTTGAAGCTATTTTCAGCTTTTAAGTGGCTTTTTGGGAGATAATTGAGTTTGAAGTTTTTGAAAAATAAAACTTTTTTTGTTCTCATTTTTGAATACGGTCACAAAAATGCTATTTTCAGCTCTCTAAGTGGCTAAGTTTTTTTTTGCTACTCACAAAATTTTACTACGGTCACAAAAATGCTATTTTCAGCTCTCTAAGTGGCTAAGTTTTTTTTGCTACTCACAAAAATTTACTACGGTCACAAAAATGCTAAGTGGCTAAGTGTAGGAGATAATTGAGTTTGAAGCTTTTGAAGCTATTTTCAGCTTTTAAGTGGCTTTTTGGGAGATAATTGAGTTTGAAGTTTTTGAAAAATAAAACTTTTTTTGTTCTCATTTTTGAATACGGTCACAAAAATGCTATTTTCAGCTCTCTAAGTCCCTAATTTTTTTTTTGCTACTCACAAAAATTTACTACGGTCACAAAAATGCTAAGTGGCTAAGTTTAGGAGATAATTGAGTTTGAAGCTTTTGAAAAATAAAACTTTTTTTGCTACTCACAAAAATTTACTACGGTCACAAAAATGCTAAGTGGCTAAAAAAAACCATTACCTTCAAGTAGTGAATCATGCAATTAAATCGCGCGCGCGCTAAGTTTAGGAGATAATTGAGTTTGAAGCTTTTGAAAAATAAAACTTTTTTTGCTACTCACAAAAATTTACTACGGTCACAAAAATGCTAAGTGGCTAAGTTTAGGAGATAATTGAGTTTGAAGCTTTTGAAAAATAAAACTTTTTTTGCTACTCACAAAAATTTACTACGGTCACAAAAATGCTAAGTGGCTAAGTTTAGGAGATAATTGAGTTTGAAGTTTTTGAAAAATAAAACTTTTTTTTGCTACTCACGAAAATTTACTACGGTCTTAAAAATGCTATTTTCAGCTAAGTTTTTCTTGCTACTCACAAAATTTGACTACTTAGCTTGGCTTAGTTTGATTTAATAAATTCAACCAATGTAGTTAGTTCGTAGATCCAATGAACTTGGTACATTGAGTGAGTGTTGTTAGTTCGTAGATCCAATGAACTTGGTACATTGAGTGAGTGTTGTTAGTTCGTAGATCCAATGAACTTGGTACATGCAGTGAGTGTTGTTAGTTCGTAGATCCAATGAACTTAGTACATTGAGTGAGTGTTTTTCAGCTTTTTTTTTTTTTTTGCTACTCACAAAAATTTACTACGGTCACAAAAATGCTATTTTAAGCTCTCTAAGTGGCTAAGTTCTTTTTGCTACTTAGTAAAATTTACTACTTAGCTTGGCTTAGTTTGATTTAATAAATAAATAAAACTTTTTTTGTTCTCATTGAATACGGTCACAAAAATGCTATTTTCAGCTCTCTAAGTGGCTAAGTTTTTTTTGCTACTCACAAAAATTTACTACGGTCACAAAATACTATTTTCAGCTCTCTAAGTGGCTAAGTTTTTTTTGCTCCTCACAAAAATTTACTACTTAGCTTGGCTTAGTTTGATTTAATAAATTCAGCCAATGTTGTTAGTTCGTAGATCCAATGAACTTAGTACATTGAGTGAGTGTTGTGCTATTTTTTGAAAAATAAAACTTTTTTTGCTACTCACAAAATTTTACTACGGTCACAAAAATGCTCTTAATGGCTAAGTTTAGGAGATAATTGAGTTTGAAGTTTTTGAAAAATAAAACTTTTTTTTGCTACTCACAAAAATTTACTACGGTCACAAAAATGCTATTTTCAGCTCTCTAAGTGGCTAAGTTTTTTTTGCTTCTCAAAAATGCTATTTTCAGCTCTCTAAGTGGCTAAGTTTTTTTTTGCTACTCACAAAATTTTACTACGGTCACAAAAATGCTATTTTCAGCTCTCTAAGTGGCTAAGTTTTTTTTGCTACGTGGCTAAGTTTAGGAGATAATTGAGTTTGAAGCTTTTGAAGCTATTTTCAGCTTTTAAGTGGCTTTTTGGGAGATAATTGAGTTTGACTCACAAAACTCACAAAAATTTACTACGGTCACAAAAATGCTAAGTGGCTAAGTTTAGGAGATAATTGAGTTTGAAGCTTTTGAAAAATAAAACTTTTTTTGCTACTCACAAAAATTTACTACGGTCACAAAAATGCTAAGTGGCTAAGTTTAGGAGATAATTGAGTTTGAAGTTTTTGAAAAATAAAACTTTTTTTTGCTACTCACGAAAATTTACTACGGTCTTAAAAATGCTATTTTCAGCTAAGTTTTTCTTGCTACTCACAAAATTTGACTACTTAGCTTGGCTTAGTTTGATTTAATAAATTCAGCCAATGTAGTTAGTTCGTAGATCCAATGAACTTGGTACATTGAGTGAGTGTTGTTAGTTCGTAGATCCAATGAACTTGGTACATTGAGTGAGTGTTGTTAGTTCGTAGATCCAATGAACTTGGTACATTGAGTGAGTGTTGTTAGTTCGTAGATCCAATGAACTTGGTACATGGAGTGATTGTTGTAAGTTCGTAGATCCAATGAACTTGGTACATGGAGTGATTGTTGTTAGTTCGTATTTTTGAATACGGTCACAAAAATTCTATTTGCAGCTCTCTAAGTGGCTAAGTTTTTTTTGCTACTCACAAAAATTTACTACGGTCACAAAAATGATATTTTCTGCTCTCATGGCTAAGTTTAGGAGATAATTGAGTTTGAAGTTTTTGAAAAATAAAACTTTTTTTTGCTACTCACTCCAATGAACTTGGTACATGGAGTGATTGTTGTTAGTTCGTATTTTTGAATACGGTCACAAAAATTCTATTTGCAGCTCTCTAAGTGGCTAAGTTTTTTTTGCTACTCACAAAAATTTACTACGGTCACAAAAATGATATTTTCTGCTCTCATGGCTAAGTTTAGGAGATAATTGAGTTTGAAGTTTTTGAAAAATAAAACTTTTTTTTGCTACTCACAAAAATTTACTAAGGTCACAAAAATGCTATTTTCAGCTCTCTAAGTGGCTAAGTTCTTTTTGCTACTCAGTAAAATTTACTACTTAGTTTGGCTTAGTTTGATTTAATAAATAAATAAAACTTTTTTTGTTCTCATTGAATACGGTCACAAAAATGCTATTTTCAGCTCTCTAAGTGGCTAAGTTTTTTTTGCTACTCACAAAAATTTACTACGGTCACAAAATACTATTTTCAGCTCTCTAAGTGGCTAAGTTTTTTTTGCTCCTCACAAAAATTTACTACTTAGCTTGGCTTAGTTTGATTTAATAAATTCAGCCAATGTTGTTAGTTCGTAGATCCAATGAACTTAGTACATTGAGTGAGTGTTGTTAGTTCGTAGATCCAATGAAGTTGGAAAATTTACTACGGTCTTAAAAATGCTATGTTCAGCTAAGTTTTTTTTGCTACTCACAAAATTTTACTACTTAGTTTGATTTAATAAATTCAGCCAATGTTGTTAGTTCGTAGATCCAATGAACTTGGTACATTGAGTGAGTGTTGTTAGTTCGTAGATCCAATGAACTTGGTACATTGAGTGAGTGTTGCCAATTCATTCGATCAGTCAATTAAGTTAGTTCGTATTTTTGAATACGCTCACAAAAATGCTATTTTCAGCTCTCTAAGTGGCTAAGTTTTTTTTGCTACTCACAAAAATTTACTACGGTCACAAAAATGCTATTTTGAGCTCTCTAAGTGGCTAAGTTTAGGAGATAATATAGTTTGAAGTTTTTGAAAAATTTACTACGGTCTTAAAAATGCTATTTCCAGCTAAGTTTTTTTTGCTACTCACAAAATTTTACTACTTGGTTTGATTTAATAAATTCAGCCAATGTTGTCAGTTCGTAGATCCAATGAACTTAGTACATTGAGTGAGTGTTGTTAGTTCGTAGATCCAATGAACTTGGTACATTGAGTGAGTGTTGCCAATTCATTCGATCAGTCAATTAAGTTAGTTCGTATTTTTGAATACGCTCACAAAAATGCTATTTTCAGCTCTCTAAGTGGCTAAGTTTTTTTTTGCTACTCACAAAAATTTACTACGGTCACAAAAATGCTATTTTGAGCTCTCTAAGTGGCTAAGTTTAGGAGATAATTGAGTTTGAAGTTTTTGAAAAATAAAACTTTTTTTTGCTACTCACAAAAATTTACTAAGGTCACAAAAATGCTATTTTCAGCTCTCTAAGTGGCTAAGTTCTTTTTGCTACTCAGTAAAATTTACTACTTAGCTTGGCTTAGTTTGATTTAATAAATAAATAAAACTTTTTTTGTTCTCATTTTTGAATACG
Organism: Chrysotoxum bicinctum; assembly: GCA_911387755.1. NCBI lineage: Eukaryota > Metazoa > Arthropoda > Insecta > Diptera > Syrphidae > Chrysotoxum > Chrysotoxum bicinctum. Next base: position 38,372,811 of record OU426988.1, read on the forward strand.
GTCACAAAAATGCTATTTGCAGCTCTCTAAGTGGCTAAGTTTTTTTTGCTACTCACAAAAATTTACTACGGTCACAAAAATGATATTTTCTGCTCTCATGGCTAAGTTTAGGAGATAATTGAGTTTGAAGTTTTTGAAAAATAAGACTTTTTTTTGCTACTCACAAAAATTTACTAAGGTCACAAAAATGCTCTTTTCAGCTCTCTAAGTGGCTAAGTTCTTTTTGCTACTCAGTAAAATTTACTACTTAGCTTGGCTTAGTTTGATTTAATAAATAAATAAAACTTTTTTTGTTCTCATTTTTGAATACGGTCACAAAAATGCTATTTTCAGCTCTCTAAGTGGCTAAGTTTTTTTTGCTACTCACAAAAATTTACTACGGCCACAAAATACTATTTTCAGCTCTCTAAGTGGCTAAGTTTTTTTTGCTCCTCACAAAAATTTACCACTTAGCTTGGCTTAGTATGATTTAATAAATTCAGCCAATGTTGTTAGTTCGTAGATCCAATGAACTTGGTACATTGAGTGAGTGTTGTTAGTTCGTAGATCCAATGAACTTGGTACATTGAGTGAGTGTTGTTAGTTCGTAGATCCAATGAACTTGGTACATGGAGTGATTGTTGTAAGTTCGTAGATCCAATGAACTTGGTACATGGAGTGATTGTTGTTAGTTCGTATTTTTGAATACGGTCACAAAAATGCTATTTTCAGCTCTCTAAGTGGCTAAGTTTTTTTTGCTACTCACAAAAATTTACTACGGTCACAAAATACTATTTTCAGCTCTCTAAGTGGCTAAGTTTTTTTTGCTCCTCACAAAAATTTACTACTTAGCTTGGCTTAGTTTGATTTAATAAATTCAGCCAATGTTGTTAGTTCGTAGATCCAATGAACTTAGTACATTGAGTGAGTGTTGTTAGTTCGTAGATCCAATGAAGTTGGAAAATTTACTACGGTCTTAAAAATGCTATGTTCAGCTAAGTTTTTTTTGCTACTCACAAAATTTTACTACTTAGTAAAACTTTTTTTTGCTACTCACAAAAATTTACTAAGGTCACAAAAATGCTATTTTCAGCTCTCTAAGTGGCTAAGTTCTTTTTGCTACTCAGTAAAATTTACTACTTAGCTTGGCTTAGTTTGATTTAATAAATAAATAAAACTTTTTTTGTTCTCATTTTTGAATACGGTCACAAAAATGCAATTTTCAGCTCTCTAAGTGGCTAAGTTTTTTTGGCTACTCACAAAAATTTACTACGTCCACAAAATACTATTTTCAGCTCTCTAAGTGGCTACGTTTTTTTTGCTCCTCACAAAAATTTACTACTTAGCTTGGCTTAGTTTGATTTAATAAATTCAGCCAATGTTGTTAGTTCGTAGATCCAATGAACTTAGTACATTGAGTGAGTGTTGTTAGTTCGTAGATCCAATGAACTTGGTACATTGAGTGAGTGTTGCCAATTCATTCGATCAGTCAATTAAGTTAGTTCGTATTTTTGAATACGGTCACAAAAATGCTATTTTCAGCTCTCTAAGTGGCTAAGTTTTTTTTGCTACTCACAAAAATTTACTACGGTCACAAAAATGCTATTTTCAGCTCTCTAAGTGGCTAAGTTTAGGAGATAATATAGTTTGAAGTTTTTGAAAAATAAAACTTTTTTTTGCTACTCACAAAAATTTACTACGGTCACAAAAATGCTATTTTCAGCTCTCTAAGTGGCTAAGTTTTTTTTGCTACTCACAAAAATTTACTACGGTCACAAAAATGATATTTTCTGCTCTCATGGCTAAGTTTAGGAGATAATTGAGTTTGAAGTTTTTGAAAAATAAAACTTTTTTTTGCTACTCACAAAAATTTACTAAGGTCACAAAAATGCTATTTTCAGCTCTCTAAGTGGCTAAGTTCTTTTTGCTACTCAGTAAAATTTACTACTTAGCTTGGCTTAGTTTGATTTAATAAATAAATAAAACTTTTTTTGTTCTCATTTTTGAATACGGTCACAAAAATGCAATTTTCAGCTCTCTAAGTGGCTAAGTTTTTTTTGCTACTCACAAAAATTTACTACGGTCACAAAATACTATTTTCAGCTCTCTAAGTGGCTAAGTTTTTTTTGCTCCTCACAAAAATTTACTACTTAGCTTGGCTTAGTTTGATTTAATAAATTCAGCCAATGTTGTTAGTTCGTAGATCCAATGAACTTAGTACATTGAGTGAGTGTTGTTAGTTCGTAGATCCAATGAACTTGGTACATGGAGTGATTGTTGTAAGTTCGTAGATCCAATGAACTTGGTACATGGAGTGATTGTTGTTAGTTCGTATTTTTGAATACGGTCACAAAAATGCTATTTTCAGCTTTTAAGTGGCTTTTTGGGAGATAATTGAGTTTGAAGTTTATGAAAAATAAAACTTTTTTTGTTCTCATTTTTGAATACGGTCACAAAAATGCTATTTGCAGCTCTCTAAGTGGCTAAGTTTTTTTTGCTACTCACAAAAATTTACTACGGTCACAAAAATGATATTTTCTGCTCTCATGGCTAAGTTTAGGAGATAATTGAGTTTGAAGTTTTTGAAAAATAAGACTTTTTTTTGCTACTTACAAAAATTTACTAAGGTCACAAAAATGCTATTTTCAGCTCTCTAAGTGGCTAAGTTCTTTTTGCTACTCAGTAAAATTTACTACTTAGCTTGGCTTAGTTTGATTTAATAAATAAATAAAATTTTTTTTGTTCTCATTTTTGAATACGGTCACAAAAATGCTATTTTCAGCTCTCTAAGTGGCTAAGTTTTTTTTGCTACTCACAAAAATTTACTACGGCCACAAAATACTATTTTCAGCTCTCTAAGTGGCTAAGTTTTTTTTGCTCCTCACAAAAATTTACCACTTAGCTTGGCTTAGTATGATTTAATAAATTCAGCCAATGTTGATAGTTCGTAGATCCAATGAACTTGGTACATTGAGTGAGTGTTGTAAGTTCGTAGATCCAATGAACTTGGTACATGGAGTGATTGTTGTTAGTTCGTATTTTTGAATACGGTCACAAAAATGCTATTTTCAGCTTTTACGTGGCTTTTTTTGTTCTCATTTTTGAATACGGTCACAAAAATGCTATTTTCAGCTCTCTAAGTGGCTAAGTTTTTTTTGCTACTCACAAAAATTTACTACGGTCACAAAAATGCTATTTTCAGCTCTCTAAGTGGCTAAGTTTAGGAGATAATATAGTTTGAAGTTTTTGAAAAATAAAACTTTTTTTTGCTACTCACAAAAATTTACTATGGTCACAAAAATGCTATTTTCAGCTCTCTAAGTGGCTAAGTTTTTTTTGCTACTCACAAAAATTTACTACGGTCACAAAAATGATATTTTCTGCTCTCATGGCTAAGTTTAGGAGATAATTGAGTTTGAAGTTTTTGAAAAATAAAACTTTTTTTTGCTACTCACAAAAATTTACTAAGGTCACAAAAATGCTATTTTCAGCTCTCTAAGTGGCTAAGTTCTTTTTGCTACTCACAAAAATTTACTACTTAGCTTGGCTTAGTTTGATTTAATAAATAAATAAAACTTTTTTTGTTCTCATTTTTGAATACGGTCACAAAAATGCAATTTTCAGCTCTCTAAGTGGCTAAGTTTTTTTTGCTACTCACAAAAATTGACTACGGCCACAAAATACTATTTTCAGCTCTCTAAGTGGCTAAGTTTTTTTTGCTCCTCACAAAAATTTACTACTTAGCTTAGCTTAGTTTGATTTAATAAATTCAGCCAATGTTGTTAGTTCGTAGATCCAATGAACTTAGTACATTGAGTGAGTGTTGTTAGTTCGTAGATCCAATGAACTTGGTACATTGAGTGAGTGTTGTTAGTTCGTAGATCCAATGAACTTGGTACATGGAGTGATTGTTGTAAGTTCGTAGATCCAATGAACTTGGTACATGGAGTGATTGTTGTTAGTTCGTATTTTTGAATACGGTCACAAAAATGCTATTTTCAGCTTTTAAGTGGCTTTTTGGGAGATAATTGAGTTTGAAGTTTATGAAAAATAAAACTTTTTTTGTTCTCATTTTTGAATACGGTCACAAAAATGCTATTTGCAACTCTCTAAGTGGCTAAGTTTTTTTTGCTACTCACAAAAATTTACTACGGTCACAAAAATGATATTTTCTGCTCTCATGGCTAAGTTTAGGAGATAATTGAGTTTGAAGTTTTTGAAAAATAAGACTTTTTTTTGCTACTCACAAAAATTTACTAAGGTCACAAAAATGCTATTTTCAGCTCTCTAAGTGGCTAAGTTCTTTTTGCTACTCAGTAAAATTTACTACTTAGCTTGGCTTAGTTTGATTTAATAAATAAATAAAACTTTTTTTGTTCTCATTTTTGAATACGGTCACAAAAATGCTATTTTCAGCTCTCTAAGTGGCTAAGTTTTTTTTGCTACTCACAAAAATTTACTACGGCCACAAAATACTATTTTCAGCTCTCTAAGTGGCTAAGTTTTTTTTGCTCCTCACAAAAATTTACCACTTAGCTTGGCTTAGTATGATTTAATAAATTCAGCCAATGTTGTTAGTTCGTAGATCCAATGAACTTGGTACATTGAGTGAGTGTTGTAAGTTCGTAGATCCAATGAACTTGGTACATGGAGTGATTGTTGTTAGTTCGTATTTTTGAATACGGTCACAAAAATGCTATTTTCAGCTTTTAAGTGGCTTTTTTTGTTCTCATTTTTGAATACGGTCACAAAAATGCTATTTTCAGCTCTCTAAGTGGCTTAGTTTTTTTTGCTACTCACAAAAATTTACTACGGTCACAAAAATGCTATTTTCCGCTCTCATGGCTAAATTTAGGAGATAATATAGTTTGAAGTTTTTGAAAAATAAAACTTTTTTTTGCTACTCACGAAAATTTACTACGGTCTTAAAAATGCTATTTTCAGCTAAGTTTTTTTTGCTACTCACAAAATTTTACTACTTAGTTTGATTTAATAAATTCAGCCAATGTTGTTAGTTCGTAGATCCAATGAACTTAGTACATTGAGTGAGTGTTGGCAATTCATTCGATCAGTCAATTAAGTTAGTTCGTATTTTTGAATACGGTCACAAAAATGCTATTTTCAGCTCTCTAAGTGGCTAAGTTTTTTTGGCTACTCACAAAAATTTACTACGGTCACAAAACTGCTATTTTGAGCTCTCTAAGTGGCTAAGTTTAGGAGATAATATAGTTTGAAGTTTTTGAAAAATAAAACTTTTTTTTGCTACTCACGAAAATTTACTACGGTCACAAAAATGCTATTTTCAGCTCTCTAAGTGGCTAAGTTTTTTTTGGTACTCACAAGAATTTACTACTTAGCTTGGCTTAGTTTGATTTAATAAATAAATAAAACTTTTTTTGTTCTCATTTTTGAATACGGTCACAAAAATGCTATTTTCAGCTCTCTAAGCGGCTAAGTTTTTTTCCTACTCACAAGAATTTACTACTTAGCTTGGCTTAGTTTGATTTAATAAATAAATAAAACTTTTTTTGTTCTCATTTTTGAATACGGTCACAAAAATGCTATTTTCAGCTCTCTAAGTGGCTAAGTTTTTTTTGCTACTCACAAGAATTTACTAATTAGCTTGGCTTAGTTTGATTTAATAAATAAATAAAACTTTTTTTGTTCTCATTTTTGAATACGGTCACAAAAATGCTATTTTCAGCTCTCTAAGTGGCTAAGTTTTTTTTTGCTACGCACAAAATTTTACTACGGTCACAAAAATGCTATTTTCAGCTCTCTAAGTGGCTAAGTTTTTTTTGCTACTCACAACAATTTACTACGGTCACAGAAATGCTATTTTGAGCTCTAAGTGACTAAGTTTAGGAGATAATTGAGTTTGAAGTATTTGAAAAATAAAACTTTTTTTTGGTACTCACAAAATACTATTTTCAGCTCTCTAAGTGTGCTCCTCACAAAAATTTACTACCTAGCTTGGCTTAGTTTTTTTTAATTAATTCAGCCAATGTTGTTAGTTCGTAGATCCAATGAACTTAGTACATTGAGTGAGTGTTTTTCAGCTTTTTTTTTTTTTGCTACTCACAAAAATTTACTACGGTCACAAAATACTATTTTAAGCTCTCTAAGTGGCTAAGTTCTTTTTGCTACTCAGTAAAATTTACTACTTAGCTTGGCTTAGTTTGATTTAATAAATAAATAAAACTTTTTTTGTTCTCATTGAATACGGTCACAAAAATGCTATTTTCAGCTCTCTAAGTGGCTAAGTTTTTTTTGCTACTCACAAAAATTTACTACGGTCACAAAATACTATTTTCAGCTCTCTAAGTGGCTAAGTTTTTTTTGCTCCTCACAAAAATTTACTACTTAGCTTGGCTTAGTTTGATTTAATAAATTCAGCCAATGTTGTTAGTTCGTAGATCCAATGAACTTGGTACATGGAGTGATTGTTGTTAGTTCGTATTTTTGAATACGGTCACAAAAATGCTATTTTCAGCTTTTAAGTGGCTTTTTGGGAGATAATTGAGTTTGAAGTTTTTGATAAATAAAACTTTTTTTGTTCTCATTTTTGAATACGGTCACAAAAATGCTATTTTCAGCTCTCTAAGTCCCTAAGTTTTTTTTGTTACTCACAAAAATTTACTACGGTCACAAAAATGCTAAGTGGCTAAGTGTAGGAGATAATTGAGTTTGAAGCTTTTGAAAAATAAAACTTTTTTTGCTACTCACAAAAATTTACTACGGTCACAAAAATGCTAAGTGGCTAAGTTTAGGAGATAATTGAGTTTGAAGCTTTTTAAAAATAAAACTTTTTTTGCTACTCACAAAATTTTACTACTAAGCTTGGCTTAGTTTGATTTAATAAATTCAGACAATGTTGTTAGTTCGTAGATCCAATGAACTTGGTACATTGAGTGAGTGTTGTTAGTTCGTAGATCCAATGAAGTTGGTACATGGAGTGAGTGTTGTTAGTTCGTAGATCCAATGAACTTGGTACATTGAGTGAGTGTTGCCAATTCATTCGATCTTTCAATTAAGTTCGTATTTTTGAATACGGTCACAAAAATGCTATTTTCAGCTTTTAAGTGGCTTTTTGGGAGATAATTGAGTTTGAAGTTTTTGAAAAATAAAACTTTTTTTGTTCTCATTTTTGAATACGGTCACAAAAATGCTATTTTCAGCTCTCTAAGTCCCTAATTTTTTTTTGCTACTCACAAAATTTTACTACGGTCACAAAAATGCTATTTTCAGCTCTCTAAGTGGCTAAGTTTTTTTTTGGTAAGTTTAGGAGATAATTGAGTTTGAAGTTTTTGAAAAATAAAACTTTTTTTTGCTACTCACGAAAATTTACTACGGTCTTAAAAATGCTAATTTCAGCTAAGTTTTTTTTGCTACTCACAAAATTTTACTACTTAGTTTGATTTAATAAATTCAGCCAATGTTGTTAGTTCGTAGATCCAATGAACTTAGTACATTGAGTGAGTGTTGTTAGTTCGTAGATCCAATGAACTTGGTACATTGAGTGAGTGTTGTTAGTTCGTAGATCCAATGAACTTCGTACATGGAGTGATTGTTGTTAGTTCGTAGATCCAATGAACTTGGTACATGGAGTGATTGTTGTTTGTTCGTATTTTTGAATACGGTCACAAAAATGCTATTTTTTGAAAAATAAAACTTTTTTTGCTACTCACAAAATTTTACTACGGTCACAAAAATGCTATTTTCCGCTCTCTTAATGGCTAAGTTTAGGAGATAATTGAGTTTGAAGTTTTTGAAAAATAAAATTTTTTTTTGATACTCACAAAAATTTACTACGGTCACACAAAAGCTATTTTCAGCTCTCTAAGTGGCTAAGTTTTTTTTGCTAAGCTTAGGAGATAATTGAGTTTGAAGTTTTTGAAAAATAAAACTTTTTTTTGCTACCCACGAAAATTTACTACGGTCTTAAAAATGCTATTTTCAGCTAAGTTTTTTTTGCTACTCACAAAATTTTACTACTTAGCTTGGCTTAGTTTGATTTAATAAATTCAGCCAATGTTGTTAGTTCGTAGATCCAATGAACTTGGTACATTGAGTGAGTGTTGCCAATTCATTCGATCAGTCAATTAAGTTAGTTCGTATTTTTGAATACGGTCACAAAAATGCTATTTTCAGCTCTCTAAGTGGCTAAGTTTTTTTTTGCTACTCACAAAAATCTACTACGGTCACAAAAATGCTATTTTGAGCTCTCTAAGTGGCTAAGTTTAGGAGATAATATAGTTTGAAGTTTTTGAAAAATAAAACTTTTTTTTGCTACTCACAAAAATGTACTACGGTCACAAAAATGCTATTTTCAGCTCTCTAAGTGGCTAAGTTTTTTTTGCTACTCACAAGAATTTACTACTTAGCTTGGCTTAGTTTGATTTAATAAATAAATAAAACTTTTTTTGTTCTCATTTTTGAATACGGTCACAAAAATGCTATTTTCAGCTCTCTAAGTGGCTAAGTTTTTTTTTGCTACTCACAAAAATTTACTACGGTCACAAAAATGCTATTTTGAGCTCTCTAAGTGGCTAAGTTTAGGAGATAATATAGTTTGAAGTTTTTGAAAAATAAAACTTTTTTTTGCTACTCACAAAAATTTACTACGGTCACAAAAATGCTATTTTCAGCTCTCTAAGTGGCTAAGTTTTTTTTGCTACTCACAAGAATTTACTACTTAGCTTGGCTTAGTTTGATTTAATAAATAAATAAAACTTTTTTTGTTCTCATTTTTGAATACGGTCACAAAAATGCTATTTTCAGCTCTCTAAGTGGCTAAGTTTTTTTTGCTACTCACAAAAATTTACTACGGTCACAGAAATGTTATTTTGAGCTTTAAGTGGCTAAGTTTAGGAGATAATTGAGTTTGAAGTTTTTGAAAAATAAAACTTTTTTTTGGTACTCACAAAATACTATTTTCAGCTCTCTAAGTGTGCTCCTCACAAAAATTTACTACCTAGCTTGGCTTAGTTTGATTTAATAAATTCAGCCAATGTTGTTAGTTCGTAGATCCAATGAACTTAGTACATTGAGTGAGTGTTTTTCAGCTTTTTTTTTTTTTGCTACTCACAAAAATTTACTACGGTCACAAAAATGCTATTTTAAGCTCTCTAAGTGGCTAAGTTGTTTTTGCTACTCAGTAAAATTTACTACTTAGCTTGGCTTAGTTTGATTTAATAAATAAATAAAACTTTTTTTGTTCTCATTGAATACGGTCACAAAAATGCTATTTTCAGCTCTCTAAGTGGCTAAGTTTTTTTTGCTACTCACAAAAATTTACTACGGTCACAAAATACTATTTTCAGCTCTCTAAGTGGCTAAGTTTTTTTTGTTCCTCACACAAATTTACTACTTAGCTTGGCTTAGTTTGATTTAATAAATTCAGCCAATGTTGTTAGTTCGTAGATCCAATGAACTTGGTACATGGAGTGATTGTTGTTAGTTCGTATTTTTGAATACGGTCATAAAAATGCTATTTTCAGCTTTTAAGTGGCTTTTTGGGAGATAATTGAGTTTGAAGTTTTAGAAAAATAAAACTTTTTTTGTTCTCATTTTTGAATACGGTCACAAAAATGCTATTTTCAGCTCTCTAAGTCCCTAAGTTTTTTTTGCTACTCACAAAAATTTACTACGGTCACAAAAATGCTAAGTGGCTAAGTTTAGGAGATAATTGAGTTTGAAGCTTTTGAAGCTATTTTCAGCTTTTAAGTGGCTTTTTGGGAGATAATTGAGTTTGAAGTTTTTGAAAAATAAAACTTTTTTTGTTCTCATTTTTGAATACGGTCACAAAAATGCTATTTTCAGCTCTCTAAGTCCCTATTTTTTTTTTGCTACTCACAAAAATTTACTACGGTCACAAAAATGCTAAGTGGCTAAGTTTAGGAGATAATTGAGTTTGAAGCTTTTGAAAAATAAAACTTTTTTTGCTACTCACAAAAATTTACTACGGTCACAAAAATGCTAAGTGGCTAAGTTTAGGAGATAATTGAGTTTGAAGCTTTTGAAAAATAAAACTTTTTTTGCTACTCACAAAAATTTACTACGGTCACAAAAATGCTAAGTGGCTAAGTTTAGGAGATAATTGAGTTTGAAGCTTTTGAAAAATAAAACTTTTTTTGCTACTCACAAAAATTTACTACGGTCACAAAAATGCTAAGTGGCTAAGTTTAGGAGATAATTGAGTTTGAAGTTTTTGAAAAATAAAACTTTTTTTTGCTACTCACGAAAATTTACTACGGTCTTAAAAATGCTATTTTCAGCTAAGTTTTTCTTGCTACTCACAAAATTTGACTACTTAGCTTGGCTTAGTTTGATTTAATAAATTCAGACAATGTAGTTAGTTCGTAGATCCAATGAACTTGGTACATGGAGTGATTGTTGTTAGTTCGTATTTTTGAATGCGGTCACAAAAATGCTATTTTCAGCTTTTAAGTGGCTTTTTGGGAGATAATTGAGTTTGAAGTTTTGAAAAATAAAACTTTTTTTGTTCTCATTTTTGAATACGGTCACAAAAATGCTATTTTCAGCTCTCTAAGTCCCTAAGTTTTTTTTGCTACTCACAAAAATTTACTACGGTCACAAAAATGCTAAGTGGCTAAGTTTAGGAGATAATTGAGTTTGAAGCTTTTGAAGCTATTTTCAGCTTTTAAGTGGCTTTTTGGGAGATAATTGAGTTTGAAGTTTTTGAAAAATAAAACATTTTTTGTTCTCATTTTTGAATACCGTCACAAAAATGCTATTTTCAGCTCTCTAAGTCCCTAAGTTTTTTTTGCTACTCACAAAAATTTACTACGGTCACAAAAATGCTAAGTGGCTAAGTGTAGGAGATAATTGAGTTTGAAGCTTTTGAAAAATAAAACTTTTTTTGCTACTCACAAAAATTCATAGATCCAATGAACTTGGTACATGCAGTGAGTGTTGATAGTTCGTAGATCCAATGGACTTGGTACATTGAGTGAGTGTTGCCAATTCATTCGATCAGTCAATTAAGTTAGTGTTTTTGAATACGGTCACAAAAATGCTATTTTCAGCTTTTTTTTTTTTTTTGCTACTCACAAAAATTTACTACGGTCACAAAAAAGCTATTTTCAGCTCTCTAAGGGGCTAAGTTTTTTTTTACTAAGTTTAGGAGATAATTGAGTTTGAAGTTTTTGAAGAATAAAACTTTTTTTTGCTACTCACGAAAATTTACTACGGTCTTAAAAATGCTATTTTCAGCTAAGTTTTTTTTGCTACTCACAAAATTTTACTACTTAGCTTGGCTTAGTTTGATTTAATAAATTCAGCCAATGTTGTTAGTTCGTAGATCCAATGAACTTGGTACATGGAGTGATTGTTGCTTGTTCGTATTTTTGAATACGGTCACAAAAATGCTATTTTTTGAAAAATAAAACTTTTTTTGCTACTCACAAAATTTTACTACGGTCACAAAAATGCTCTTAATGGCTAAGTTTAGGAGATAATTGAGTTTGAAGTTTTTGAAAAATAAAACTTTTTTTTGCTACTCACAAAAATTTACTACGGTCACAAAAATGCTATTTTCAGCTCTCTAAGTGGCTAAGTTTTTTTTTGCTACTCACAAAATTTTACTACGGTCACAAAAATGCTATTTTCAGCTCTCTAAGTGGCTAAGTTTTTTTTGCTACTCACAAAATTTACTACGGTCACAGAAATGCTATTTTGAGCTCTATGTGGCTAAGTTTACGAGATAATTGAGTTTGAAGTTTTTGAAAAATAAAACTTTTTTTTGGTACTCACAAAATACTATTTTCAGCTCTCTAAGTGTGCTCCTCACAAAAATTTACTACCTAGCTTGGCTTAGTTTTATTTAATTAATTCAGCCAATGTTGTTAGTTCGTAGATCCAATGAACTTAGTACATTGAGTGAGTGTTTTTCAGCTTTTTTTTTTTTTTGCTACTCACAAAAATTTACTACGGTCACAAAAATGCTATTTTAAGCTCTCTAAGTGGCTAAGTTGTTTTTGCTACTCAGTAAAATTTACTACTTAGCTTGGCTTAGTTTGATTTAATAAATAAATAAAACTTTTTTTGTTCTCATTGAATACGGTCACAAAAATGCTATTTTCAGCTCTCTAAGTGGCTAAGTTTTTGTGCTACTCACAAAAATTTACTACGGTCACAAAATACTATTTTCAGCTCTCTAAGTGGCTAAGTTCTTTTTGCTACTCAGTAAAATTTACTACTTAGCTTGGCTTAGTTTGATTTAATAAATAAATAAAACTTTTTTTGTTCTCATTGAATACGGTCACAAAAATGCTATTTTCAGCTCTGAGTTTGAAGTTTTTGAAAAATAAAACTTTTTTTTGCTACTCACGAAAATTTACTACGGTCTTAAAAATGCTATTTTCAGCTAAGTTTTTCTTGCTACTCACAAAATTTGACTACTTAGCTTGGCTTAGTTTGATTTAATAAATTCAGCCAATGTAGTTAGTTCGTAGATCCAATGAACTTGGTACATTGAGTGAGTGTTGTTAGTTCGTAGATCCAATGAACTTGGTACATGCAGTGAGTGTTGTTAGTTCGTAGATCCAATGAACTTGGTACATGCAGTGAGTGCTGTTAGTTCGTAGATCCAATGAACTTGGTACATTGAGTGAGTGTTGTTAGTTCGTAGATCCAATGAACTTGGTACATTGAGTGAGTGTTGTTAGTTCGTAGATCCAATGAACTTCGTACATGGAGTGATTGTTGTTAGTTCGTAGATCCAATGAACTTGGTACATGGAGTGATTGTTGTTAGTTCGTATTTTTGAATGCGGTCACAAAAATGCTATTTTCAGCTTTTAAGTGGCTTTTTGGGAGATAATTGAGTTTGAAGTTTTTGAAAAATAAAACTTTTTTTGTTCTCATTTTTGAATACGGTCACAAAAATGCTATTTTCAGCTTTTAAGTGGCTTTTTGGGAGATAATTGAGTTTGAAGTTTATGAAAAATAAAACTTTTTTTTTCAGCTCTCTAAGTGGCTTAGTTTTTTTTGCTACTCACAAAAATTTACTACGGTCACAAAAATGCTATTTTCCGCTCTCATGGCTAAGTTTAGGAGATAATTGAGTTTGAAGTTTTTGAAAAATAAAACTTTTTTTTGCTACTCACAAAAATTTACTACGGTCACAAAAATGCTATTTTAAGCTCTCTAAGTGGCTAAGTTCTTTTTGCTACTCAGTAAAATTTACTACTTAGCTTGGCTTAGTTTGATTTAATAAATAAATAAAACTTTTTTTGTTCTCATTGAATATGGTCACAAAAATGCTATTTTCAGCTCTCTAAGTGGCTAAGTTTTTTTTGCTACTCACAAAAATTTACTACGGTCACAAAATACTTTTTTCAGCTCTCTAAGTGGCTAAGTTGATTGTTGTAAGTTCGTAGATCCAATGAACTTGGTACATTGAGTGAGTGTTGTTAGTTCGTAGATCCAATGAACTTGGTACATGCAGTGAGTGTTGTTAGTTCGTAGATCCAATGAACTTGGTACATGCAGTGAGTGCTGTTAGTTCGTAGATCCAATGAACTTGGTACATTGAGTGAGTGTTGTTAGTTCGTAGATCCAATGAACTTGGTACATTGAGTGAGTGTTGTTAGTTCGTAGATCCAATGAACTTCGTACATGGAGTGATTGTTGTTAGTTCGTAGATCCAATGAACTTGGTACATGGAGTGATTGTTGTTAGTTCGTATTTTTGAATGCGGTCACAAAAATGCTATTTTCAGCTTTTAAGTGGCTTTTTGGGAGATAATTGAGTTTGAAGTTTTTGAAAAATAAAACTTTTTTTGTTCTCATTTTTGAATACGGTCACAAAAATGCTATTTTCAGCTTTTAAGTGGCTTTTTGGGAGATAATTGAGTTTGAAGTTTATGAAAAATAAAACTTTTTTTTTCAGCTCTCTAAGTGGCTTAGTTTTTTTTGCTACTCACAAAAATTTACTACGGTCACAAAAATGCTATTTTCCGCTCTCATGGCTAAGTTTAGGAGATAATTGAGTTTGAAGTTTTTGAAAAATAAAACTTTTTTTTGCTACTCACAAAAATTTACTACGGTCACAAAAATGCTATTTTAAGCTCTCTAAGTGGCTAAGTTCTTTTTGCTACTCAGTAAAATTTACTACTTAGCTTGGCTTAGTTTGATTTAATAAATAAATAAAACTTTTTTTGTTCTCATTGAATATGGTCACAAAAATGCTATTTTCAGCTCTCTAAGTGGCTAAGTTTTTTTTGCTACTCACAAAAATTTACTACGGTCACAAAATACTTTTTTCAGCTCTCTAAGTGGCTAAGTTGATTGTTGTAAGTTCGTAGATCCAATGAACTTGGTACATGGAGTGATTGTTGTTAGTTCGTATTTTTGAATACGGTCACAAAAATGCTATTTTCAGCTTTTAAGTTTAAGTGAACTTGGTACATTGAGTGAGTGTTGTTAGTTCGTAGATCCAATGAACTTGGTACATTGAGTGAGTGTTGTTAGTTCGTAGATCCAATGAACTTGGTACATGCAGTGAGTGTTGTTAGTTCGTAGATCCAATGAACTTGGTACATTGAGTGAGTGTTGTTAGTTCGTAGATCCAATGAACTTGGTACATTGAGTGAGTGTTGTTAGTTCGTAGATCCAATGAACTTGGTACATGCAGTGAGTGTTGTTAGTTCGTAGATCCAATGAACTTAGTACATTGAGTGAGTGTTTTTCAGCTTTTTTTTTTTTTTCCTACTCACAAAAATTTACTACGGTCACAAAAATGCTATTTTAAGCTCTCTAAGTGGCTAAGTTCTTTTTGCTACTCAGTAAAATTTACTACTTAGCTTGGCTTAGTTTGATTTAATAAATAAATAAAACTTTTTTTGTTCTCATTGAATACGGTCACAAAAATGCTATTTTCAGCTCTCTAAGTGGCTAAGTTTTTTCTGCTACTCACAAAAATTTACTACGGTCACAAAATACTATTTTCAGCTCTCTAAGTGGCTAAGTTTTTTTTGCTCCTCACAAAAATTTACTACTTAGCTTGGCTTAGTTTGATTTAATAAATTCAGCCAATGTTGTTAGTTCGTAGATCCAATGAACTTAGTACATTGAGTGAGTGTTGTTAGTTCGTAGATCCAATGAACTTGGTTCATTGAGTGAGTGTTGTTAGTTCGTAGATCCAATGAACTTGGTACATGGAGTGATTGTTGTAAGTTCGTAGATCCAATGAACTTGGCACATGGAGTGATTGTTGTTAGTTCGTATTTTTGAATACGGTCACAAAAATGCTATTTTCAGCTTTTAAGTGGCTTTTTGGGAGATAATTGAGTTTGAAGTTTATGAAAAATAAAACCTTTTTTGTTCTCATTTTTGAATACGGTCACAAAAATGCTATTTTCAGCTCTCTAAGTGGCTTAGTTTTTTTTGCTACTCACAAAAATTTACTACGGTCACAAAAATGCTATTTTCCGCTCTCATGGCTAAGTTTAGGAGATAATTGAGTTTGAAGTTTTTGAAAAATAAAACTTTTTTTTGCTACTCACAAAAATTTACTACGGTCACAAAAATGCTATTTTAAGCTCTCTAAGTGGCTAAGTTCTTTTTGCTACTCAGTAAAATTTACTACTTAGCTTGGCTTAGTTTGATTTAATAAATAAATAAAACTTTTTTTGTTCTCATTGAATACGGTCACAAAAATGCTATTTTCAGCTCTCTAAGTGGCTAAGTTTTTTTTGCTACTCACAAAAATTTACTACGGTCACAAAATACTTTTTTCAGCTCTCTAAGTGGCTAAGTTTTTTTTGCTCCTCACAAAAATTTACTACTTAGCTTGGCTTAGTTTGATTTAATAAATTCAGCCAATGTTGTTAGTTCGTAGATCCAATGAACTTGGTACATGGAGTGATTGTTGTTAGTTCGTATTTTTGAATACGGTCATAAAAATACTATTTTCAGCTTTTAAGTGGCTTTTTGGGAGATAATTGAGTTTGAAGTTTTTGAAAAATAAAACTTTTTTTGTTCTCATTTTTGAATACGGTCACAAAAATGCTATTTTCAGCTCTCTAAGTCCCTAAGTTTTTTTTGCTACTCACAAAAATTTACTACGGTCACAAAAATGCTAAGTGGCTAAGTTTAGGAGATAATTGAGTTTGAAGCTTTTGAAAAATAAAACTTTTTTTGCTACTCACAAAAATTTACTACGGTCACAAAAATGCTAAGTGGCTAAGTTTAGGAGATAATTGAGTTTGAAGCTTTTGAAAAATAAAACTTTTTTTGCTACTCACAAAAATTCGTAGATCCAATGAACTTGGTACATGCAGTAAGTGTTGTTAGTTCGTAGATCCAATGGACTTGGTACATTGAGTGAGTGTTGCCAATTCATTCGATCAGTCAATTAAGTTCGTATTTTTGAATACGGTCACAAAAATGCTATTTTCAGCTTTTTTTTTTTTTTTTGCTACTCACAAAAATTTACTACGGTCACAAAAATGCTATTTTCAGGGGTTGGTGACATTTTCCCCAAGTTATAATCCCCAAAATAAAATCCCCAAATTCAAAATCCCCAAAGAAAAATCCCCAGCAGCAAAATCCCTAAAAAGAGAATCCCCAGGGCAAAAATCCCCAAGTCAATATCCCCAAAACCATTACCTTCAAGTAGTGAATCATGCAATTAAATCGCGCGCGCGCTAAGTTTAGGAGATAATTGAGTTTGAAGCTTTTGAAAAATAAAACTTTTTTTGCTACTCACAAAAATTTACTACGGTCACAAAAATGCTAAGTGGCTAAGTTTAGGAGATAATTGAGTTTGAAGCTTTTGAAAAATAAAACTTTTTTTGCTACTCACAAAAATTTACTACGGTCACAAAAATGCTAAGTGGCTAAGTGTAGGAGATAATTGAGTTTGAAGCTTTTGAAAAATAAAACTTTTTTTGCTACTCACAAAAATTCATAGATCCAATGAACTTGGTACATGCAGTGAGTGTTGATAGTTCGTAGATCCAATGGACTTGGTACATTGAGTGAGTGTTGCCAATTCATTCGATCAGTCAATTAAGTTAGTATTTTTGAATACGGTCACAAAAATGCTATTTTCAGCTTTTTTTTTTTTTTTGCTACTCACAAAAATTTACTACGGTCACAAAAAAGCTATTTTCAGCTCTCTAAGGGGCTAAGTTTTTTTTTTGCTAAGTTTAGGAGATAATTGAGTTTGAAGTTTTTGAAAAATAAAACTTTTTTTTGCTACTCACGAAAATTTACTACGGTCTTAAAAATGCTATTTTCAGCTAAGTTTTTTTTGCTACTCACAAAATTTTACTACTTAGCTTGGCTTAGTTTGATTTAATAAATTCAGCCAATGTTGTTAGTTCGTAGATCCAATGAACTTAGTACATTGAGTGAGTGTTGTTAGTTCGTAGATCCAATGAACTTGGTACATGGAGTGATTGTTGTTTGTTCGTATTTTTGAATACGGTCACAAAAATGCTATTTTTTGAAAAATAAAACTTTTTTTGCTACTCACAAAATTTTACTACGGTCACAAAAATGCTCTTAATGGCTAAGTTTAGGAGATAATTGAGTTTGAAGTTTTTGAAAAATAAAACTTTTTTTTGCTACTCACAAAAATTTACTACGGTCACAAAAATGCTATTTTCAGCTCTCTAAGTGGCTAAGTTTTTTTTGCTACTCACAAGAATTTACTACTTAGCTTGGCTTAGTTTGATTTAATAAATAAATAAAACTTTTTTTGTTCTCATTTTTGAATACGGTCACAAAAATGCTATTTTCAGCTTTCTAAGTGGCTAAGTTTTTTTTTGCTACTCACAAAATTTTACTACGGTCACAAAAATGCTATTTTCAGCTCTCTAAGTGGCTAAGTTTTTTTTGCTACTCACAAAATTTACTACGGTCACAAAAATGCTAAGTGGCTAAGTTTAGGAGATAATTGAGTTTGAAGCTTTTGAAGCTATTTTCAGCTTTTAAGTGGCTTTTTGGGAGATAATTGAGTTTGAAGTTTTTGAAAAATAAAACTTTTTTTGTTCTCATTTTTGAATACGGTCACAAAAATGCTATTTTCAGCTCTCTAAGTCCCTAATTTTTTTTTTGCTACTCACAAAAATTTACTACGGTCACAAAAATGCTAAGTGGCTAAGTTTAGGAGATAATTGAGTTTGAAGCTTTTGAAAAATAAAACTTTTTTTGCTACTCACAAAAATTTACTACGGTCACAAAAATGCTAAGTGGCTAAAAAAAACCATTACCTTCAAGTAGTGAATCATGCAATTAAATCGCGCGCGCGCTAAGTTTAGGAGATAATTGAGTTTGAAGCTTTTGAAAAATAAAACTTTTTTTGCTACTCACAAGAATTTACTACGGTCACAAAATGCTAAGTGGCTAAGTTTAGGAGATAATTGAGTTAGAAGCTTTTGAAAAATAAAACTTTTTTTGCTACTCACAAAAATTTACTACGGTCACAAAAATGCTAAGTGGCTAAGTTTAGGAGATAATTGAGTTTGAAGTTTTTGAAAAATAAAACTTTTTTTTGCTACTCACGAAAATTTACTACGGTCTTAAAAATGCTATTTTCAGCTAAGTGTTTCTTGCTACTCACAAAATTTGACTACTTACATTGAGTGATTGTTGTTAGTTCGTAGATCCAATGAACTTGGTACATGGAGTGATTGTTGTTAGTTTGTACTTTTGAATGCGGTCGCAAAAATGCTAAGTGGCTAAGTTAAGGAGATAATTGAGTTTGAAGCTTTTGAAAAATAAAACTTTTTTTGCTACTCACAAAAATTCATAGATCCAATGAACTTGGTACATGCAGTGAGTTTTGATAGTTCGTAGATCCAATGGACTTGGTACATTGAGTGTTGCCAATTCATTCGATCAGTCAATTAAGTTAGTATTTTTGAATACGGTCACAAAAATGCTATTTTCAGCTCTAAGTGGCTAAGTTTTTTTTGCTACTCACAAAAATTTACTACGGCCACAAAATACTATTTTCAGCTCTCTAAGTGGCTAAGTTTTTTTTGCTCCTCACAAAAATTTACTACTTAGCTTGGCTTAGTTTGATTTAATAAATTCAGCCAATGTTGTTAGTTCGTAGATCCAATGAACTTGGTACATGGAGTGATTGTTGTTAGTTCGTATTTTTGAATACGGTCACAAAAATTCTATTTGCAGCTCTCTAAGTGGCTAAGTTTTTTTTGCTACTCACAAAAATTTACTACGGTCACAAAAATGATATTTTCTGCTCTCATGGCTAAGTTTAGGAGATAATTGAGTTTGAAGTTTTTGAAAAATAAAACTTTTTTTTGCTACTCACAAAAATTTACTAAGGTCACAAAAATGCTAAGTGGCTAAGTTTAGGAGATAATTGAGTTTGAAGCTTTTGAAAAATAAAACTTTTTTTGCTACTCACAAAAATTTACTACGGTCACAAAAATGCTAAGTGGCTAAGTTTAGGAGATAATTGAGTTTGAAGCTTTTGAAAAATAAAACTTTTTTTGCTACTCACAAAAATTTACTACGGTCACAAAAATGCTATTTTCAGCTCTCTAAGTGGCTAAGTTTTTTTTGCTACTCACAAGAATTTACTACTTAGCTTGGCTTAGTTTGATTTAATAAATAAATAAAACTTTTTTTGTTCTCATTTTTGAATACGGTCACAAAAATGCTGTTTTCAGCTTTCTAAGTGGCTAAGTTTTTTTTGCTACTCACAAAATGTTACTACGTTCACAAAAATGCTATTTTCAGCTCTCTAAGTGGCTAAGTTTTTTTTGCTACTCACAAAATTTACTACGGTCACAAAAATGCTAAGTGGCTAAGTTTAGGAGATAATTGAGTTTGAAGCTTTTGAAGCTATTTTCAGCTTTTAAGTGGCTTTTTGGGAGATAATTGAGTTTGAAGTTTTTGAAAAATAAAACTTTTTTTGTTCTCATTTTTGAATACGGTCACAAAAATGCTATTTTCAGCTCTCTAAGTCCCTAATTTTTTTTTTGCTACTCACAAAAATTTACTACGGTCACAAAAATGCTAAGTGGCTAAGTTTAGGAGATAATTGAGTTTGAAGCTTTTGAAAAATAAAACTTTTTTTGCTACTCACAAAAATTTACTACGGTCACAAAAATGCTAAGTGGCTAAAAAAAACCATTACCTTCAAGTAGTGAATCATGCAATTAAATCGCGCGCGCGCTAAGTTTAGGAGATAATTGAGTTTGAAGCTTTTGAAAAATAAAACTTTTTTTGCTACTCACAAGAATTTACTACGGTCACAAAATGCTAAGTGGCTAAGTTTAGGAGATAATTGAGTTTGAAGCTTTTGAAAAATAAAACTTTTTTTGCTACTCACAAAAATTTACTACGGTCACAAAATGCTAAGTGGCTAAGTTTAGGAGATAATTGAGTTTGAAGTTTTTGAAAAATAAAACTTTTTTTTGCTACTCACGAAAATTTACTACGGTCTTAAAAATGCTATTTTCAGCTAAGTTTTTCTTGCTACTCACAAAATTTGACTACTTAGCTTGGCTTAGTTTGATTTAATAAATTCAGCCAATGTAGTTAGTTCGTAGATCCAATGAACTTGGTACATTGAGTGAGTGTTGTTAGTTCGTAGATCCAATGAACTTGGTACATGCAGTGAGTGTTGTTAGTTCGTAGATCCAATGAACTTGGTACATTGAGTGAGTGTTGTTAGTTGGTAGATCCAATGAACTTGGTACATTGAGTGAGTGTTGTTAGTTCGTAGATCCAATGAACTTGGTACATTGAGTGATTGTTGTTAGTTCGTAGATCCAATGAACTTGGTACATGGAGTGATTGTTGTTAGTTCGTATTTTTGAATACGGTCATAAAAATGCTATTTTCAGCTCTCTAAGTCCCTAAGTTTTTTTTGCTACTCACAAAAATTTACTACGGTCACAAAAATGCTAAGTGGCTAAGTTTAGGAGATAATTGACTTTGAAGCTTTTGAAGCTATTTTCAGCTTTTAAGTGGCTTTTTGGGAGATAATTGAGTTTGAAGTTTTTGAAAAATAAAACTTTTTTTGTTCTCATTTTTGAATACGGTCACAAAAATGCTATTTTCAGCTCTCTAAGTCCCTATTTTTTTTTTGCTACTCACAAAAATTCATAGATCCAATGAACTTGGTACATGCGGTGAGTGTTGATAGTTCGTAGATCCAATGGACTTGGTACATTGAGTGAGTGTTGCCAATTCATTCGATCAGTCAATTAAGTTAGTATTTTTGAATACGGTCACAAAAATGCTATTTTCAGCTTTTTTTTTTTTTTTTGCTACTCACAAAAATTTACTACGGTCACAAAAATGCTATTTTCAGCTCTCTAAGTGGCTAAGTTTTTTTTGCTACTCACAAAAATTTACTACGGTCACAAAATACTATTTTCAGCTCTCTAAGTGGCTAAGTTTTTTTTGCTCCTCACAAAAATTTACTACTTAGCTTGGCTTAGTTTGATTTAATAAATTCAGCCAATGTTGTTAGTTCGTAGATCCAATGAACTTAGTACATTGAGTGAGTGTTGTTAGTTCGTAGATCCAATGAACTTGGTACATTGAGTGAGTGTTGTTAGTTCGTAGATCCAATAAACTTGGTACATGGAGTGATTGTTGTATGTTCGTAGATCCAATGAACTTGGTACATGGAGTGATTGTTGTTAGTTCGTATTTTTGAATACGGTCACAAAAATGCTATTTTCAGCTTTTAAGTGGCTTTTTGGGAGATAATTGAGTTTGAAGTTTATGAAAAATAAAACTTTTTTTGTTCTCATTTTTGAATACGGTCACAAAAATGCTATTTTCAGCTCTCTAAGTGGCTTAGTTTTTTTTGCTACTCACAAAAATTTACTACGGTCACAAAAATGCTATTTTCCGCTCTCATGGCTAAGTTTAGGAGATAATTGAGTTTGAAGTTTTTGAAAAATAAAACTTTTTTTTGCTACTCACAAAAATTTACTACGGTCACAAAAATGCTATTTTAAGCTCTCTAAGTGGCTAAGTTCTTTTTGCTACTCAGTAAAATTTACTACTTAGCTTGGCTTAGTTTGATTTAATAAATAAATAAAACTTTTTTTGTTCTCATTGAATACGGTCACAAAAATGCTATTTTCAGCTCTGAGTTTGAAGTTTTTGAAAAATAAAACTTTTTTTGCTACTCACGAAAATTTACTACGGTCTTAAAAATGCTATTTTCAGCTAAGTTTTTCTTGCTTCTCACAAAATTTGACTACTTAGCTTGGCTTAGTTTGATTTAATAAATTCAGCCAATGTAGTTAGTTCGCTATTTTCAGCTTTTAAGTGGCTTTTTGGGAGATAATTGAGTTTGAAGTTTATGAAAAATAAAACTTTTTTTGTTCTCATTTTTGAATACGGTCACAAAAATGCTATTTTCAGCTCTCTAAGTGGCTTAGTTTTTTTTGCTACTCACAAAAATTTACTACGGTCACAAAAATGCTATTTTCCGCTCTCATGGCTAAGTTTAGGAGATAATTGAGTTTGAAGTTTTTGAAAAATAAAACTTTTTTTTGCTACTCACAAAAATTTACTACGGTCACAAAAATGCTATTTTAAGCTCTCTAAGTGGCTAAGTTCTTTTTGCTACTCAGTAAAATTTACTACTTAGCTTGGCTTAGTTTGATTTAATAAATAAATAAAACTTTTTTTGTTCTCATTGAATACGGTCACAAAAATGCTATTTTCAGCTCTGAGTTTGAAGTTTTTGAAAAATAAAACTTTTTTTTGCTACTCACGAAAATTTACTACGGTCTTAAAAATGCTATTTTCAGCTAAGTTTTTCTTGCTTCTCACAAAATTTGACTACTTAGCTTGGCTTAGTTTGATTTAATAAATTCAGCCAATGTAGTTAGTTCGTAGATCCAATGAACTTGGTACATTGAGTGAGTGTTGTTAGTTCGTAGATCCAATGAACTTGGTACATGCAGTGAGTGTTGTTAGTTCGTAGATCCAATGAACTTGGTACATGCAGTGAGTGCTGTTAGTTCGTAGATCCAATGAACTTGGTACATTGAGTGAGTGTTGTTAGTTCGTAGATCCAATGAACTTGGTACATTGAGTGAGTGTTGTTAGTTCGTAGATCCAATGAACTTCGTACATGGAGGGATTGTTGTTAGTTCGTAGATCCAATGAACTTGGTACATGGAGTGATTGTTGTTAGTTCGTATTTTTGAATGCGGTCACAAAAATGCTATTTTCAGCTTTTAAGTGGCTTTTTGGGAGATAATTGAGTTTGAAGTTTTTGAAAAATAAAACTTTTTTTGTTCTCATATTTGAATACAAAAATGCTATTTTCAGCTTTTAAGTGGCTTTTTGGGAGATAATTGAGTTTGAAGTTTATGAAAAATAAAACTTTTTTTGTTCTCATTTTTGAATACGGTCACAAAAATGCTATTTTCAGCTCTCTAAGTGGGTTATTTTTTTTTGCTACTCACAAAAATTTACTACGGTCACAAAAATGCTATTTTAAGCTCTCTAAGTGGCTAAGTTCTTTTTGCTACTCAGTAAAATTTACTACTTAGCTTGGCTTAGTTTGATTTAATAAATAAATAAAACTTTTTTTGTTCTCATTTAATACGGTCACAAAAATGCTATTTTCGGCTCTCTAAGTGGCTAAGTTTTTTTTGCTATTCACAAAAATTTACTACGGTCACAAAATACTATTTTCAGCTCTCTAAGTGGCTAAGTTTTTTTTGCTCCTCACAAAAATTTACTATTTAGCTTGGCTTAGTTTGATTTAATAAATTCAGCCAATGTTGTTAGTTCGTAGATCCAATGAACTTGGTACATGGAGTGATTGTTGTTAGTTCGTATTTTTGAATACGGTCATAAAAATGCTATTTTCAGCTTTTAAGTGGCTTTTTGGGAGATAATTGAGTTTGAAGTTTTTGAAAAATAAAACTTTTTTTGTTCTCATTTTTGAATACGGTCACAAAAATGCTATTTTCAGCTCTCTAAGTCCCTAAGTTTTTTTTGCTACTCACAAAAATTTAATACGGTCACAAAAATGCTAAGTGGCTAAGTTTAGGAGATAATTGAGTTTGAAGCTTTTGAAAAATAAAACTTTTTTTGCTACTCACAAAAATTTACTACGGTCACAAAAATGCTAAGTGGCTAAGTTTAGGAGATAATTGAGTTTGAAGCTTTTGAAAAATAAAACTTTTTTTGCTACTCACAAAAATTTACTACGGTCACAAAAATGCTAAGTGGCTAAGTGTAGGAGATAATTGAGTTTGAAGCTTTTGAAAAATAAAACTTTTTTTGCTACTCACAAAAATTCATAGATCCAATGAACTTGGTACATGCAGTGAGTGTTGATAGTTCATAGATCCAATGGACTTGGTACATTGAGTGAGTGTTGCCAATTCATTCGATCAGTCAATTAAGTTAGTATTTTTGAATACGGTCACAAAAATGCTATTTTCAGCTTTTTTTTTTTTTTTGCTACTCACAAAAATTTACTACGGTCACAAAAAAGCTATTTTCAGCTCTCTAAGGGGCTAAGTTTTTTTTTTGCTAAGTTTAGGAGATAATTGAGTTTGAAGTTTTTGAAAAATAAAACTTTTTTTTGCTACTCACGAAAATTTACTACGGTCTTAAAAATGCTATTTTCAGCTAAGTTTTTTTTGCTACTCACAAAATTTTACTACTTAGCTTGGCTTAGTTTGATTTAATAAATTCAGCCAATGTTGTTAGTTCGTAGATCCAATGAACTTAGTACATTGAGTGAGTGTTGTTAGTTCGTAGATCCAATGAACTTGGTACATGGAGTGATTGTTGTTTGTTCGTATTTTTGAATACGGTCACAAAAATGCTATTTTTTGAAAAATAAAACTTTTTTTGCTACTCACAAAATTTTACTACGGTCACAAAAATGCTCTTAATGGCTAAGTTTAGGAGATAATTGAGTTTGAAGTTTTTGAAAAACAAAACATTTTTTTGCTACTCACAAAAATTTACTACGGTCACAAAAATGCTATTTTCAGCTCTCTAAGTGGCTAAGTTTTTTTTGCTACTCACAAGAATTTACTACTTAGCTTGGCTTAGTTTGATTTAATAAATAAATAAAACTTTTTTTGTTCTCATTTTTGAATACGGTCACAAAAATGCTATTTTCAGCTCTCTAAGTGGCTAAGTTTTTTTTTGCTACTCACAAAATTTTACTACGGTCACAAAAATGCTATTTTCAGCTCTCTAAGTGGCTAAGTTTTTTTTGCTACTCACAAAATTTACTACGGTCACAAAAATGCTAAGTGGCTAAGTTTAGGAGATAATTGAGTTTGAAGCTTTTGAAGCTATTTTCAGCTTTTAAGTGGCTTTTTGGGAGATAATTGAGTTTGAAGTTTTTGAAAAATAAAACTTTTTTTGTTCTCATTTTTGAATACGGTCACAAAAATGCTATTTTCAGCTCTCTAAGTCCCTAATTTTTTTTTTGCTACTCACAAAAATTTACTACGGTCACAAAAATGCTAAGTGGCTAAGTTTAGGAGATAATTGAGTTTGAAGCTTTTGAAAAATAAAACTTTTTTTGCTACTCACAAAAATTTACTACGGTCACAAAAATGCTAAGTGGCTAAAAAAAACCATTACCTTCAAGTAGTGAATCATGCAATTAAATCGCGCGCGCGCTAAGTTTAGGAGATAATTGAGTTTGAAGCTTTTGAAAAATAAAACTTTTTTTGCTACTCACAAAAATTTACTACGGTCACAAAAATGCTAAGTGGCTAAGTTTAGGAGATAATTGAGTTTGAAGCTTTTGAAAAATAAAACTTTTTTTGCTACTCACAAAAATTCATAGATCCAATGAACATGCAGTGAGTTTTGATAGTTCGTAGATCCAATGGACTTGGTACATTGAGTGTTGCCAATTCATTCGATCAGTCAATTAAGTTAGTATTTTTGAATACGGTCACAAAAATGCTATTTTCAGCTCTAAGTGGCTAAGTTTTTTTTGCTACTCACAAAAATTTACTACGGCCACAAAATACTATTTTCAGCTCTCTAAGTGGCTAAGTTTTTTTTGCTCCTCACAAAAATTTACTACTTAGCTTGACTTAGTTTGATTTAATAAATTCAGCCAATGTTGTTAGTTCGTAGATCCAATGAACTTAGTACATTGAGTGAGTGTTGTTAGTTCGTAGATCCAATGAACTTGGTACATTGAGTGAGTGTTGTTAGTTCGTAGATCCAATGAACTTGGTACATGGAGTGATTGTTGTAAGTCGTAGATCCAATGAACTTGGTACATGGAGTGATTGTTGTTAGTTCGTATTTTTGAATACGGTCACAAAAATTCTATTTGCAGCTCTCTAAGTGGCTAAGTTTTTTTTGCTACTCACAAAAATTTACTACGGTCACAAAAATGATATTTTCTGCTCTCATGGCTAAGTTTAGGAGATAATTGAGTTTGAAGTTTTTGAAAAATAAAACTTTTTTTTGCTACTCACAAAAATTTACTAAGGTCACAAAAATGCTATTTTCAGCTCTCTAAGTGGCTAAGTTCTTTTTGCTACTCAGTAAAATTTACTACTTAGCAAAAATTTACTACATCCACAAAATACTATTTTCAGCTCTCTAAGTGGCTAAGTTTTTTTTGCTCCTCACAAAAATTTACTACTTAGCTTGGCTTAGTTTGATTTAATAAATTCAGCCAATGTTGTTAGTTCGTAGATCCAATGAACTTGGTACATTGAGTGAGTGTTGTTAGTTCGTAGATCCAATGAAGTTGGAAAATTTATTACGGTCTTAAAAATGCTATGTTCAGCTAAGTTTTTTTTGCTACTCACAAAATTTTACTACTTAGTTTGATTTAATAAATTCAGCCAATGTTGTTAGTTCGTAGATCCAATGAACTTAGTACATTGAGTGAGTGTTGTTAGTTCGTAGATCCAATGAACTTGGTACATTGAGTGAGTGTTGTTAGTTCGTAGATCCAATGAACTTAGTACATTGAGTGAGTGTTGTTAGTTCGTAGATCCAATGAACTTGGTACATTGAGTGAGTGTTGTTAGTTCGTAGATCCAATGAACTTGGTACATTGAGTGAGTGTTGCCAATTCATTCGATCAGTCAATTAAGTTAGTTCGTATTTTTGAATATGGTCACAAAAATGCTATTTTCAGCTCTCTAAGTGGCTAAGTTACTCACAAAAATTTACTACGGTCACAAAAATGCTATTTTGAGATCTCTAAGTGGCTAAGTTTAGGAGATATTATAGTTTGAAGTTTTTGAAAAATAAAACTTTTTTTTGCTACTCACAAAAATTTACTACGGTCACAAAAATGCTATTTTCAGCTCTCTAGTGTGTTGCAAATTCATTCGATCAGTCAATTAAGTTAGTTCGTATTTTTGAATACGGTAACAAAAATGCTATTTTCAGCTCTCTAAGTGGCTAAGTTTTTTTTTACATTGTACATTGAGTGAGTGTTGTTAGTTCGTAGATCCAATGAACTTGGTACATTGAGTGAGTGTTGTTAGTTCGTAGATCCAATGAACTTCGTACATGGAGTGATTGTTGTTAGTTCGTAGATCCAATGAACTTGGAACATGGGGTGGTTGTTGTTAGTTCGTATTTTTGAATACGGTCACAAAAATGCTATTTTTTGAAAAATAAAACTTTTTTTTGCTACTCACGAAAATTTACTACGGTCTTAAAAATGCTATTTTCAGCTAAGTTTTTCTTGCTACTCACAAAATTTTACTACTTAGCTTGGCTTAGTTTGATTTAATAAATTCAGCCAATGTTGTTAGTTCGTAGATCCAATGAACTTGGTACATTGAGTGAGTGTTGTTAGTTCGTAGATCCAATGAACTTGGTACATGCAGTGAGTGTTGTTAGTTCGTAGATCCAATGAACTTGGTACATTGAGTGAGTGTTGCCAATTCATTCGATCAGTCAATTAAGTAAGTTCGT
Source organism: Chrysotoxum bicinctum (assembly GCA_911387755.1). Classification (NCBI taxonomy): domain Eukaryota; kingdom Metazoa; phylum Arthropoda; class Insecta; order Diptera; family Syrphidae; genus Chrysotoxum; species Chrysotoxum bicinctum. The sequence continues at coordinate 38,400,715 of OU426988.1, forward strand.
ATTTTTGAATACGGTAACAAAAATGCTATGTTTGTTAAGTTTTTTTTTGCTAAGTTTAGGAGATAATTGAGTTTGAAGTTTTTGAAAAATAAAACTTTTTTTTGCTACTCACAAAATTTTACTACTTAGCTTGGCTTAGTTTGATTTAATCAATTCAGCCAATGTTGTTAGTTCGTAGATCCAATGAACTTGGTACATTGAGTGAGTGTTGTTAGTTCGTAGATCCAATGAACTTGGTACATTGAGTGAGTGTTGTTAGTTCATAGATCCAATGATCTTGTGGCTTTTTGAGAGATAATTGAGATTGAAGTTTTTGAAAAATAAAACTTTTCGACTTTCGAATGAAAGGCCTATTAAATTCCTATTTGCACATCCAAGCGAAAAGCTTCTGAGTGGTCTGGTTATCGAAATATGCCGGTCCAAAGTGATTTTATGGATTTTCGAGTCACAACTTCCTAACAATGTCTTTGGTTGCCGGTATTTCAGAAACCAAGCCTTGAACGAGCTTCCTGTTTCCGGTATTCCTGTTTAAATTTTCCACAGCTATCCACAGGTGAAAATCAGAAGCTTCTGCGATGTCTGGTTCTCGAAATATTTCTTACCAAAGTGATTTTAGTGAATTTTTGAGAATTTTGAAAAAATCATGGACTAACCACTTGTCTAAAAAAATCACCAAATTTTCAAAGTTCCCCAAACGGATCGAGACATACATCGAATGATAGGTCTATTCAATTCATATTTGCACATCCAAGCGAAAAGTTTCTGAGTGGTCTGGTTATCGAAATATGCCGGTCCGAAGTGATTTTATGGATTTTCGAGTCACAACTACCTAACAATGTCTTTGGTTGCCGCTATTTCAGAAACCAAGCCTTGTAAGAGCCTCTGGTTTGCGGTAACCCTGTTAAAATTTTCCACAGCTATCCACAGGTAAAAACCAGAAGCTTCTGCGATGTCTGGTTCTCGAAATATTTCTAACCAAAGTGATTTTAGTGAATTTTTGAGAATTTTGAAAAAATCATGGACTAACCACTTGTCTAAAAAAATCACCCAATTTTGAAAGCTCCCCAAACGGATCGAGACATACATCGAATGAAAGGTCTATTCAATTCCTATTTGCACATCTAAGCGAAAAGCTTCTGAGTGGTCTACTTTTTTCCATTTACTCGTAATTTAAATTTTCCATAATACATATATTGACGGGTTTACATCACTTTAATACATACGACAGATCGAGTAATATATTGATTATAAAGTAATGAGCATCCTGTGTTTTTAAGAAAACTAAGTTCGTTTTAATAAAATAAAAGTGTTCTTTTTTATAATGTTTATTAAAACAAATTTTAGAAGGATGTTTTAGTATGAAACTGGGTTAAATAAACGATTTTTCAAATTGTAATCGAATATGACATTAAGTATACCTTCGCTATCCTGCTTTTATTAAAGTTAAAAGCATCGAATACGTGTTTTATTATCATGCTAACTTTGACATTCACAAACGTCAAAAAAGGTCTGTTTACTTAGTTTTTGCGCGAACTGTCATTGTTTTAAGTGTTTTCAAAAGCAATTTATTAAGAAAATTGCTTTACTACGATGTTAGAATAGAAAACGTTTAAAATTCAGAATGAGTTAGTAAACTACTTTAGTTTGCAAATTGTTAAGTAGCATCATACTAATGCCTTAATATTAAGTCGTTTAAAATTCTGCGCCATTATGTTCTAGAAAAACAACAACAAAAAATGACTTTATAACGTTATTTAGATTTTCTGTTTATTTTTATTTTATTTATTAACAACATAATAAAAATGTGTAAATGTACAATATTCATTACTGTTTTCATATAAAGTAATTTTTTTTTTTTAATTTTTTTTTTTTCTCCTTTTGGCAAAAAAAAAAAAAATTAATTTATTTATTCTTATTTTAATTTACATAGTTTATTCTAAACTTATAGCTAGACAAATTTGGAATTGTATATTTAACAACATGACTGGTATCTTTCTTTAACTCAAGTTAATTACAAATAATATTTGGTTTTGGAATGTGCTGCAATTAAAATAAGCCCCTATGGTTGAATCGTTTATATTTGCAATTCCCCCTTCTGGCCTACCTTTCACTTTGAAACAGATAAATTTTTAATTTATATATGTACATAGTTCAAGGCTTCTTTTTGACTGCCGACATTTCCGGAAGTCCCATGGAAAATAATCAATTAAGAATTGTGACGAAAACGTTTGGTTCATATGTTATCGATGAGGAAAAGTCTTTCTTAAATAAGTTGAAATCATAGCGGAGCTTTATAGCTTGAATAAAACTCCGTTATGAAACTACTCGTACTACATTACCTACAATCGCATTCATTTTTATAAATTCATTGTATGATCATAGAGAGGCATTGCATATAGTGTCACATTTTTTTCATATTTATTTAGTTATTCGAGGACCTTTCGGGGATTCCAGTACTGGTTATGACGCTGGTCGCAATTTCACCAATAACCGATCTGCCACCGGCTAACGGTGGGACTCTGGAAGTATTGAAAATAAAAATTAATTAATTTGAATAAATCATTTTTTAGAAAATCATATAATACTTACGTTTGATTTATTTGACGGTTTAAGGTGCTGGAATTAGGCAAATGTGGTGATTGGCTTTGTGAAGGGGGCTCACAGCAATTGTATTGCACAGAATGGTTTTCTCCTACCGATGTTGGAACTTCCGGCTGCAGATGATGACGGGGAATATTCATCGAATTGACATCTGCGTGGCTAATACTGATGCGATTGTCATTACTGCCTCCGGTAGACATGTCATGTAGATCTTGTGCCGAAACCATTGTTAGTCCGAGGTTTTGAACCTGTGATGGATACATTGCATGGTGTGATGGCACAACAATACCTTAAATCAAGCAAAATATATAGTTAATGTGGATTTTTCGTTATTTTAATAAGAGTATATTGGGGACTATCGTGAACAAAATTTCCCTCGGAATTTTCCCCATCTTCGAAAATTGGAAAGGTCAATACTTTTGCACTGTTCATTGTAAGCTGGCGACTGGCCTTTTTAAATGAGAGCCAAAGTCACTATTAAACTTAATTCCCAATATCAATAAATTCCAAAGGAAACTTTCGACATTATTCGCGATGACAATTTTGAAAGTTGGGAACGATCCTCATTAAAATTTTATTCACGATAGGCCCCATTATATTTTAGAATTTGCTAAATACGGATATTACACAGTTAGTTTTAAATATTTAAATAAATAAATAATAATAGCATTTAAGGCAACACACATTTTCACATTGTCATAGGTAAACTCGTGAAGTTTAGATGAAACAAAATGCGCATTTATTGGAAAGTTTAAAGCAAACATAACGACAAGCCAGGGTGGATAACCAAAATCTTATGATTTAAGACACTCAAACTTTCCTGTGTGCATATTGTTAGGCTTTAGAATAGAAATTGTAGAAATATACTAGCGCAGCTAAATTCTATTCGGTAAAAAATATCAAACCCGCAATATATATGAATATACAGGGTGTCCGGTAATTCATGTGCCATACTTTGGGATGTAATTCTTGGTCATATTCGAAGAAAAAAATTGTTCTACAGTAAAGTCTGATTTTCAACTTTGACATCACTTTTTGACGATTCAAAAAAAGGCCACCTTTGGTGTACTCTGCCCATGTTAAGGTCAATTTCCCTGTCAGTACTAGTAGCAGGGACCCCATTTTGAACTTTTTCTTAGAAGAAATACTAACCTTTAAAACTACGTTTAAATTAAGCTGATGTATTTTTAGGGTTGCCAGATATTCAATTTTAAATGGTGTTCAATTTTTGCCCTGAGGTGCAAAGGGTTTGAATAAAACAATAATTTGTGTAGTTTTAAGTAATTTTTTGTTTTATGTACACACAAATACAGTTATAATAAGTGCTCAAAGTGCCCTCCTGCGTTTTGAATGCGTGCTAGAGCCCGTTTTTGAATTTCATTTTTAATGTTTATTCTCGATAACTCTTGTCTTACTTTTAGTGATCCTTCGAAAACACGTTGTCCTAATTCAGTTAAAGTTTTTATTTCAGATGAGTAAGCGATTTCTTTCAATCGTCCCCATACACAAAAGTGAGATCGGGAGATCTTGCAGGCCAGTGAATCGGCCCATTTCTGCCTATCCATCGATCTCCGTATTCTTTATCCAGCCAATCGTTGGCTTCACGACCATAGCACCATCTTGTTGGAAATATGATGAAGCTAAGTTGAAGCAGTGGAACATCCTGCAAAATGTCTGGTAGATTATTTTGTAAAAACTGCAGATAGCAGAATTAAGTTTGGGTGGTAATTTGAAAGGCCCGATTAATTTATTTCCAATTACACCTGTCCACATATCGACACTTAATCTGTGCTGAAATTATCTTTGCCATATTGAATGTGGATTGCTCGAAGCCCATGTATGGAGATTATGGAAATTCGTAATACCATCTCTTGTGAATTGAAATTCGTCTGTCCAAAGAATTCTGTTTATAAACTGGTTGTCATCCAAGCTTCTCTCTAGCAACCAGTTACAAAATTCGAGTCTCTTTTCAAAATCATCGGGAAGCAGTTCTTGCACAGGTGCATAGTTATATGGATACATATTTTTTCCATGCAGTATACTGGAAATTCTGTGTTTGGAAACATTAAACTGTAGAGCCAAGCATCTTATGCCGATGGAAGGATCGATTTCAACAGCTGCTGCCAGTATTCTCTCATCCACCGAAACTCTTCTTGTGCTTGGAGAACCCGCGTTAGGTCTTGCAGTTGAAACTGATCCAGTTTATCGAAGCCTTTGAAAGGTATTTCCAAAAACATTTCGTTTTATAGGATAAAGTTCCTGATATCTTCGTTGTGCTCTTCTTGAATTTTCATTGCACAACCCATAAACGAATAAAATGTCTGCGTATTCTTCTATCGTTAATGAAGGCATTTCTTCTCTCGTAAATCCAACTGTTATCGTGACTTAACTTGATAATCTTTTATGCCACTTATTTAGTTAATTTATCCATTAAACATTTATACCTAAGATTTAACTCTCCCTGAGAAGAGGTAAGGTAATTAGGGTTTTAACAGCAATTCAAGTAGGCATAAGTATACTTTTAACCCTTTTCATGATTGCACAGTCTTAAATATTACCTAAAAATTATCGATTCTTGGATGAATTCATTTCATTAATTCAACTTTAACAGCATTAAATTCCTTTCATCCGAAAATTAAATTTACATTTGAAGTTGAAAAATAACAAGAAATGCTCCCATATCTTGATGTTAAAGTTATAAGAAATAAAATGCACGACTGGATCGCACGAACTTGCTCTTATGTAAAAGTACTTTGGAATTTAAGATACATTTTATAAATATAAAACATGGATTTAATGAGATAATAATGTTCAAATGCATAAAATTGCCGTCTGGTTTCCGGAAAAGTATGAATTTATGCAAATAAACCTTAAAAAATCGTTTTATTATTAAATAAATTTTTTATATAAGAAATTTCTCTAAAATTTTTCAAGAAAAAAATGTGGGATGCGAATTTTAAGTATTTAATAATATTGGTTTTAGGAAATAATTTCAAAAAATAATCATTCATAGGTTTTGAAGATATTGATTTAAAAATTTTTTTTTTTTTTTTTAAAAACCCAATAAATGTTTTTTCGAATATTTTTATATACAATATTATTTTAAACTTAAGGGGACTCCTGCTAAAAATTTTGGGTTAAAATCCTTAGAGCCGTTAATGAGAAAGTCGAAAATCAAAAAAACGGGTCTATGGCAGGTACCCCTAATCATAACCGGCCCGAGCTAAATTAGAGCCCTGCGCAAGCTTTATCAGTGGCGCCTCTCATTTGGATTGGATTGGCGGAAAAAGTCATTTCCTCATTACCCAAGGGGTACCCTTTGAAATGCGTTTTTTTAACGAGGGATCCCCAAGAGGCCTATTCCTAGATAATACTTATATTTAATTAAAATAAATATGATTTTTATTAAAAACTAAGAAATCAAAAATATATCACAAAAATAATAGTAAAAAAATATATCACAAAAATTTAGGAACTGAAAAAAGTATTTTTTGAAGTAAAAAATATTTAAAAACTAATTCAAAAACATAACAACATACAAATAAATAATGAACTCATTAATTGTTGTTCATGTAGGAAACAATAATAAGATTATTATTTTAATAAAAATAAATAGAACCGGCTATATTAACTTTTCTGGCTTCTGTTTTAGCAAACTCAGCTACCAGATCATCATAATATAACGACTTGATAAGCTCTTTCTCTATAGCCATGATTGACTAGTCAACTTATCTTTCCTGAGTCTTTGGGGTCCTGAAGTAGTTTTTTATTAATTTTAGTTTCAAAAAACAGTTATTTGAGGAAACTGTGATGGTATTTATTGATTTAGAGCTATGGCTTCAGCTGATTGCTCGTTAGTGAATTGTTCTTCTGATCGCATTTCCACTAAAGAGTTTTTAGTAGCATATTTAGTAGATAAATTAGCAGACGGAGTTTGTTAATACTTACTAGTTATATTGGCGCAAAATTTTAAACAGCCTATTATTAAGGTATTAGTATGATACTACTTAACAATTTGCTAACTTTATAGTAGTTTACTAACTCATTCTTAATTTTAAACATTTTCTCACTAGTATCGTACTAAAAGAATTTCCTTAATAAATTGCTATGAACACACCTAAAACAACGACATTTCGTGTAAAAAAATAAGTACACGAACCTTTTTTGATGTCTGCAAATGTAAGAGTCATACGAAGCTAGCAAGATACTAAAAAAATAAGATAGGCATTCGATTATGGGGCCTATTGCACCAGTTTACAATTTATAATCACAAATTTGTTATTGTAATCTACAAATACAAATCCTGTATATAATTTTTTGTTGCACCATATTCAAATAAGTGTGTTAACAAATTTGTAGAAATATTTACATAAGGTCTTTCACCTGTAGAATTTTTTCACAAACTAAAACAAATTTGTGATCGCTTTATTATGGTGCAACAGAAACCCACAAAAAAAGACCGATTTTCACAAATTTTAGCTTGTAATTAACAATTACAACTTTTTTTTTGTGCAACGAAAAATTCTATTTGTCAACAAATTTGTGACCTGTTATTCACATGTACAAATTTGTGTTTAACAAGTAAATTACAAATAAAAAAATCTCGATTTTTTTACAAATTTGTTAAAAAAATGCTTGTAATCACAATTTTGTAAGATGGTGCAATAGGCCCCTGATACAAAGTTTTATATGCATTGAGCAATGTCAAAAAACTTAACAGCTTCCAATAAACAGCAATCATTAAAAACCAACAACAACCAAAGGGAATGCAAGCAGTCTGAACAAAATAAGCTCTTGGTTCAAGACACTAAATTTTGTTTTGAACACCAGCCTCTTTTCCTTTCATGTTTGAACCATTATCATAACCTTATACATACTCGTATACACTACTAAAATAGTAGCGTAGCAAGTTTTATTGTCAATATAGATTCCCTATCATTTCTTTTGTTTTGAGTTTTTTTTTAATACATAGACAAATAAAGTATGTAATTAGATCAGTCAAAAAATCCCTTTTTTAAATGTAAACAATAACTGGCAAGAACAAAAAAATAGAGAAAAGGAGAAATTGAATAAAACAGATTCACTCATTAACGACAAACCTCAACATTAATCATCGCATCATCATCACTCAATTTTTCAACCCTTTGTCTCATTCTCGACACACGACAGTGATAAAATTTCACTCATAAACAGAGGCCAGTGCCAAACTAAAACATAGTACAAGAAACACTCAACCGGAAGAGTTTAAATTCCTAGACGCAACTTTTAATTCTGCGCACTGACATGTCAATGAGTATGAATTTTGTACCTCAGAATTTCTGTTTGAGTAACATTGCTGACTTCGATTTCATATAGAAGAATTGGCATCGTGCGCATGTTACGAGTTTTATTAACATGCATACTGTTAATTGTCTGTATTTGCTGTTGAAATTCTGTTTTATGTTACACTGCATAGGGGAGGGTTATCAAAAAAAATAACGAAATTGTGCACTTTGTAAAGATTTTGTGATGTAGTTTTTTTACTGTGGGAATGGGGGTGTGTAAAGGAAATTAAACATCGACTTATTTTTGGAAAAGTAGATATGTATCTATATATGTATATACACATGTATATCTGTCTTTAAATTCAGAATTAGCTGTTAGTTATATAATAAATACCAATATTGGAGTGAGCTATAAAAAGAAATGAGACTTAAAAAAGATGGTAGGTAGTGGTTATGAAGTAGTGGCTTTTTTAACGCTTGGCCAAGGCGCCTTTTGAGTTCAGCGCCCTGCGCATTTGCACAGCTTGCACGTATAGCTTGTCCGGCCCTGCCCCTAATAACATTTCCCCCAAAATTTTTTTTTCACCAAAATATAGTCTATGTCCATAATATCACACCTAATTTTTTTTTATCAAAATCGTTAGAGCCGTTTTCGAGATAAATAAGATTTTGCATTACGGGTGTATGGGGGGTACCCTTAGTTTTGGAGCTAAAAAAAAATTTAAATTTTTCCTCTAGGGAATCACCGAAGACCCTTAACTACCGAGTTTGAAGAAAATACGTCCGGTAGTAGTTCGAGGTACAGACATACAGACATCAGACATACAGACAGACAGACGGAATTGTCAGACCCACTTTTTTCGTCTTCGCTATCATCGTAATGTCAACTTTGATCAAAATCTCGAGTTCGATTTTTTTTCCAAATGCAGAACTTGCCCTATAGTACCTATGTATATCGCAAGTAAAAATACACATCTAATTTTTGATTGGTACAAAAACCCAACATCTTCAGGCCGTTTGATAAATTTCAATTCTAAACAACCCAAATTATTAATACAGCACAAAATTTCATAAATAGAGTTCTAGACAATAGTGATATTATATTTCGACAAAAAAAAACATTGGAATAATAATAGATACATTGTAATCTAATTAATATTAACAATTCAATGGTGTCAGACGATCAATTCAAAATGAAGCACAAAGAATATGTAAAAGTGCTTTATATGTTCAAAATTTTTCAAACCTTTAAATCAACAAATACTCTTAAAAATTCAGTTTTCTCAAAATTAAAAGATATGTAAATTAGAAAAAAATCAAATATAGAATACAAGATTAAATGTGTAGGTGATGGGTCAACATCATGCCCATCAATCTATGTAGGAACCTCAATGCAAAAACTTCGAAATCGTATATCAGGGGCCTATTGCACCATCTTACAAAATTGTGATTACAAGCATTTTTTTAACAAATTTGTAAAAAATCGAGTTTTTTTCATATGTAATTTTTTTTAATCACAAATTTGTACTTGTAATTTGTAGTTGGTGCAATAGGCCCCAGGTCATAAATCGGATATAAATACCTAGTGGTAGTACATAAAAGACTGCACTAGCTCTCCATTGCATAGAGGAAAATCATCATCCTGATTTCAAAACCACAACAATTTTACAATCAGAACAGAACTACGATAAAAGAATGTTACTAGAAATGTTCCATATTAGAAACATATAAGAAAATAGTATTAACAGACACGTTCAGATTGTGATAGACTTAGTAATATTTACGGTCAGTTTATTTGTTATCAAACCATATCTACGTAAATAAAACTAAACGATTAAATATATTATACTCGTACATAAATAAATGAAGATAGAAAATTATTTCTGTTTAAGTGGAGTGATTGAATGAAATTCAATTAAAAGCTCAAGTGACCTGGGCGAAACGCATCTTGGAGTTGAGGTCACTTGAGCTTTTAATTGAATATATTATACATACATATGTATGTATCTACATAAAAATATTTGAATTTATTTTCAAAATAAATTATTTGAGCTTAAAAATTCAGATAATTAAACTTAATTTTGTTTGAAATAAATTTTCAAACAAATAAAAAAATAAAAAAAAAGGAAATAAGATATATACGAGTACAACAAAAAAGAAAAAAAATTAAAACGTCTTTTAACGATTAAAAAGATAAAAAATATTTTTATTTTTTAAAGTTGTAAGTATACTCTTTTAGAATTTTGATATATTTAATATAAATGTACATAATGTTTTCAATTACACAGAGAAAAATATTACTATCTAAAATCAATAATTTATTATTTATTTATTTAATTTTATTCATCAACCAGAGCATATTATACTCTTACAGACTAAGATACATAAGTAAATATATATGTAGTTACAAATTTGTAGGTGGGAATATAAAATTCAAATTACATTTAAATGATTTACATAGTTAATCTTTTATTATAATAAATAACGTTACTTAAATTTTGTTTAAAACTAATCATTTAAAAGTTTCTCTGGTGCAATCCATATAAAAGTTAATCTCAGAGCAAACTAAATTACTTTCTCTGATGCAACGAGAGATGGGTTCATTTCGGCCGTAGTTTGTGCGGTGAAACTGCTTATAAATTAAAAACCGTTCACGTGTTACTCTTAGCGGCGCGTTTCCCTCATTGACTTAAGCTGATAGAGGAGGACAATTTTTATGATATGTAATGATATCCCGAACAAACATAATTGAAAAGTATTTACGGCGAGCTTCTAGCGTGTTTATTCCAAACAAAAGGCATCTGGTTTCATAGGAAGGTATTATACTATTCTCCAATTCAACTTATAAAAAGCATACCGCGTAAAATTTCTTTGAATTTTCTCAATTCTTTCAGATGTATTGGCATAGTAAGGATTCCAAACTGTACAGCAATATTCAAGAACTGATCTTACCAAAGAATTATAAAGAGATAGCAAATTGAAGGAATTAGGAAATTCTCTGGTATTCCTTTTTATAAAACCCAGCATCTGATTTGCTTTATTGATCAAGTAATCATAATGAGGAATGAATGACAGATTAACATCTAGGATTAGATACTCCTTAATCTTTTTTGATTTACCCTTGTTAGAATTACGTTCTTGGTATTAAAGTCAAAAATAATTGGATTAGGAATCCTGAAGCACGAGAGTATTTGACATTTTTCGACATTCAAATGAAGATTCTTTACCATGCACCAATCTACCAATCTCACCAGGTCTTCTAGCAAAAGACTACAATCCGATAAGCAGGTAATCCTACGGTAGATTTTAAGATTATCGGCAAAAAGGAGACATTAAGAATGTTGAAAAATAGCTGGAATATCATTCACAAAAATAAGAAAAAGCAAAGGTCCTAAATGGCTACCTTGTGGAACGCCTGATGGAACATATATATCATTGGAATAAATGTTTTTAATTTTAACAATTTGTACTCTTCCAGTCAAATAAGACTCAAACTATTTTAAAACAGACGAAGTAATGTCAAAGGAAAGTAATTTGTGCAGTAGAATTTTATGATTGACTCTGTCAAAGGCTTTGGCAAACTCGGTAAAAATTATGTCAGCTTGGAACCCTTTTTTCCATATTATTTATAATTGCATTCACCATCATATAGTTCAGTTATTTGTAGTTGATTTACCTACTACAAACCCATGTTGGAAAACTGATATTTTTTCTTGGATTAGAGGCGAAATTTTTGTATACACAACTTTCTCAAATAATTTTGGTATAGCATATAATTTGCAGATTGGTCTATAGTTTGTGACCTCTTTCTTTGATCCCGATTTAAAAATCGGGGATAAGAATGAAATTTTCCAGGTTTCCAAAAATTGGCCTGTAACTTAAGAAAGGTTAAAAATGTTTGCAAGTGGCTGAGCTAAGGTATTTAAGCATTTTCTTAGTAGAAAAGGTGGAATTTTGTCTGGCCCTTCACTTTTATTTAAATCTAAGTTCAATAAAGCATCTTCTATTTCATTTTGACATACAACAAGTGAACCAATGTCAACGTATTTGCTCAATCCTGATCATCATCATCATCGGCTCGACAACCGGGTTCCGGTCCTGGCCTCTTTCAACAAGTCTCTCCACCTATCCCGGTCTCTAGCCGACGCCATCCAGTTGGCTTCGGGCGTCCTGGTCTACGCCATCTCTCCAGCGCAAGCATGGTCTACCACGCTGTCGTCTACCACAGAATGTACCACAAAGAACTTTCCGAGCAGGTTCCTCTTCGCTCATGCGAGCTAGGTGCCCTGCCCACCGGAGTCTACCGAGCTTAATTTTTGTCACGATATCTGCTTCTAGGTAGATTGCGTACAATTCATGATTGTACCGTCTCCGGAATCGTCCTTCCTCACATATGGGGCCAACAATTCTCCTTAAGACTTTTCTCTCGAACGCAGCTAAGAAGTCGGAGTGCCTTTTGCTAAGCACCCAAGTCTCGGATCCATATTTGAGTACTGTCAGGACCATGGTCCTGTACAGCAGCAGTTTTGAAGTTATGGTGAGATTTCTGGATTTGAAGAGCTTTGACAGACTGTAGTAGGCTCTGTTGGATTTGAGAAGCCGCCCGCGTATTTCTTCTTCTATATTGTTATCGGCTACTACTATTGACCCAATGTATTTAAAGGATTGCACCACTTCAAATTCGCGCTCCGCTACCTTGATTGTTTGACCAACTGTTCCTCTCGCATTCGACCATGTACTTTGTTTTACCTTCACTAATGTGCAGCCCCAGATTTTGTGCCGCCTACTCGATCTGGATGAAGGAATCTTGTACAGCTTGTTCGGTTCTTCCGATGATGTCAATGTCGTCTGCGTAAGCCAGTAACTGGCTGGATCTGTTGACGATGGTCCCTCTTGTTGCCGTGCCAGAGTCACGGATTGCTTTCTCCAACGCCAGGTTGAAGAGGAGGCAGGCCAAACCGTCCCCTTGTCGGAGTCCATTAAAGATTTTGATTGGTCTGGATAGCAATCCGGCTATTTTTACTTGGCTTGTTACGTTGGTCATGGTCAACCTACATAGTCGTGTCAATTTATTTGGGATGCCGAATTCCCTCATGGCTTTGTAAAGTTCTACCCTGGCTATGCTATCATAGGCGGCCTTAAAGTTTATAAACAGATGGTATGTTGGGATGTTAAATTCTAGATATTTTTCCATCGCCTGCCTAAGGGTAAATATCTGATCAGTTGTTGATTTGCCTGGAATGAAACCACACTGATATTGTCCGATGACGGTTTTAGCGTATGGGGTTATCCGGTCTTGTAGGATAGAGGAGAGTATCTTATAGGCGGTACTCAACAACGTGATACCTCTATAATTGCTGCACGTTGTGACATCTCCCTTCTTATGTATGGGGCATATTAAACCTTTTCGCCAGTCTTCTGGCATTTCTTCCTGCTCCCATACCTGTACTATAATATCATGAATTGCTTGACGTAAGGCTGGCCCGCCGTGATGGAATAATTCGGCTGGTATGCCATCGGCTCCCGGGGCTTTGTTCTGTTTAAGCCGGCCTATAGCCTTCTCAACCTCTTCTATGCTTGGTGGCGGTAACATAGGATATTCTTCTTGAAGTAGTGGAGCCTCCACTTCTGCAGTGAGCTGACCATTTAGCAATTCATTAAAGTACACTTCCCATGGCTCCAGTATGCTTTCAGGATCGGTGATCAGATTTCCCTCTCCGTCCTTGCAGTATGTGCAGCGTGGTGTGTACTGCGTCATGTTTCGGACGGATTGGTAGAACTTCCGCGCCTGGTGCGGACCTCGCTCTCGGCTGTTTTCTATTTCACAGATTATGTTCTTCTCCCAGGCTGATTTCTTTTGCCTGTGAAGCCGTTTTTCTGTTCTTCTGAGCTCTTTATATTCCTCTTCGCGTGCCCGCGTTCTATGAGATTGTTGCATTGCTCGGTACGCAACAAGCAACATTCTTACGTTCAGTCGCTAGCTTGCATTCATCATCAAACCAGTCGTTCCGATTTTTACGACTGCTGCCTAAGATGGAGTTGGCAGTACTAATGACATCAGCTCAATCCTGATGGAATACCATAATTTGAAACAATTTCTGAAGAATAAACTGATTGAAAATATCTTGCAAATAAGTTGCAAATTTCAGGAACTTCACTGGTAGTTGTGTCTAGATACTTCATACAGCTAGGCAGCCCGAAAGATTTACGTTTGGAATTTAAGAAATGCCAAAAACGTTTGCTATTACTTTTGAGTTCACTTTCTATTGAAAGAATGTGATTTCGATATAGAAATTTATTTAAATAGTCAAATTTGCGCTGACAATCAATATACATATTTGTTTCGTATAGATACTTAGATTTTCTTTGTTATTTTTGTATAATTTGTATGTAGAATTAGTTTTTAAATATTTCGTTGGTACATAATTTTCAACTGCATTTTTTAAAATATTTGTAAAAATGGCGTAATCGATACCTAAATCAGAATGGTTAAGTATATTTTCCCACGAAAAATATAACAAATAGTCAATCATTGCATCAAAGTTGTCATTTTTATAATCATAAATAATTGTATTAGTAACATTTTCATTCTTCACATAACTATAAAAGGTAAAATCGCCTTTAAATGCAAGATGATGAATTGAGTTTTCTACTAAATGAAACATAGACTTTTGCACATAAATATGATATTCTTTGTCTACAAATATAAGATCAAGATAACGGTTCGATTAAACGGAATTAAATATTTATCATCTGAGTCTAGACTCCAGTTTGTATTTCCAAGGTTGAAGTCTCCGGCAAAAATAAACATGTTGTAAATTTAAATTATCTTAAATATTTTTAGAATTCAGCAAGTGTAAATTATAAAGCTCTAATGGACTCTTAGAGGTATATAACTCGCTAAAACATACAATTGATTTGCATCTATTTTTATAGAAACAATAAGCTGATCAACATCCAGGTTAGAGAAAGAAAAGTTGGATTGCAAGTCAATTGCTTTACATGGAAATGAAGCCCGAACTGAAATCAATACTCCACCTCCCCTTTCCATTCCTGTTTTTAGTTTACATCTATCCTTTCTAAACACAGTATACAAATTTGAAAAAAAAATTCCGATGTTAAATGATTCTCAGATAACCAAGTCTCAGTTAAAATTATAATATCGTAAATAGATACATGTAGATAAAGACAGATACTCGTATACTGAATCAAGTCGGGTTCTTAACCCACCTACGTTTTGTTTGATCATAAACTGAAAGTTTACTTTTTCCAAAATGAGATGATGACGATTCTCCAGCAGATACGGCAACAGCAGCATCAACAATATTATTTATTATGTTGTACGGATTTGAGAAGAGAGTTTGTCGTTTTTTGGATAGTTTATTAACTGTTTAACTTGAACTGAAAACGGCCATATAGACTTGTTTTATAACAAATCATTAAGAAGAGTTGAAGGCACGCTTAGTTTGAAGTTGGCATGTTTAATTTCAGATTCTGGGATACCTTATTAAATATTATTATTTATTTTTGTATACGTAAATCACAAGAAGTATGTAAGAAATAATGAAATAAAATGTGTACCTATATTATAAAAAAAGTAATAAACAACGCGTTTTTATTCAAAAAATGTAAAGGAAGTGATCCTGGAAGAACTAGTTAAAAGTAAGTAGAAAACTCCTGAAATTAATATGGAAAACTTATTGAAATTATGTGAATAACTTCTGAAAATAATATGAAATAATTAAAAATATGAGAAAAACTCGTAGAAAAAATAAGGGAAGCTCATTAAAAGTATATGGAACTCTCCTACAAACTATAGGGAAAACTTATTGAAAGTACACTGAAAATAAATTCCTAGGTAATATTGACAAAAACGTTTTGTTGACCTTTAACAAAACAATTTTATGGTTTTGATTGAATTTTTGTCAATACGAAAAAATGATTTTGTTGATTTCACAAAATTTTTATAATTCAGCATGATTTTTTGTCAGTTTAACAAAATATGCACTACAAATAATATTGTCAGTTTAACAAACCAAGTTTTGTTAATATAAAAAAATAAAACAGAGATTTTTGTCACATCGACAAACTTTTTTGTGATGTTGACAAAATGCTTGTTGTATCTACAAAAACTCTGCTTTGTAAATGTTTGTCAATATCACAAAGTTAAGTTTTGTTAAAATGACAAATATTTTGTTTTGGGGTTGAATTATTTTGTAATATTGATAAAATAATATTAGGTGTGTTTTTTTGGGAAAATTATCGGTAGTGAAGTAGGATTTCCCAAAAAAACGTATCCGCAGTTGTGCGATTTTTCTACTTTAAAGTTGGTACCACTGACTAGTTGTCAAATATTTAATTGAAAAAAAAAACAACCAATAACGTTTTGCCAAGTAATTTTCATGTTTCTAAAAATATATATGGAGGTTCTTATTTATGAATTTCAATTTAAATCATTTTGTATTTACTTTTTCTGTTCACCAGCCATTCTTCATAAAGCAGAAGTTTTGTTTGTGATTTTTTTTTGTTGACAATTATCACCAACACAAAAGTCAAGGGATCTGTTCGCAGACTTTAGTTAGTTTTGGATTTCTCAACAGCTTTTTTCATAAGAAGGCTTTGTCGCGTTAGTAACTCTTAAATGTCGCTATTTAACTAAAGTATAACAGCTGACCACGAAATTTCGCTCCTACAAAAACGCGTTAGTTATTAAACAGCTTTCTATAAGAGTTCGACACCAACACGATACAAAATGCAGCGTTTTTCTTATAAAAATGGTTTTGTAAAAAAAAGACTTAAACTCTCAATGGAAAATGCTAAACAACAAACTACTTTTCGTACTCTACGAACATGCCTTCGAGATACAAAAGAGTTTTCAATTGTACCAACATTTGTATTCGAGACTCGAGCAAACGTCAACATTCTATCCGCAGTTGGATCCTACTTCTACTTTTATCGGCAGTGAAGACTTTGTATTTGTAATACGTATAAAATCTTACTTCACTACGGATAGCTTTGCGAAAAAAACACACCTATTGTCAGATAGATAGAACTATTTTGTAAGGAAAACAAAAAATTCTGCGCGTATATTTTTTTGATCATGACATTTCTTTTGTGTATGATATCTATAGTTCACATTTGGTTTTTGTTAAAAAATCGATGTATGATTAACTAACGCCCTCACAGATGGTTGCATGTGAGATCGTAGGGACGAAACGCCAATTTTTGTGGACTTAAATCCAAAAAAAAAAAACTATTTTGACAAAATTAATTTTGTGGATTCAACAAAAGAAATTTGTAAAATTGACAAAATATTTTGTTGAACTGACAAAATATTTTGCTAATTTAACAAAATATAACAAGAAATGTTTGTTAATTTAACAAAACAATTTTGTTAATTTAACAAAGCAATTTTGTTAATTTAACAAAACAGTTTTGTTGATTTAACAAAAAATTAGATAATAATAAAAAAACATTAACACTAACAAAACAAATTGTTAATACAACAAAAGAAATGTTAATATGACAAATTAATTTTGTAAATTCTACGAAATTTTGTCATATTGACAAAATATTTTTGTTATTTCAACAAATTAATCTGTTAGCATAACAAAATAATTTTGTGGATACAACAAAATATTTTTTTTTACCTCAACAAAATTCTGTAATTTTTATCGATTTGACAAAACTTTTTGTTGGACGTATATTGACAAAATTTTTATCAGATCAACCTACATTTTTGTCATATACATATACCTAAGTAGATTTTATTTTCAGTGTAGGTAAAAAACCCCTAGAAACCTTAAGAAACCTTATTGAAAGTATGTGGGAGTCCATTTGAAATCATATGGAAAACAATTATTTCAATAAGTTTTCCTTTTTATTTTAAGGGATCTTTCACATAATTTTAATAAGTTTCTCGTATACTTACATACTTACATTTATTATAAATATATATGTATAAGATATCTTTTAAATTATATGTGATAATCTTATATGTAAAATTAGCAAACAGGCTTTTAAAAAGATTTTCTCTGTTGTCAATAAGGCTTTTTTCTTGACTAAAAACCATAGAGAAATCTAATTGTTTTTCTTCCATTTTATGTAGTCGATTTTTCTCTGTATGCATTTCACTTAGTAAATAGGTCTGAAGAAGGGTGTTACCACATCCGAAACGTCACAACATAAAAAACAAAAAAATATTAACAAAAATTTACCTTAAGGGCAAACATTACCTATAACAAGAGTAAGTATGTGAAGATGAATCAAATTTATAGAAGCCTCCAATCTGCGATACTTTGACTCAAAATTGAATAACCTTGATGTTATTTTATTCTTATTGTTATTAGGTATGTTCGTTTCCAGAATCACAACCATGATACGTCATTAAATACCGTTTGCGAAAGCATTATAAAATAGGGTACTATACTTCGTGGAATTTAAGGCTAGCGAAGCGAAATATACATATAGGTACCATCCATGCCATTATCCATGAATGACACTTGGATCAAAAACCGAAAACAATTCCACTGTCTCCATGTTTGTAACATGGCTATCATATCGACGTAGCCACACAGCGAAGTGCTTAGGGTTTTCTTATAAGATGGTAGACATTTGGTCGCCCTTCTGATCTATGTAGATATAGGTACAATCTAAATATAAGGTATAAGTTTGGCCAAAACTTGAGTTCAACTCTCATAACTCGCCGAGTGCCGTCGTTAGTCATCTAATCCTGGGGGATATAATTTAAACCAACTAATCCATTTTAGAATATTTTTTTTCTCTTGAACACTATGGAAACGTTTCTTCTCTTTCGTTGTTTTATCGCTTTTTCTATCAGCAATTCTCAAATGAAATAGCTGGTCGCTATCCTTTCCTCGAAAAACTCCGACGGAATACTCGCCTAGCAATTAATGCTCATCAACTTACCCTTGCACCTTACTTCGGCCGTACTGTCAAATATAGAGGGACTTTCTTTAGCCACACTACTCGAATGTGGAATACTGTGCCCTTCTAGATTTTTCCAACTCATTGTGATGTACAGGCTTTCAAAGCCAATGTGGATCGACACCTCCTATAAAACACTCTCCAGCTTTGTTTAATATTGTAAGGATAGTCAATAGTCATAACCAGCGATTATTTAATAGCCTATAAATTCAAAATAGACTATTGGAGAAAAGCTGTTCAAAAACTGAACTCACTATTGGAAGCAGGTGGACCCGATTTGATAGGTTCAACCCCGAAAGATGTTTGATATTCACTTTGCACTTACTACTTGCTGCCAATTGCATAAAATCATTGTAAGGCGAAAAAATCCGTCCTTTTGTTTAGATAATTATTAATTCCAATACCTATAAATTCAGACATATTTTATCAAAATCTCGAGATCCATATTTTTACCAAAGTCTAAATACTCGTAATCGGTACACACATAAATATGTATGTTCATTATGTGTACATACTCATGTCTATTGTTTAAATAACTTTTAATTAAAGGATTCCGTGTACTAAAATTTTTCGGAACATATTTCATAGTCTAAGAAAAAAAAAAATAAAACGTGCTTGGCAAACAAATAATCAAAATAAAAGGTTCTGCCTTCAATTTAAATTTAAAAAGGTTCCATCCCACTATCTTCAAAATGGCGTAGAAGAAGGATCTCTTCTAAATCTATAACACTAAATACAATCCTCCTAAAGACAACTTACTTGGTAGGGGGTTCCTCATTGGTGCTCCATTCGCCAGTTTAGGTTTGCGTTTCCTCTTTTGGATACCTTCCTTTTTCATCGTTAGTGGACGATTCATGTTGTGCAGCTTGAAGTACAATCCACACGCATTGCAAACCGGTTGACTCTCATTGTTGCGTCGCCACAACGTGGTCGCTGTGGTAAAACAATTTGCACAACTAACTCCGTTTCTTCGATTGTTATTGAGAGTGGATGTCTTGGGTTTGGTTTGGCGCGGTGGCATACGTGTCATATGAGACATCCGCGAGGCTGAACATGTTATACATATCAAGTCGTTTTCCTTTCTTAGCATTAGTGATCCACAGTACTGGCACTTGAAGTCCAACCCTGTGGAATCGAATGTGGCAGTTGTGGTGCCACCGGAGGATGTCGTCCAAGAGTTGGGGTTTGGTGAACCGTATTCATCGGATATGACTGGGTTATAGGTGTTCTGCAATATTAATCATACAATTGATTATTCATTGCATATTCCTTAAACTTCATAAAAATTAAGCTACTTACAATATTGGGAAATTCAATGGATGTTGTTGCAGGCCAATAGGATTCAGAGACACCATGGTTTTCGTACACCGTCAGCGGAAACTGGCTATTGGGTCGCATCGAATTCAGCGTTGGGTCGGTTTTATACAGAAGTGGATTCGCTATGTTGTAAGCCTGTGACAAACCAACATATGGACTATTTTGACTGTAATTCCCAGTGACTGAGTATTCGGTACCAGAGGTGGCAGGAAGACTCCCTCCAGTCGAGCCCAGATTCGTGAAGGTCTTAGACTCGTGGGCATCGACTACAGTGGCACCATTAAGACCGTTCGTATCGTAGTAGATTATTTGGGTTTGATCGCCGTTTTCAATGGCCGCAGCAAAACGTTCATCTTCATAAGCACGCAGTGCGCTGTGATGATGGGAATGCTGACTTGGGTGATTCTGGAGCGATGATACCGATACAGCAACCGATTCGCCAAAAACGGCTGTGGTGTCCGAAGATGGTTGATCGGATTGCTGTTGCAATTGCTGCTGTTGATCTTTGTCTAGTGACTCGATTTTGATGGACTGATTCTCAGAGCCAATTAAAGAGTTGTTCGTTGGTGTTGCCTCGTAGGTATAAACAGTTGTTGGTTCATCAGGTCTTGGAGGCATTTGCACAAAATCCGATGGAGAATGTTGGTGGCTGTTATAGTCTGAATCTGCGTCGTTTTCACGCACTGGGTCATTGACTTCTCTGAAATTTAACAAAGAAAAAAAATATTGTAGATAATTTATAAAAAAAAAATAATTAAATGAATATAAAGTGCATTGTCGACAGAAAACTTTTAAAAATTCTTGAATCATGTTTGAACGTCAGCTCTTTTGTTTTGAAGAAATTTTTAGCTGTCGCTTTATCAAACATTTAATATTATTATTTTCTCTCATGTTTATGCTTGCTCTATATTTGAATTTTCTTAAGCTTAAGTAACTATTGGTAGGTTTACACAATTTTGGAGGTTTTAATTAATAGGATGGTGAAGAATTAAAACAAAAGCGATACTGTTTTTTAACAGGTGCCCCATCTTTTATGTCGATTTGTAAGCATTGAATGACTTTGACATTTGTCAGAAAACTGACATGAGTAGATATGTTTTGCTAAAATCAATTCAGTATAAATTTAAACACGGAACAACGCACCAAATAGTGACTTCTTAGATTGAAAATATTCTGTCAGATGTGTTAACTCAACGTGCATATAACTCAACTAGCTCAACTCAACCGTCTGACACTATTCGTCGCTTGATGATTAATTTTGTTGAGAGAATGGGAACGTTCGTCCACGCCTAAGAAGTTCCAATGAACTGCTTGAAACGGTAAGCTTAGCATATTTACTTATCGACTTAATTTCATGAGGCAAATATGCTCGAATCGCGAGTTCTCTCACCACTCCTTTGGGTGCTGGTTATGAACACAATTCTCATTAATTTAAAACACTGTGGTGTAAAGATAGTAGCCTATGCTGACGATCTTGCGTTATTAGCTACAGGTAAATTCTTACCCAATATCAGTGAACAGATTGAATACGCCCTTTCTAAGGTTAATAGATGGACTAGAAAGTGCGGCCTGATGGTTAACCCGTCAAAAACAGAATTAGTCCTCTTCACAAATAAAAGGAAAATACCAAACTTCAGAATACCTTCAATTGAAGGCACCCCGCTGAAGATTTCAGATCATGCAAAGTATCTTGGTGTGATTCTAGATAGGAAACTAAACTGGAGTCTAAACACTAAGGAAAGAGCGAAAAAAGGAATGATTGCATTCTACTCCTGTAACAGAATCTTTGGGAAATCCTGGGGACCTAGTCCAAAAAGTATCAGGTGGATGTATTTGGCGATAATCAGACCAATACTAACCTATGGTAATTTGGTATGGTGGAATGCAACGGAAATAAAATGCACGACTGGATCGCACGAACTTGCTCTTATGTAAAAGTACCTTGGAATTTAAGATACATTTTATAAATATAAAACATGGATTTAATGAGATAATAATGTTCAAATGCATAAAATTGCCGTCTGGTTTCAGGAAAAGTATGAATTTATGCAAATAAACCTTAAAAAACGATTATTAATAAATAAATTTTTTATATAAGAAATTTCTCTAAAATTTTTCAAGAAAAAAATGTGGGATGCGAATTTTAAGTATTTAATAATATTGGTTTTAGGAAATAATTTCAAAAAATAATCGTTCATAGGTTTTGAAGATATTGATTCAAAAAAATTTTTTTTTTTTTTAAAAACCCCATAAATATTTTTTCGAATATTTTTATATACAATATTATTTTAAACTTAAGGGGACTCCTGCTAAAAATTTTGGGTTAAAATCCTTAGAGCCGTTAATGAGAAAGTCGAAAATCAAAAAAAGGGGTCTATGGCAGGTACCCCTAATAACATTTTGACCCAAAATTTTTTTTTGACCAAAATGTAGTCCATGTCCATAATATCACACTTAATTTTGTTTATCAAAATCGTTAGAGCCGTTTTCGAGATAAATAAGATTTTGCATTACGGGTGTATGGGGGGTACCCTTAGTTTTGGAGCTAAAAAAAAAATTTCAATTTTTCCTCTAGGGAATCACCGAAGACTCTTAACTACCGAGATTGAAAGAAATAGGTCCAGTGGTTTAGGCTGTAGTGAGAGGTACAGACATACAGACACACTGAAACATGTTTTTTGTGTACTAAATTTTCCTTAAAATTTTTATAAAAAAAATTGATATGCAAATTGTTAGTATTTAATAAAATACATTTTAAAACGTAATTTAAAAATTTAATCGCGTATCGGTTTTCAAGATATTGAATTTTCAAAAAAAAAATTGTATTATTTTTTTAAAAATCCAAAAACTATTTTTCGAAAAAAAATTTAGTTCATATTTTTTCAAATGCAAAGCAGCTCCTACATAAAAATTTTGGTTAAAATCGTTAGAGCCGTTGGTGAGAAATTCGAAAATCAAAAAAACCGTTATATGACAGGTACCCCTAATAACATTTCCCCCCAAAATTTTTTTGACCAAAATATAGTCCATGTCCATAATATCACACCTAATTTTTTTTATCGAAATCGTTAGAGCCGTTTTCGAGATAAATAAGATTTTGCATTACGGGTGTATGGGGGGTACCCTTAGTTTTGGAGCTAAAAAAAAAATTTCAATTTTTCCTCTAGGGAATCACCGAAGACCCTTAACAACCAATTTTGAAGAAAATACCTCCGATAGTTTAGGCTGTAGTTCGAGGTACAGACATACAGACATACAGACATACAGACAGACAGACGGAATTGTCGGACCCACTTTTTTCGACTTCGCTATCATCGTAATGTCAACTTTGATCAAAATCTCGAGTTCGATTTTTTTTCCAAATGCAGAACTTGCCCTATAGTACCTATATCGCAAGTAAAAAGCACGAACCTCAAAACTCTGGCAAAAGTACAGAGACTCGCGTGCATTGGGATTACGGGTGCCATGAGATCCACACCAACTGCAGGGTTGGAGGCGATACTCAACTTGAAACCCCTAGACCTTTTCGTACAAGAATCCGCAGCATATAGCGCCTTAAGGCTAAGCCAGACTAATACCTGGAAAAACAGTGCAATAGGACATGCTCAAATTCTTCAGAAATACTTGGGTGATAGTATCATTACAGATTATACAACACCCGAGCTTGACTTTTATAAACCATTCCAAACTGCCTTTCCAAGCAGAGAAGAATGGCTGAACAACCAACCCTACACCAGTGAATCAGAAATAGCAATCTATACTGATGGCTCCAAAATGGACACAGGTGTTGGTGCAGGCTTTTTCTCAGAACCTCTTGAGCTAAACAACTCACTTAGGCTCCCAGATCATAGCAGTGTCTTCCAAGCGGAGGTCCTGGCAGTGACAACAGCTGCTAGACAGGTATCAATGATGGCGATACCACGGGCTGATATCACCTTTTACATTGACAGCCAAGCGGCAATAAAAGCGATTTCTGCCACTGTGATAAAATCGAAGCTTGTCTCCTGCTGCCGCGAAGAGCTTAAGGTTCTTGGCATGCAGCACAATATTAGACTCTGCTGGGTACCGGGACACAGCGGCATACAAGGTAATGAAAATGCCGATGAGTTGGCAAGACAGGGATCAGCGCTCGACGCTAGTCAAGCAGAGATGGTAAGCATCCCACTCTGTAACATTAAACAGAAAATTTCAGACATAATCCTAAGGAAATCCAATGAAAGGTGGAATCTACTTGACACCTGTGATACTACTAGGAAAATATGGCCCTGCTTTAACAAGCAGAGAACTGACAAAATTATACAACTTAGTAAGAAGTCCCTTCGCTCTCTTACGAGCATAATCACCGGACATAATTTATTGAAATACCATAAATTTAAAATGAAACTAAGTACAGATGACCTATGCAGAGGATGTGGTGATGAAGAGGTACATGAAGACACGTCACACTTTCTCTGTCATTGCCCGTCACTATGCCACCAGAGAAAGAAATGGCTCGGTAGCTACTTCTTTGATAATCTAGAAGATATTTCTAATATTTCAGGAATACACATATTGAACTTCGTCAACGCCTCAAAATGGCTTGACTGATTAATAGAATACATAGGTTTTATCAGGAAAGAGTGATAACACTCACGGGTAACACAATGGATCTACATTGATCTAAGTGTGACAATAGCAACATCAATTGTCAGCCCAACAACCTAACCTAAGCTTAGCATATTTACATCACTTGAACCACCATTTTGAAGGATAATATGGATTTGTTTCCATATTTCACGTGCAATTGACCTATAGAATATTGCTGTCGCATGGAATACCATCAAACAGTTGCATACCGAAGTAAAAGATAGCACACCCATAGTTATATTTATAATTGTTTTAATGATGAGCTGAATCTTATTTCGTGTTAATTTTAGTGGATAACATTTCCCTCTAAAGCACATTTCTGTGGAATTATATCCCTGCATCGTTAATTCCTAAGCAACGAAACTGAAAATGTATGTAACATAGACCTTAAAATATAAATTCGGAATCAGGAGATACTTTAAATTCATTAATTGAAATTTTTCCTCACTTAAATATTCTTGTTTTTTTCCCCCAAATCATCAATTAGATGCAAATCTGAAGCTATATTCTACTATTCTTTAAAAGCAAATAAATTAATTGTATTTTTGAAATAACATAAATAATTTAATTATCTATTTAAAAAATAATAAAATGAGGAAACCTAAATTCTGTCCATCTGTGTTCGACTATAGCCTAAGCGAGTGAATCTATTTCCTTAAACTAGTAGCTATTCTCTGTCCAATAAAAATATGCAGTACACGTCTTATGGGAGAGCTTTTTGAAAATCAGTAGCGTGCTATATTTTTGCACCATACTAAATTGAAAGAATTCCTCCATAAAAAGTGTTTGCGCGCCCGTAAATTTACGATTGCATCTGACGCAGACCCGACATCCTATTGATCGCACATCTGAGTGTGCATGTGCACTGAATTGCTGTGGCCTATGGCTGTTGGTGCTATTCAATTTCAACCCCCATTAAGTATTGATGTGCGTTCAGAGTTACCCTTGTTCATTTCGTAACTTCTTCAGTTTTTTTTCCTTGGGTTTCTGTTGAGGTGCTTTTGATTTTAGAGCTTTAAAAAAAGGGTCCATTTAAAATCAACACTACGATAACCCTGTGAGAGCTTTAATGAAGGACACTGTAGCCAGAATGCGAGGCAAACGTCCTATCTTGCCCACACTGCATATTTTTATTGGACAGAGTATAGTTAGTTGTTTTTTTGGTTACTCTCGCATAATGTTCTTTTTAATTTGTATGACCTTAAATAATGGCACCTTCTATAAAATTATTTGAATGCAGAAATTCTAAAATATTAAAATAGAAGTGTTCTACAAGTGAGTATTTTTTTAAAGTCAATATTTCGTGAATTTGTGAATTTTAGTTAAGCATGTTTTTTTTAACACTACCTCCAAAAATTTTTAAAAAGAATGTGAATGCAGTCAAAATTCTCTATAACAAACCTTTAAGAGAACAAAAAATTGATTCGTTATAAAGAAGTTTTTTACAAAATTTGCTATAAAGAAAATGTAATCTTTTTGACACTGCAAGTGCTCTTTTATATTTAAAAAAAAAAATGGAAAAAGAAAAAACACATTTTAACATTGCTTTATCCACATCAACGTATTTTGTTTTTCTTAGTTTTTATTTTCTGCTTCTATTTGAACTTGCTTCGGCAAACTTTGAAATTTTTACTTCATTTTCAAAATTGTCAACAATGTATTAAAAGACACTCCAAATTTTTCAGAAATTTCCTTCTTCTTTTCTCCCCTCATAACTTTTCCGATTATCGACAAATTGTCGGATAGTGAAATTGGACAATTTTGAGTAAATTATTCAAAATGCCAACACAAACGATTGACCTGTTGCGTAGATGTACACACATTCTTTCACTTTAAGAAAATTCTTGCCAAAATAATAAGTTCCTTATGAAGTAAAGTTCGTTTTAAAGAAGTTTGACTGTATTTGTATCCAATATACAATTTATTTTATTAAAGTCCGCTTGGCAAAATCTTTTTTTTTTCGAAAATGGTTCTTTACTTGTATGATTTTCCTCCGATATGGAATAATTTAATAATTTTGAATCAACAATTTTTTTATATTTTTAACTTTCTTAGTATTGACACCATCTATTAAAACCAATATTTTCATTCAGAAACTTCATAAAAACATATCAAAACTTTTGAGAAATAATTTTTAAAAATGAAATCAATTTTATATTTGAAAATACTTATTTTTTATTTCATTTTAATCTAAATGCTTCTTTAAACCTATTATGCTCAATAAGGGTACATCTCTGGTAAACAAATAGGATTTTTTTTTTTAAATACGTTCCAACTAGTTAAATTCAAGAATATTCTAAGCTCAAGCGGTAGCAGTTTTTGCAATTTAAAATAAAATGCGCTACAGCATCGCACATACCTGCTCCTATGTATGTTCTAGTTTTTTACTTGCGATATACATAGGTACTATAGGGCAAGTTCTGCATTTGGAAAAAAAATCGAACTCGAGATTTTGATCAAAGTTGACATTACGATGATAGCGAAGACGAAAAAAGTGGGTCCGACAATTCCGTCTGTCTGTCTGTATGTCTGTATGTCTGTATGTCTGTACCTCGAACTACAGCCTAAACTACCGGAGGTATTTTCTTCAAACTTGGTAGTTAAGGGTCTTCGGTGATTCCCTAGAGGATAAATTGAAATTTTTTTTTTTGCTCCAAATCTAAGGGTACCCCCCATACACCCGGAATGCAAAATCTTATTTATCTCGAAAACGGCTCTAACGATTTTGATAAAAAAAATTAAGTGTGATAATATGGACATGGACTATATTTTGGTGAAAAAAAATTTGGGAGGAAATGTTATTAGGGGTACCTGTCATAGAACGGTTTTTTTGTTTTTCGAATTTCTCACCAACGGCTCTAACGATTTTAACCAAAATTTTTATGCAGGAGCTGCTTTGCATTTGAAAAAATATAAACTAAAAATTTTTTCGAAAAAATAGTTTTTGGATTTTTAAAAAAATAATAAAATTTTTTTTTTGAAAATTCAATTTCTCGAAAACCGATACACGATTAAATTTTTAAATTACGTTTTAAAATGTATTTAATTAAATACTAACAACTTGCATATCAATTTTTTTTATAAAAATTTTAAGGAAAATTTAGTATACAAAAAACATGTTTCAGTGTGTCTGTATGTCTGTACCTCTCACTACAGCCTAAACCACTGGACCTATTTCTTTCAATCTCAGTAGTTAAGAGTCTTCGGTAATTGCCTAGAGGAGAAATTCAAATTTTTTTTTTAGCTCCAAAACTAAGGGTACCCCCCATACACCCGTAATGCAAAATCTTATTTATCTCGAAAACAGCTCTAACGATTTTGATAAAAAAAATTAAGTGTGATATTATGGACATGGACTACATTTTGGTCAAAAAAAATTTTGGGGCAAAATGTTATTAGGGGTACCTGCCTTAGACCCGTTTTTTTTATTTTCGACTTTCTCATTAACGGCTCTAAGGATTTTAACCCAAAATTTTTAGCAGGAGTCCCCTTAAGTTTAAAATAATATTGTATATAAAAATATTCGAAAAAATATTTATTGGGTTTAAAAAAAAAAAAAAAAAATTTTAAATCAATATCTTCAAAACCTATGAACGATTATTTTTTGAAATTATTTCCTAAAACCAATATTATTAAATACTTAAAATTCGCATCCCACATTTTTTTCTTGAAAAATTTTAGAGAAATTTCTTATATAAAAAATTTATTTAATTATAAAACGATTTTTTAAGGTTTATTTGCATAAATTCATACTTTTCCGGAAACCAGACGGCAATTTTATGCATTTGAACATTGTTATCTCATTAAATCCATGTTTTATATTTATAAAATGTATCTTAAATTCCAAAGTTCTTTTACATAAGAGCAAGTTCGTACGATCCAGTCGTGCATTTTATTTAATTTAAAAATGTTTGAATGCATACATTTTATTCTGTTTCTCATTTTTGAAATTTTGCTAAAACAACTCAAAAATTACCGTGTGATTTTTAGAATAAAATATGAATTTACGCAAAAAATTTTAAAAATTTTAAAAATCGTTAAAGTCTTATTTATTGATTTCATTCATTTTTATAAACACAATGGCGCAAAATTTTAATTGAATTAGTACGATGCTAAAGCTGTTTTAGTATGATACTAGGTTAATGCAACGAAATTGCAAATTTTAATCGAATATAACATCGATACCTTCCCGCAAGAATGTACCATATTAAGCGACATTTTAAAAATTGTTCAGGAAACGAAAAAAACGTCTCATTTACGAGTAGTTATTTTTTTGTGTATTTTATTGGAAGAAACAGATTTGGAGAGGGATTTTTACAATAGAAAACTTGACATCATTGCTAGTTTCTTTTTATGTAGTTTCTTTGTTCACAAATATTCCAATTCAAACAGGATTGAAATTAGTTAAACAAAAATTGAAACACTATTTAAGAAAACAATCAGATTAAAAATAAACAATTCTTATGACTTTCACGTTTCTGTAATTTTTGATAATTTATCAACAAGAACAAGGTGTTCTCATGGGAAATCCTTTATCTCCAATTTTAGCAGACATAGTAATGGAATACCTACTTACGTGGTCAAAGGCTACGGTAGTGCCGAGCTAAGTCCTGGCACTACACCCTTTTTACAGGAACAAACTCAGGCGATTTTTGACCCCTCCCTATCTTCAGTACCAATGAAGTAAGAAACTTAAAATTCAGAATATTTACTAAGCTAGTTAGGCACAGGCGCTTCACCGAATTTCAATTTTCTAGCATAAGCGGTTCCTGAGATATAAGGCCTCAAAAATCACAAGAACCGTAACTGACTGACTCACTGACTGACTGACTGAGTGACTGATGATCATCAAAATTATGGAGCACTTCCCGACATCGTAGAATCTTGTTATTTTGTAAAACGGTAGGTCTTGTTATGCAAGCAAAGGAAAAAATCGATAATTTGAGGTTTTCCATTTAGGTGGCGTGGTATCCGCCCACTTTCTCCGAATTGGTGTTGGTTAATTGAAGCACTTCGGACAAATGCAAAACGATGAAAATTTGCGAAGCGGTAAAGCTTAAACTGGATATAAAGAAAAAAATATAAAATTTGAGGTTTTCCATTCAGGGGCGTGGTATCCGCCCACTTTCTCAGAACTGATGTAAATTATATGGTACACTTCCGATTGCAGTAGAACAATGAAATTTGATGGAACGGTAGGGCTCAAACTGCATATAAAGGAACAAAAATAAAAATTGAGGTTTTTCTTTCAGGGGGCGTGGTATCCACCCACTTTCACCGAATTGGTGTTGGTTGAATGGAGCACTTCCGTCTGCTGCAAAACGATGAAAATTGGTAAAGCGGTAGGGTTTAAACTGGATACAAAGAAAAAATATAAAATTTGAGGTTTTCCATTCAGGGGCGTGGTATCCGCCCACTTTCTCAGAACTTATGTAAATTATATGGCACACTTTCGATTGCAGTAGAACAATCAAATTTGGTAGAACGGTAGGGCTCAAATTGCATATAAAGGAACAAAAATAAAAATTGAGGTTTTCCATTCAGGGGGCGTGGTATCCGCCCACTTTCTGAGAAAAATATTTAATTTATATGGAGCACTTACGATTGCTTTAGAATGATGAAATTTGGTAGAGCGGTATAGCTTAATGTACATTCAAGACGAAAAATAGAAAATCTAAGATTTTTCAGTCGAAGTGTCTTTTTATTGTCATTTTGAAACTATACATGCATTTTGAAAACTCATGACTTTTCTTAGAACTAGAGTGCTCGATTTGGTACTCTGTGTTATGTTTATGTTAACATGAATGAAAAAAGAAAACATAAGCATACCTGAAAAAATTATGAGTTTACATAAAAAAAAATCTTAACTATAATCAAACCACTAATTATTCTATTAATTGGTGGGCTACCTTCATTTAAAAAATGAGTTACAATAAATTGCAACAAAAACATCATCGCATCCTTAAACAATTATTGCTTTTTTATGACTTTGAGCGGATGTAGGAACTAGTATTTATAATTAAGGTAGGTATGTTAGTGTTAAGTATTGAAATTGAAGTGCAAATCAAAACAACCAATAATAAAAAGAAAATATACCAAAAGAAATCGGAAGCTATAAACTAAGTTGATTTTAGTAGGTATAGGGTCCACCCTTCTATCTTTGTGTATCTTTCGACATTTTGACATGGCAAAATATTAAGATATTTGCAAAAAGGAGTGAGATCAGACCAAAAACATAAATGTTAAAAAAAGAGCCAAGTTTTTCTATACAAAAACCTTTGTGTAACAAGTCAGCCATGAAAAGTACTGAGATCTGAAAGTACGCCAAGTTCTTACTTCATGAAGGTTTAATACCGAATATTTAAAGTAGAATAATATTGAAACAGCTACAATGTAATAGAGAAATTTTATTATTTAATGATTTTGGTCTGATCTTGATTTACGTATGGGCTAAGTTTTTTTTAAATGTGATTTTAAATGTTAAATTCCGCTTTTATTCAAACAAAAAATGGCAAGAGTACGATAACTTAGGCGCCAAAAAATTATAACGGTTTTTTGTAGAACAGTTCAATACAAGCATTTTTTACTATCGGAGGGGGGGGTCTATCTCCCCCCGTTTGGGCGGGAGGGGCAATTTTATAAAAAAGGTACTAAAATGGAAACAAAAATATTAAAAAATAACGGTAATACTTACAATTAAGTATTATACCTTTTTTTAAAGCCAATACTCTGATCTATTAGATAATTTTTAAATCAAGTAGAATCTATGCACAGTTTTTGAAAAAATGAGTTTTAAACTCAAATTTTGGTGAAAAAAAAACATAAAAAAAGAGTTTAAAGTTTAATTTCTTAA
This sequence comes from Chrysotoxum bicinctum, assembly GCA_911387755.1. Taxonomy (NCBI): domain Eukaryota; kingdom Metazoa; phylum Arthropoda; class Insecta; order Diptera; family Syrphidae; genus Chrysotoxum; species Chrysotoxum bicinctum. The sequence continues at coordinate 38,432,323 of OU426988.1, forward strand.
AACTGAAAAGTTATATATTATTATTTTTCCTAAAATTCGTTGCTCTAATATATTCTTATTCAAAAACTGAAAACTAGATGATTTTATGACGTCTAGTTTTTGAGAAAATTGAAAATAACTAAAACTACTTTTTTATGGGATATTTGCTTTTCTTGCTTGCTTACGCATTACGGCGGCGTATAAACAGTGAGATATGTATGGGGGGGCATGCTGCCCCCCTGCAACCCCCCTGCCTGGGCACACTATAGGATTTGGGGTAGGTGCGAGGTTGGGTGTATGCAAGGTTTCTTTTGCATTTACAGAATCTGGATTTAAAGAAACTTTGAATTTACCCTATGGTCTATATCCAATGTCTACTAAATATATGTATGTACGTAGCCCAAAGTTGCACATTTAAAATGTTCAGACATGAAAATTTAATACATTATGAAAAATTCACATTACCTCGGTACTACTGTAGGAATGCAGCAAATTTATATAATTCCTTAATTAATATGTATGTTTATTGTTTGTGTCTAACATTTTTAATGCTAATATGGTACAAGTTATTGTTTACCAAGGTCATTCGTTATTCAACCTTTGTAAGAGTGAAGTATTTTTTTCTTTGAATAAAGAATGGCGACTAAGCATCCACTACTTCATCCTAAATTAAATAACTTTTCAATATTTTAAAAAAAATATTTTAAAAGCATCGCGTTCTTAGAAGAAATTGGTCTAATTCCAACTAAAGCGTCAACTCCCCTCAAGTCCAACTCAAAAAGGTGACAAAAATTGTAAGAATACAATATTATTATTATTATTTATTCATCAACCAGAGCATTATCATACTCTTACAGACTAAGATACATAAGTAAATATATAGTTACAAATTTGTAGGTGGGTATATAAAATTCAAATTACATTTAAATGATTTACATAGTTAATCTTTTATTTTAATAAATATATAACGTTACTTAAATTTTGCTTAAAACTAATGATTTAAAAGTTTCTCTGGTGCAATCCATATAAAAGTTAACCTCAGAGCAATAAACCCATCTATCGGCACATTTTTCCATGGGCCTCAATATTGGCTAGATATTCGGGAGGTGCTGCTATAATTTTTTTTTTGTGATCAAAATGCCTGTAAACACGGTTTTAATACATTGAACATTGGAAAATTGACTTGACTATTTTTAAGTAACACCTGACTTACTCACAAACTGACTGACTGAGACGCGAAATGCCATGCAATTCTACCACCTCTGGTGCATTCTTGGTAACCCTAAATGATTTGCTGTACTTTACCTACAAATAAACTACACTAACATTAATCCTTAAAATGAAATCACCGTAGTTAAATACCAAAAATCAAAAATTTCATAAAAAGTAGTTTTAGTAATTTTCGATTTTCTCAAAAACTAGAAGGGACAAAACCATTCGGTTTTTTGTGTTCGATTCAGAATTAATAGTAGCATTGACCACAAAAAGCCAATTAAGCACTTCATTTTACAATTTTGAAAAAAATTGGTCTAAACTTTTTTTTTTCATTTTTTTTAACAAAATTTTGAGTTTGCATGCAAATTTTTCAAAAACTATTGACATAAATAATTTAATTTAAATTTACGATTATAGAACAGACTTCTGGCTTTCAAAACCGGTATAGTATTTTATTGTAAGTGTTGCCGTTGTTTTTTAATATTTTTTTTTTCAATTTAAGTCATTTTTTCTAAGATCGCCCCTACCTCCTAAACGGGGCAAGATAGACCCCCCCCTCCCATAGTAAAAAACGCTTGTATTTGACCCCTCTACAAAAATCCGTTATCAATTTTTGGCGCCTAAGTTATCGTACTCTCCCCCAAAAAATCAATCGGTTAAGATTTCTTAAACGAAAAGAACATCTAATTTACCAATTTTTTTAACTCCTCATTTAATTTATCAAGATTTTTCTTAAAAACCTCTACCCATAGCTTGCCGAAACCTTAAAAGCCCATAACTGGAGAACAAGAACTTGAAATTCAAAATCTTTCCGCATTTATCTATAGAATCCGAAGTAGTATAAGTATCATTAAAGATGAAAGAATTTCAAAACCCAAGACTTTTTTTGTTTTCCGCTTCACGTTTAATAAAACGTAGGGCGTAGAAAACCATTGTACAAAATTTGAATATTAAAGAAATATAAAACACACGAACGGCAACACCAATCCAATAGGAATGAAGGAAAACAGCTGCGCGAGCAATGCATTTTTTTTCCTGGGGAAGTTTGATTGTATATGTGTGTGGATTTAATAAGATGAGTTTTAAAATTTCATTGGAATTAAAACAATCGAAACAACCAATGGAAAACGATATAGGTAACTATCAAAATTATGCTTCAACAAATTAAATGGCGTCTTTCTTTGTTTTTCATCCAATTATTCAACACTTAGGATTCATCACTTTAGACTATGAAAATGTGCCCTGTAAAATCTTCAAGACCTTGAGACATCTGTTCTACCAGAAAATAATTCACAATGAGCAAGCCAAGAATTTCAAAAACGAGATGTCTAACTTAATTCTTCACACTATTTTTTTCAATTGATTGCTGGGTAACTGTCAAAAAAAAATTATTCAGCTGATCCAATGAACCATGACAGTTGACAGAATCAACTTGACACAATTATATCAATCTGATACACTTCTACAGACGTGTCTATGTGTAGATATGCAAATTTATTGAAAGCAGCAATTGTGAATGGATAATAACTTTCTTTTTTGAAGGAACAACTTCTTACACATGCACAATATTCCGAACAAAAACTACTTTTACATATATAACGAAAGTGTTATACATGTGTCTTCATTTCCTATCCACGCGATCCGTCATTTTCAATTATTAAAAACACTCACTCACCGCAAAGTTCCCGCTGTTGTCAGAATGCGTCGTTGTTGTGTCCTTGCAATTGGCACTGACGCGGGATCGATAAGGTCACTGTGCAAAAGTCTAGAAACGTTTAAGGTGCTTTCCTTGCGTTGTTGTTGTTGTTGCTGCTGCTGATGTTGTTGATGCTCTTGGTGAAGCTGTTGTTGATGTTGTAATTGCTGCTGCTGTTGTTGTTGGTGTTGCTGCTGCTCCTGTTGGTGCTGATGCTGTTCCTCAGTAGTTGGTGTTCGTGATGGTACTTGCTCATTACTTGGTTCTGATTTTATTTCCGTTATAAGTTCCATAGGTTGTTGCTGCTGAAGTTGTTGCTGATGTTGGTGCTGACCTTCCATCTGTAAATGAAAAATATTGAATAACAAAAATATGATTATGTCAAAATCTCAAACCGAAATTCACTAATTGAATGCTAGTAAGTAAGTAACGGTGCGCTTCGTCAACTTATATGTCACTATATTATCTCTGACTAATTTGACGGTCTATTCTCTGTTGAATGATCTGATTTTCGTGTTCAACAGAAAATCAATGATGAAGTTAGTTGACTCTTGTTACGGTATATTTGCCGCCAAGAACGGGCGGATGAGAGTTCCAAAAAGTAAACAAAAATCCTCTCAAACATCGCGTTTAGAACTCGAGTCGAGGCGTAGGTAACGAACAGAAAACATTTCTCAACAAATTTCATTTACCAAAGAGTAAAGTTGTTAATTTTCTTGTTTTCTTATTGTGCACCTTGTTTTATGCCACAAACATTAAAACAAAAAAAAAATTAACGAACGCAAACGAGACAAGAAGAAGAGGAAAATCGGAAACAAAAAAATGTTCAAATATGAATTGGTATCAACTAATATTGACATTTGTTGTTGTTTTGTCGGTCTTCATGATGTCGTATGGCGGTATGACTTTGCTTATTTTCTGATGTTCTTAGTTTTTTGGTCGACAGTTTTTTTTTCTTTTAACTGTCAGTATGAACATTACAAAACGTCACACTTTATGTATTTATAGTTTGTTTATGGTTTGCCAGTGCGTGCCGGTGTCTCTGAGGTCGTTTAATTTTGTTTAAACGTTAAACGGAAATCACTGTCAATCGGATGTTTATTCAAGAGTGGGTGGCTGATTCTGTTCTCATTGTATGTACCTCTGACAAGCTATTAAAAGTAATTGATTTAATAAGTGTTTTAATCTCAAAGTTATATTTCATCATATTAATGTGACCTTATGGTCTCTTTCTATATATGTACCTACATTAATTTTATAACTTAAGCTTTATGCATAAAAATCCATCAGACAATGATAAACAATTCATCTGTATTTATTATTTACTCAAGTCAGTCATTGTTTTAAGGAAAATTAAATATGTAAGTATAAGCCTGTAGGTAAACTATTTTTTGGAAATAATATTTTAAAAAATGTATCTAATCCGCAGTCAATGAAATCTTTACGTAAATGAAAAAGACACAAATTAACTTATAAATAATATACAATACAATATATACAATAAAATGATGCGGTTCATATAGTTCTGAATTTTCATTAAAAAAAATGTTCATTCAGTTAATAATCCCTTTAAATAAATTTAGGTAAAACTAATGATTTAGACAAAATTTTAATGAAAATAAACTGAATAAAAATATTTGTAGTTATTTGTTTTATTTAAAAAAACCTATTTACACAACTTTTATTAATTTTAATTTTATTCCGAAGCGCATCGTAAAATTAAAATTCATAAAAGTTGTGTAAATAGATTTTTAAATAAAACAAATAAATACAAATATTTTTATTTAATTTATTTTTATTAAAATTTTGTCAAAACCGAACAACTGGAAACGAAACACCAAAAATGATTAAATGATTTATTTATTCATTCACTAAACATTAATTTGAAATTATTGACACCTTCAATTATTAGAATAGCGAAAGACAAAATAAAATACACAACTGGGTCGCACGAACTTGCTCCTATGTAATAGACTAAGAATTTCAAAAATGAATGTTATTTATAAGCATAAAATTATTTTTTTAAATGACTAAGACAACTTCTTTAGTAGTTGGAGGTAAAAATAGGATGCCATGTGATTCAAGCAAATATAGGTTTATGCAAGAACAAAAATTATAAGTCTTTGTAGTCGTTTCTTAAAAAAATAAGCTTTTATATAAAACAAATTTTAAATCATTTTTAAGAAAACATTTTAGTACGCCAATTGAAAGTTTTTATTAAAATGTTCATATACGCCTATTACCGTTGATTAAATTGGTTCGATAAAATTCGATTTTTGTCATTAAAACTTGAAAAATAAAGTTTTATTCTTTAAAAAACAGCTGTTGTAAATGTTTAGACAATATTGGTGAAAGGGGTTATATAACACACAAAGTTCTTAAAAGTAGTTTTATTTCAATATTTATTTGGATTATGGTTACAAATGTGGAAGGATGAAACCGAAAGTGCAATACCAGAAACTGTTCTAGCGTCGCTTCCATTATGCAATCGGGATTTGTATCCTCATTTAAGAAAAAAATATTTGAAGTTCTTTGTGTGCTACCAGTGACATCTGCTGAGCCAGAACGCTCATTTTCAACTTTGAGACGGTTGGAAACATGGCTGAGGGCCACAACAACTTACATTTTGGCAAAACTTCCGGAAATAATTCCTGGTATGACATCTGTCGATTTCCTTAATCTCTGATTTTTCTTATTGAGAAGTCGGTGTCTCTCCCTCTGCCTTTCCTCTTATTTACTTGAGCTCAAGAGTAGTTCCGGCCCTTCAACGCCACATTGTAGGCTTGTCGGAACTCATTGTCAAACCAGAAGTTACGCTGTAAAGTCCAACATGTGAGATGTTGCATTTCCCACCGCTACTGAGCAATGATTCTCAATAATAATTGATGCATCGAATAGGATTACTGAAGAGGTAATAAAACATTGGATCAGAAAGAACCTGGTGATTGTAGCCTACAATGTATCTGACGTTGAATTTCCTTACACAATTGTTTTAACTTTTTGCGGGATGTAGGAGTGCTTTGGTTATAACGATGAAGTGGTCCGAGTCAATGTTGTGCGCATTAAAGTGGGACATCTTGGATGTTGAAAGAGTGTTAGTAATATGGTCAATATGATTGACGGCTGATTTATGAGGAAAGCTCCATGTGTGCTTGTAAATGTTCCCACCATATTTCCACAGCAGCAAAGTCAATCAACCTGTGTTCGCTATCGCAGGTAGTGCTGTGCAGTCCGTGCTTTCCGATTTTGTCACCAAAGATGTCTTCTCTTCCTAACTTGGAGTTAAAATAGCCTATATGGTAACAAGCCACCAACTTGTAAGTCTTGTCCAGGAACTCGTAAAGCATATATATTTTGTGTCATTATATTTCTCCTCTGCGCATTTCATGGTTATGTTGATAAATTTAGACTTTATGGCAATTTTCGTAGGCCACTGATTCATATACGAGTAAAACTCAAAACTTATTTATTTAGTTCTTCTGTAACGACGAATCAACATCCAAATAAACAATGCTTATGTTCTCGGTAATTATCACCGTTGTATACATTGAAGTTTTCATAATTCTGTCTTCCGCATCGCATTCCTTGAGGAATATTGCTGCTGTTCGCAATAGTGTGGCTGAAGAGCCGTCCACCTCAACTCGTCGTCGTGCCCTAAACTAAACTAAAAGACTTGCATTTACACGCTTACAAGGTGCAATTGACTCAAGAACTAAAGCCTCTTGACCATTTCAAGCGTCGTTAATGGTCAGACTGGTGGCAAGAAATGGCAACAGTGGATGAACAATTTTCGAAGAAAATCATCTTCAGTGATGAGGCACATTTACCCTCAGTGGATTCGTCAATAAGCAGAATTGCCGTATTTGGGCGAATGATAATCCAAGAGTGATTGTTGAAAAACAAATTCACCCACAAAGAGTGACTGTTTGGTGCGGTTTATGGGCTGGCGGCATCATCGGGCCGTATTTTGTCCAAAATTAGGCCGGTCAGGCAGTTACTGTGAAAGGTGTTCGCTATCGTGAGACGATAACGAACTTTTTATGGCCCGAATTGGAAGATATAGATGTGGACGATATGTGGTTTCAACAGGACGGTGCCACTTGCACACAGCTAACGAAACAATGGCTCTTTTGCACGAGAAATTCAATGGCCGTGTTATCTCACGTGGTGGCGAACATGTAATTTGACAACGTTGGACTTCTTTCGTTGGGGTTATTTGAAAGAAAAGGTGTAAGGTAGGGGGGCCAAATAAGGCCCCGTTCCCAATAAGGCCCACTTGTCAGAAAACACAGAAACGAACAAATAACGGGACTTTTTTTGCTTTGCATATTTAAACCATGTCTACAAGAGCACATACAAAGGAAAAAAAGCCAGCTTCGCGATTCAGGTCTTGACCTATAGATCAATGAAGTTCGTCTGGGGGTGAAGAACTACCAAATTATAAAAAAGTAGTGTGTTTTGTGTTCTTTTTTAACAAATTTAAACCAAGTAAGTACCTATTTTTGATTTTTCCCGTATAATATATAATATTTTAAGTAAATTACAACATTTGTTTGTAAAAAATGTTTGATCGTTAGTTTTAAATAATTCTTTTTTTTTTAAGTCTTGCATGTTCCTAATAAGGCCCACAAAAATAAGGGATGGGCCTTATTGGGCACACGAAAATTTGCTTTTAATTTATTGGGTCTTATATTATATTTTTAATGTGTTTCAGACCAAATGCCAACTTTTTCCAAAAAAGAGCTTCTTATAGGACAGTAACCAACATAAAAAAACGCGTTGCAGGTTAAAGAATATTTTTGTTTTATTTTTTTACGAAGAAGTGAAGTTTAAATTTTTTTGTTTAAGTTTTTTGCTAAAATTAAGTTTTTTTTTAATTTGTGTTTTTTGTTAAACTGGAGAGGCTATTTTCTTATGAAATAAATTTAAAAGAAGATGTTTGTTGAAAGATATTGAATTTTTTTGTGGGTTTTACTTGCGAAATTATTAAGAAAACTGAGTGGGCTTTATTAAGACCCCATGGGCCTTATTAAGAACAACGTAAGCTTTTTTTAAATGTCAAAAAAATATACTTTTCAATTTAACGGAAACAATAAAATCTATTTTTCCATGTAGATAAAATGACAAAGAATCATAACCTTTTTAGTTTACTCGGATACTCTCAAAAATCTAGCAGTTATTTCGAAAAATCCGTTAAGTGGGCCTTATTTGGCCCCCCTACCTTACGTCGATAAGCCAGCAACAATTCAAGAGCTCAAGGATGAGATAACTCGGCACATTAACGGCATAGAACCTCAATTAGGCCACAGCGTCATCGAAAATTTGGACCATCGGATGGAGGTGTGCCGCCGAGGTTGCGGTGGCCATTTGGCCGATATTGTTCCATACATAATTTAACCATACCAATATTATCATAATAAAAAGAAATGACAATAATTTCCTAAATAATTTGTGTTTTATTCAAAATCAACATCGGCCCTTTAAAGTTAACCACCCTTTATTACCTTCATCATGGAGAACGAAATGGATCCATTGAGACCCGAGTGAGATGGTTGAGATGGTACGGCTTGCCATATATGTGGACTGTATAGACGCAACTGTGTAGTCCATCTGGGATATTTTTTGACGAGACAAAAATATTCAGAACTTTTCTTTTTCTCTCGAAATTAATCAAATTTAAAGAGTTAGTGTTTAGGCTTTGAGCGAACATAAAATGTTAAGCACAGTCTGATACAAAACTGTATGTAGGTATTTTCTATTTTAATATTTTCTGCATTTCTATCAGTTACAAGTTCGTTTGTGTTTGCTGCATAACAACACAATGACGGGTAGATATTTATAATTCCTCAGTTATCAAAAATGTTTGATAAATAAAAATGTGTCACTTAGGGGATTTCCTTAAAAATACTATTACTCATCCTCATCATCATCATCGACAAAAGGAAAACAAACACATTTGTGAAACTCTCAAAAACTTTTGAATGAGTTCAAGTGTCTTGCTGCACCTAAAACAAAGTTTTTTCTTAACTTCAAACTATGACTTACTTAATACTCGTAAATCGGTGAAACAATATGACACTTTTTGTTTGTGGAAGGGTGTGCTTAAAGACATTTCCGCCGTGCGTCGCGTCGGTTGTTGACGTCGACTGGCGGGCAATGCTGTCGCGTTTGTAATTATGCCGGAAGTGAGTGACCATGACGCGTGCTCACTACTCAAACAGCCGTGCTCGAATCTGACGTATAGAGAGTTATACAAAATGAGTAACTATTGGAAGTTGAGCTATCTTCCTGACCATAAGAGGTCAAAATACCAAATGACATATTAAAAGTTGGTATCAAAGTTTTAGTTATAGTATCTGCAAAGAAATAATACATTAAAGATAAGATTTGACTTTCCTTCTGTGGATACAAGTATTGTATCACTTCTAGATTGCCACGTAACCAATTATCTCCAACCATTATCGTCTTTTTTTTTAACTGATTTCAGTATGATTTGTTGACATTCATTTTTGTATGTAAATTTGTATTGTGATGATGTTATATAACTGGGTAGACTTTTACCAGACAAGGACCTAGGCCCACATTCGTCAGACTTATTATCATAATTATGTGGTTGGAATTTCTTTATAGATAATGATTTATCTTTGATGAGGTATTTGGTGATTCCTTGGCTGTAAAAACCGATATCTCTTAATAAAAATAATTACAAAAATACTTTTCCAACTGTTATCATTTTTTTAAAGTTTAGATTTAAAAAGTTGGAGCCATTTCATATAAGAGAGCAGATAATTGCAACGATAGACTTGGCGGTATTTCTGGTATAATAGGCAGATCTGAAACTCAGTTCATTACCACTCAAAAGGTAGCTCAGTCGGAAAATACCAATCAAATTGTTAAAAGTAAGTCTTAAAAAAGGTTTTTGACATCCAAGTGCCTGTAATATTAGCAGCTATATGGAATTTAGGAAAAATTGGATTTTTTTTTTTTGAATATTTAACTTGGATATTCCATTTAAAATTTACGAAACAAAAGTTGTTCAAATTTTAATCATCGACAGTTTTGGTCATGAAATGTTTTTGTCTAAAATTGAATATTTTACAATTAATATGGAAAATGATACTGTAATGAGTATTTTTGAAATACAAACAAAATAACAGCGCATTCCTATATTCCTTAATGATGAAGTCTCATTAAAATTTTTTAACCGCCCAACTCCTCAAGGTTGGATGCAATCTTGAATTTAAAGCAAAATGATTAGTTTAAATACAAAAAAATGTTTACTTTTTGTACACTCAAAAAATTTCGTGTGTAAATATTACTAATTCATGCGTACATTCTACGAATTTTATTCGTGGTTTTCAGCCACGAATAGTATTCGTAGAATGGAGGTTTATTAGTACATATTACTAATATTTTATTAGTATTCGTAGAAAATCAAACGTATATTGTACGAATACTATTGGTACAATGTACGAATATTATTGTAATATTTACCAATGCCATTCGTATATTGTACGAATACCATTGGTACAATGTACGAATTTTTACCAGTGCCATTCGTATATTGTACGAATATCATTGTAATATATACTAATGCCCTTGTATTTCATTCGTAAATTATACAACTCTATTCGTATATTGTACGAATATTATTGTAGAACTTACTATCATTAAATATGTTCTCTGAAATTTCCTTAAATACCTATTGTAAGAAATAATTACAAAAGATATTTATGTTGTAAGTTAAAAATAGTTTTTTAATTCATTTTATTGTCATATATATGTAGGTATATAAATAAAGTTAAAAATTAATTAATTCACTAAAAATATAATTAAAAATCAATTAAATATTTAAAAACTCCTTATTTTATGTACTAAGGGCCACTGAAAATAAATTAAACATTTAAAATATTGAAAACTTCGGAAAAAATTGTACTTACATTGAAATTCTTTTAGGAATAAAATTCCCACATGTATGTATGCTCTGCTGCTTCTGGATGCTGTATATTAAATATAAAATAAGCTTTAAAGCAAATGTATGTACATATGTCTAGGTACTTACCTCATCTTTTCGAAAAAAGCAGATGGTCTGATCCACCACTGCAGCACTTTATAAATAATATCACGTTTGAACGTGTTGACTAATGGAATACATTTAATTTTTAGAACTGAACACATATTATTTTTCTTACTCATGATTAGTAAATAATACTAATGCACTTCATGAAAATACGAAGTTATTAGTACATTCTACGCATAATGCGTACGGTCAACCTACGAATGAATTCTGTCTACTAATATTAGTTTTACTTAGTAAATAGTACGAATTTATTAGTAAATACTACGAATGCAAAAGATTAAAGTACGAAGTCATTCGTACGAGAAATTAACGAATGTTATTAGTTATATGTACACAATAATTCGTACAATGTACTCAAACAAATTGTTTACTTCTTGTTTACGAATGAAATTAGTGTATTAAACGAATAGATTCGTAGATAGTACGACAGTTATTAGTAAAATTTTACGAATGCATTCGTAGATATACCACTGTACAAATACTTCGTACATCTTACGAATATTCGTACAATGCACGAATATTTTCTTTACGAATATCATTCGTAGCCATTTTACTAATAAATTTTTTGAGTGTAGGACTCTTCACTGTGGTTGCAATAATTTTGTTTACCAAGATTGCTAGTTTTTGACTGAAGTCGGAAAATAAAAGTTAAAGTACAGTACCTTGCCATATTATTAGGCCCAAGTGAAAAAAAATAAAATGCACGACTGGATCGCACGAACTTGCTCTTATGTAAAAGTACTTTGGAATTTAAGATACATTTTATAAATATAAAACATGGATTTAATGAGATAATAATGTTCAAATGCACAAAATTGCCGTCTGGTTTCCGAAAAAGTATGAATTTATGCAAATAAACCTTAAAAAATCGTTTTATTATTAAATAAATTTTTTATATAAGAAATTTCTCTAAAATTTTTCAAGAAAAAAATGTGGGATGCGAATTTTAAGTATTTAATAATATTGGTTTTAGGAAATTATTTCAAAAAATAATCGTTCATAGGTTTTGAAGATATTGATTTAAAAATTTTTTTTTTTTTTTTTTTAAACCCAATAAATATTTTTTCGAATATTTTTATATACAATATTATTTTAAACTTGAGGCGACTCCTGCTAAAAATGTTGGGTTAAAATCCTTAGAGCCGTTAATGAGAAAGTCGAAAATCAAAAAAACGGGTCTATGGCAGGTACCCCTAATAACATTTTGCCCCAAAATTTTGTTTGACCAAAATGTAGTCCATGTCCATTATATCACACTTAATTTTTTTTATCAAAATCGTTAGAGCCGTTTTCGAGATGAATAAGATTTTGCATTATGGGTGTATGGGGGGTACCCTTAGTTTTGGAGCTAAAAAAAAAATTTCAATTTTCCCTCTAGGGAATCACCGAAGTCCCTTAACTACCGAGATTGAAAGAAATAGGTCCAGGGGTTTAGGCTGTAGTGAGAGGTACAGACATACAGACACACTGAAACATGTTTTTTGTGTACTAAATTTTCCTTAAAATTTTTATAAAAAAAATTGATATGCAAATTGTTAGTATTTAATAAAATACATTTTAAAACGTAATTTAAAAATTTAATCGTGTATCGGTTTTCAAGATATTGAATTTTCAAAAAAAAATTTGTGTTATTTTTTTAAAAATCCAAAAACTATTTTTTCGAAAAAATTTTTAGTTTATATTTTTTCAAATGCAAAACAGCTCCTGCATAAAAATTTTGGTTAAAATCGTTAGAGCCGTTGGTGAGAAATTCGAAAATCAAAAAAACCGTTCTATGACAGGTACCCCTAATAACATTTCCCCCCAAATTTCTTTTTCAGCTAAATATAGGACATGTCCATAATATCACACTTAATTTTTTTTATCAAAATCGTTAGAGCCGTTTTCGAGATAAATAAGATTTTGCATTACGGGTGTATGGGGGGTACCCTTAGTTTTGGAGCTAAAAAAAAAAATTCAATTTTTCCTCTAGGGAATCACCGAAGACTCTTAACTACCAAGTGTGAAGAAAATACCTCCGCTAGTTTAGGCTGTAGTTCGAGGTACAGACATACAGACATACAGACACACAGACGGAATTGTCGGACCCACTTTTTTCGTCTTCGCTATCATCGTAATGTCAACTTTGATCAAAATCTCGAGTTCGATTTTTTTTCCAAATGCAGAACTTGCCCTATAGTACCTATATCGCAAGTAAAAATAATTAAACGGAAACATACATAGCTCGATAATTTTCAACATGTTTACTTTTTAGTTAAAAGTGTTACTACTCTTTATTTTTAACACTGTTTTTTAACTGTAAAATAAGTTTGATGCTTTAAAGCTTACATCAAAAGCAAAACGCCACATTTCTTTCATGGAGGTCATTTTGTGCGGAAGTTTATAGAAAAATTTAATAAAGTGATTTAATTTTAAAGTTGTTTTATAGTACAATTTCTACAAATTTATGGTAAGTATGAGTGCTAAATCTTTTGTACTTTATGTTTATTTAAATTTAAAACAAAAAAAGCCTATTTATTGTTTAAAGATGGGAAGAGCGTCGGAGTTTCGAGAAGATCTCTTAGAAATAAAAAAAAATTGACCTACGGATGATCCTAAGTCCCCAAAGAAAAGGTTGCCTAGGTCGACCTCGACACACATTTCAAAGAACAGTTCGCAAAATCAGGGTTGTTTGCCTTAAAAACAGAACATTTACAGTGCGTTTGCTCACGAAAATAACCAAAGATAGAGGAGTCAAAGTTCAAAGGCGCTCGGCAGAAAAGAAGTTTATCGCAATGAAATCTGCTCGAAAGCCAAGACTGCAATGAGTTATGAAGCTGCTGGAATGGGCTCGTCATAAGTACAAACATTCAACTGTAGAAGATTGGAATAAGCTATTGTTATTAACCTTTTGTTTTGTTTCAAATAATACAACCAAATAAACCAATCAAAATGCATTTTCCCAGGTTTGCTTTTCGGATGAATCGTTTTTCCAAGTTTTGACTGAAAAGACAAAATTTGTGCGTAGAAGACCTGGCGAGCAGAACAAACCAGATCACATTATTCCAACAATCAAGCAGCCTCTATCCATAAATTGTTTGGTCTTTAATATCAGGGAAAGGAGTAGGTATTCTTTAAGTTGTGAAAAATACTATGAGGCAGGACCAGTACAAGAACGAGCTTGAAACCGATTTGTTGCCACAAATTCGGAAGTGGTTTTTGAGCCATGAAGGTCCAATATTCATGCACGACGGTGCTTTTTGCCATAAAACCAAAAGAGTTATGGCTTTTCTCAATTAAAAAAATTAAATATTGGACTGGCCTGGATATGAATCCCATAGAAAACGCTTGGGAGCTTCTTAAGCTCAAAGTTGAAAAAATACCATATAATAACCAGCACTGAGTTTGTGGAAAAGTTGCTCTAAGTTGGAGAATAATAGAAAGCTCAAAATTACAATTCAAGCGTGTATTAACAATATGCCCGAAGAATAAAGGCGATTGTTTCAGCAAAAGGTCAACACACAAAATATTATAATAAAGATGAATTCTCTTAATCTATATGTTTTTTGTATTAAAAATTGTATTGATTTTTATTTTTATTTTATTTCAGCAATAATTATACATTATATGCTAATAATATGAATAAACAATTATGAGCAACAAATTTAAGCTATTTAAAAAAAAAACATTAAAAATAAAAAAAAGTAAACAAAAATGTTGTATTTTTTCGCTTGGGCCTAATAATATGGCAAGGTACTGTATATTCAGTGGTGCCTGGGCATCGCGAATACCCCGCTGGAGTAAACACCAATTTTTACTGCAGAGCAAGTTGAATGAAAAAATATAAAGCTCGAAATGCATATTCTTTTTCATCGAAGTCGTAAAGAACTTTTTTTAAGATTCCTAATTAACTTCTCTTAAGATTTAAAAAACTATTTTTTTTTCATTTCAAATGCATATTTCAAATTTAATTTCTCAGGGAAGGAGAGTTTTAAAACAAACAGATCTTCCCATCCCAAAAAAAATTTAACCATAACCTTGTTTGCCTACAAACCGACCTTTTCTTACTTCGGCTTCGAGAAGTTCATTGTTTCGACTGTTCCTTGGTATCAAATGTGTTGTGCCAAATACACTCTTGAAGGTATCAAAAAATAGCGTGAGTTGTCGATTGTGAGCAAACATTTCCAAATATATATTTAAAATCGAAATCACTGAAAAGTCTGTGGCTTCTTCAAGCTCGCGCAACTTCACTCGCCTATTGTCCCTTATTTAACTGTGAATTTTATCGACCATTTCTGGTGTGGAGATCTAAATTGAGCGACCGGAAGGTTACGCGTCACTTGTGCTGGGACGACCACACCGAAATTGAATATGGCAGTAATGAAGGGTTCCAATCGATGGTGAAGAGTCCTCATAAATTTTTCAAGTTTTTTTTTTTTTTGATTTGCGTGATGGTTTTTTTTACCGAAATAATAGTGTTTAATGAGCAAACGAAATGCAAAAATGCAATAATTTTACAAAACTGTCTGAAAATTTGGGTGCGTTCTTTTGAAATGTGCTTTGTGCTTTGTTTGTCAAAATTATGGATTTTAGGTGGCAACGCTATTTCCATTTAATTTGGGGGACTTACTTAACCATTATTTGATGAACTGAGAACAACCGAACTGAGAACACCCACAAAATAAATACTGGTGCACCCCAGGGTTCTGTTCTGATTCTGACCCCTTTTATCGTTTTTATTGTTTCTGTCCGAAACTTCAAATCTATTAAATTATTTTGATAACGGTAGTACCCTCAGCATTTCATATTCACTTGAAGATTCCAACACCTGTCTTTTGCATGTACAATTTAAACGGCAACATAGTTAAAGCTTAATTAATTTTGATCTTAAAGGCATTGTTCATTGGAGAATAAGAAACTGCGTGAAACTTAATGCTTCAAAAACCCAATGATATTCTTTTTGTTTAAGCGAAAACTTCGCAGCCCGTCACACATTCCATTCTCGGTATGTGTACGAGTATTAACAACTGCTTGTGTGTCGAATAATGTCACTCAAGGTGCCGAAAAGTGTACATATGTGTTTCCTTCGACGACGCTTCTTAAGGACATCGCGACGACGACGCACGCACAGTACAAGAAACGTGAATGACCTTCTGATCTGACTATTAAATAGGGTATCCCCTTATTCGTCAAGGATAGTTAGCGAAATGATTTTATGGGTAGGTATGTTCTAGAGCAAGGGTCCATCTACAGTTTTAACATCATTTATCTGTGACTTCTATTCGGTATTGAATTTTGGGAACTTTGTGGACTTTCGAGACCCAGGTTCAGATTTTGGTGTGCAGATTAGCTGTGATCAGTCCGACTTACCAATATCGAAAACTTGAGAAAGTTGTTATTTACTGTCGCGATGATTTCACGAAACCAACACACATTTACTATATATTAAATAGCAAATTTAAACGAAAATTGAGATCTCAGTCTCCCAGTCACGCTCGTATTATATCTATATGTAGCTATTGAAGAATGTGGGCTCTTATCAAAAACCTTATCCGTAGCTCATAAATCTTTCCAATAGTCCAATTAACTGATATCATATTTTATTACCTTTTTGTGAGTCTGAATTTGAAACCAAACTAGCCATTGCTTGCATGGAATGGTGTGTGCATGTTGGACATGGGTACCCTCTGATCTATATATTTGTTCCCAAATTGGTCTATATAGCGTAGATTATGTAGGGCCCATTCAATACCTGATGACCGGAACATTGCCATTAAAGTCTTTATTTTTGTTATACGTATTTTGTTATACACTGAGGGAAAAATCACGTCGTAAAATTTAGTTACCTCATACTAAATTCAAAGTTTTCCCCATTTAAAAAAAAACTATTTGAATCAAAGTAAAAACATTTTGATTTTCAATCAAAACGCGTTTTCAAAGAATTTGAAAACAAAGGATCATTGACAAAAATAGTTAACAATTTTGATTTAAATGCGGTTTTATTTTAGTCGTTGATTTTTAATCAAATATAATATATAACAGACATTTTAAAAAATATTTAGACAAGTTTCCTAATTTTATGAGTTGGTTTAACCCCGTTCAACTACAATATCAAAACGAATGAACTTTTTAAAAAGTACATATTCATTTCAAATTTATTTATTTCTATGAAGTCGTTTTGTCTTAATATTTATGATTCAAATAGAACCATATTCTCTATTTTGCATTGGTATAAAGTCATCATAAATATTCAATAGGTATTCATGCAATAAATATCTTGCCAAAATAATATAAAAGCTTCACAATTTCAAATAGCCATTTTGTCTAAGTTACATTTAAAATCAAAAATTATAAAATTTTGAATAAAATGCTTTTCTACTTTATATTGAAAAGGGATAACCTTAAATCAAA
Organism: Chrysotoxum bicinctum; assembly: GCA_911387755.1. Classification (NCBI taxonomy): domain Eukaryota; kingdom Metazoa; phylum Arthropoda; class Insecta; order Diptera; family Syrphidae; genus Chrysotoxum; species Chrysotoxum bicinctum. The sequence continues at coordinate 38,449,683 of OU426988.1, forward strand.
GTTGAAACGTATTAAAATCGACATCACTGCTTCATCTGTCAAAGAAAATAACTTAAAATCAAAGGAAAAACGCATTTAGTGTTTTGGTCGTTGACTGGTATGTGTGTATTGAATATTGGAACGCGTTTGTAATAAAGTGAAAACACACTTAAAATAAACACGAACGTCTCTGACACCAGAAAAATAACTTTACTGTTGTTATTTTAACTATATTTTTCGTTTGGAATTGCATTTGTCGTTCGTCTCCATGATTGCCGGTTGTGTTTCCTTAAAAGTGAATTATTAAACATTGTGAATTTATCTATAATATTCTTATTTGTGTATCTTTTAAAAATATACCAGACCAAATAACGTTTTACTCAAGTTGAATTGCATCCATAAATGATTTTCAACCTTCTGGAATCACCATTCTGCAAGATATCTTCAGAAAAAAAAGGTAAGTAATTGTAGAAATACAAAAATCTAAACAAATATGTATATTTATGTAGTAGTCATTCTCAATTTCTTTTTGTTATCAATCACACCCAACAATCACACATTTTGTCGAAGATGAAGTGGACATGTGAATATCTGAAGCAATGAAAACAAGTTTTAGCCGTGACACCTCAAATTGGAACCTTTTCACTCCGACAAAATTAATTGAAGCTCATGTCGAATGATGAATTTTTTAAATCTTGGCCCAAATTTTGCGATGCGAGAGCACCAGAACTGGTAATTATTATTTACGATTTTTTAGTAGACAGTTGTTAGATAATAAAATTAAAAGTTCTGGTTCTGATTTATATATACATACGTATGCATATGTCAACTATAAGTTGTGATTTTACAATGCAGTAAGTATATTTAAAGGACATACATTTTCTCATTTGAAGTAAAGCGTGTATGTAACTTAACTATTCTCGTTTTTACTAAACTGTGGGGCGTTTTAATCCATAGAAATTACCATAGACGTTTTAAGCTTACCATAGACGTTTTAATATTAATATTTTTTTTAATATTATTTGTTTTTTGATTACATTACATTTATAAATTTGTATGATTTTTTTTCGAAATGAAACACAAACATACGTAAATTGTTCTTTCAGATTGAAAAGCATCTTTTGTTGTCCAAATGGGAAAACTAAAAAAAAAAATATCAAAAACTATTATGAAATCAAAATCCACAACGGAAGATGTAGAAAAAGGTTTTCATTATTAAAAACCAATTCAGAAATAGGAAAAGGTAAGAAAAATATAATTTATTTATTAATTGTTGAAAAATATTTCTTTTATTTTAGAATCTGAAGACTTTCTTCTAACAATCCTATTGAATTCAGTAATACCTCCAGTGTCAAGGTTTAAGGACAAACTAGGAAGCAACAAAAAAAAGGTCACCATCAGCGGTGCCCAAGAGAGTTTTAATTTGAGACTATAAGGAAAAAATAGAAGAACTGGTGAATAAATATTATAATGTTAAACTTACCGTACAACCATTTATTATAGTAGTTTGCTTATTATTATTATTTTGATAAAATCTGGTTTGAAAAATCTGATCTGAAAAACACACAAATAGCTGATAATGTGACGTATAAGGGAATCACATGTAAAAATAACTCTTACATAGCATGTAAAAGTTCTCAGTTCGAATTATTTGAAGTAATTGATATTTTATATAAAGATAAAAATCTTTTAATTGTTTGCTCTCAAATTAATATCAAACAATTTTATAAACACTTTCAAGCCTACGAAGTTGGAAAAAACTTAAAATACATAACATTAAAAAAATATTGATTACTTCACAAGTCCGCCTTTACATCTTTATAAAATTAATAACGGCAAGACCTATGTAAAAAACAAATATGTTTAAGATTTTTTTAAAGATTTTTTTGTCTTCCATTAATCTTGTGAATAAGAATTTTACTTCTCTACTACTATTTAAGTTTATTTTTGTGAAATAAAATGTTTTTTTACATTCAAATTTTTAATATTAATTGTATTCTGTATGATATAAAATAAATAAATTCAATATTATATTTAAAAATGATAACCATAATTTTTTAATTTATTTTGGATATGCTTAAGCTTTACGTTTCACAATGAAGATGGTTCTCTTTAAAATAAAGTATGCAATTCTTTTATAGTAAAATTATATTGCCTTTAAACATAAGTGCAATGCATCATGAATCTTACACTCTTAAATTTTGAATTAAAAATGCGTATTTACATTTTAAATAGACGTAATTTTTGATTTAAGGTTAAAATGCATTTGAAATTAATTTGTTTTATGTTTGAAATGAAATTTTAAATACATAAAAACAAAGTCGATATGTTTTTGATTCTAAAAGACTGTTTCTTGTTTTAAGGTTTTGTATAATTTGAATCAAAGTTATTGTCACTTTCAATCTAAATTGATAAACATTTGTAATAAACAAACGTTGAACTCAAAACAAAGACGAAGACAATTGAAAATAAGTTAAACGTGAACAGAATATAATTACTCTACTACCTTCAAACAAAGTTGAACTTATTTCATTCTTAAGTTGCTTTTTGTCAAATTGATTTTTAAATTGATCCACTTTGATTTTCAAGAAAACGCGTTTAGTCCTAAATTGTTAACGTTTTACTTTGATTCAAAGTAGTTTTTTTTGATTCAACGTTGTTTTTTGGCTCAGTGTACCTTTTTCTGTTTAGGACACGTGTCTAATTCTAATAGTTGATATTAAAAAAAAATGAAAATGAAGAGAAGGATGGAGAGGTTAATTTCCTGTCGGATTCTTGTAGAAGATCGCATTCATGAATGAAGCACTTTTTGAAGAATTTACCTAAGTATGTCGCCATAGAAAATGTCGGTTCTGCCAATGGCGTAACCCAAGGCCGTTAAAATAATATCAACAACAACCGTATCTTTTTTGAGAGGTTTTAGATATAAAAGTATAGGAATCTAAAAAAGATAGAAGATCTTTTATCCGTTTTTTACGGTGACATTTTGTAGTCCTTTTTGCCATTGAGATTCTTCGTTAATGTGTTTGAATTTTTTTTTGTACATACATATATTTGTATTATATCCTCATCCTGTCCTATACGAGTATGTGTTGTGTATGTGTTCTTTTGCAAGGCAGCATTTTTATATTTTTATAGAATGAGTCATGGAATAATACAGCAATGAATATTATTGCTCTGCCCATATAAAATATATTGGCAATGAATTCCACAAAGAACAGTTACGATGATCTTATTTCCTTATTCGGTTATTTCGGACTTTGTTGGTTTGATAGAAGTGGAGAAGGTATGCTTAAAATGTTTGTATATGTATGTGTATTTTTTGTTTTTACATAGATTTTTGCTTGGGCACATTTTTAATTTTGTTTGCGAAATCTTAAAAACTAATGGTTCAAAGGTTTAATGAGGTAAAACACTAAAAAAAGGTAAGGCTATGGATTAACAAATAGCTCTATATTAGTTACTGTTAGTAAATATTTATTTTTAAAACGGTTTAAATAGAAGGAACTAATTTAGGATTGGAGCCATTTTTACTTTTTTTTTTTTTTTTTTTATAATTTACACGCACTCAAGGGATTATGATTACCCTTTAAATGTTTGAACACAGCGCGGGCGTGAAGTTAAGGAAGAGAAAGAAGGATAGGAAAGATGTGTGGCACGATGTTCTGAGACTGAAGGTTGTTGTCTCAGCTATTTTATCTCCAGGGATGGCGGCTGAACTAAAGCGGAGAATGCCGTGTCTTATTTTTATGTCGCTTATGATTCACATTATTTTATTCGTGTTCATCCTTGTTTGGGTATACTAGTTTAACTCAATTACATGTTGTTAGTGTTATGCCTGAACAACATGTAATAAGTAAACCAGCAACCCATTGATGACAATTTTAGAAGGTTTTTAATGGAATTAAAACGACATAGACGACGGCAGGGATCGAAACTGTGATCATGAGGTTCACAGGCGAGCACACATCCATCGCACCACGGCCACCCCCAAATATACATATGTACATATAGGTACTATTGGGCAAGTTCTGCATTTGGAAAAAAAATCGAACTCGAGATTTTGAACAAAGTTGACATTACGATAGAGAACACGACAAAATTGGGTCCGGCAATTCCGTCAGCCTGTCTGTATCTCAAACTACAACCGAAACAACTGGATTCGGTGATTCCTTATAGAGGAGAAATTGAATTTTTTTAGCTCCAAAACTAACGGTACGTGCCGTTATTATGCAAAATCTTACTTATCTCGAAAACGCCTATAACTGACCAACATTATTGTACAAGAACTCCTACATACAAATATAAAATATTCAAGAAAATATTTGTTTGGCTGTTTTTTTTTTGAAAAATTAATAATTTGAAAACCTAACCTTTAAGCGATTATTTTTTTTTAAATTATTTCCTTAAATCTATATTATTAAATAGGTACTTAAAACAGGCATCCCAAAAGTTTTCTAAAATTTTTTTAACGAAATTTCTTATACATATAAGAAATTAATGTACCTAATAATATAATGATTTTTTAAACTTTGTTTGCATAAATTCATACTTTTCTAGAAATAAGAAGGCAGTTTTATGCATTTGAACATTTTTCTCCTATTAAATCCATGTTATTATATTTATAAACAATTTTTAAATTCCATAGTAGTTTTACATATGAGCTATGAGCAACTACGTACGATCCAGTCGTGCATTTTATTAAATTTTTCAAACCGAAAGTTTCCAGTAGACTACCGCAGTCGTAGTAATTTCCGTTTTTAAAAATATCAAATCAATTCAATTTTGTTTTATTGAACGTTGAGATGTACAAAGTAGCTGTAATTTTATATGAATTAAGAACTTTGGTTCTGCTTTTGGATTATATTTATTTGATGACTTAATTTTATTCTCCTTAAGTCAAATAAATGATCTCCGTAATTGGCCGATTTATGGTCCTCGCATTTTTGACAACTTTTTTCTTTGTGGGTTTCAAGAATCTGAGGGTTGTTGAAAGAGACCTCTGACTTCAACCTCATCCCCTAAAAAGAAGTCTAGGAGGGTTACATCGGGCGACATTGCCGGTCAGTGCGAATTGCCAAAACGAGAAAATGCAATACTTGCCCCAAGTAGGTACTTATGTACGATTATATCGCAAGTAAGAAGTGGCAAGTAAATCCAAAAAGGTATGATATTCTTAAATACAAATGGAAACTCGACGCGACGCAGTTTGTGAAATATTATACATACACTACATCAAAAAATTGCACGTATAGCAATTGAAAATAGATGTGTTTCCTTTATATTATGAATTTACCACCAAAGATGTAAGCTTAACGACTTTATTCGATAAAGTTATTATGTATAATAGTATATGCGACAAAATATTAGAGTTTTTCTTCATGTGTTTTTTTACTGTTAGTAGAATTATTCCAGGAATGCCAAACAATTGTTCGTACATCAAACAAATGTACGTACACTGCTCTCTTCTCTAACAAAATAGAAATAACGGTTCTTTTTGAAATGTAAAATGAGTACCTAAATGAAATTTGAACATGATATTGAGATATCTATGCACAGTCCGTTGTGGTGTTTTTTTAGTTTTGTGAAGTTTTTTTTTTTTAAATGGAAGCTACGCATAAAAAAGTTCCTCTTGAGGTAAAAAAACTTATTCTTAAACTTAGAAACGATGGAAAAAGTTACGCTGAGATATCAGCAACTATTGGTAGACCACGATCAACAGTTCAATATGTTTTAAAAAATTATTTGAAAAATAAAAGTTTTGAAGTGGCTCCATGAAGAGGTCGAAGGAAAATTTTGGTTGATCATATGGAGCGGAAAATTGAAAGAATGGTTAAGGCTGATCCCAAATTAAGTGCTCCAAAAATAGCTGCTGACATTAAAGCAAATCATGGAATATCGCTTAACCCTCAAACTGTTCGGAACTTTTTGCATTCAAAGGGATATAACGGTCGCACGGTTAAAAAAAAACCTTATATTTCAAAGGCAAACGTTTCAAAACGTTTGAACTATGCAAAAGCATACGTTTTGAAAACAGATAATTTCTGGAAGAATGTTTTATTTCTCGACGAAAGCAAGTTAAACGTATTCGGGTCCGACGGTCGCAGATTTGTGTGGAGGAAACCAAACCCAGCATTAGATGTGAAGAATTTACAATCAACGGTGAAACATGGAGGCGGAAATGTTATGATCTGGGGAGCTATGGGGTGCAATGGTGTGGGAAATTTGGTTTTTATAGATACAACAATGGATACAAATAAATATTTACAAATTTTAAGGGAAAATTTGAAAGCCAGCGCTTTAAAAATTGGGTTAAAAGACGACTTTTTGTTAGTGCAGGACATCAATGATCCCAAACATTCGTCAAGGATAGTAAAAGAGTGGCTGCTCTATAATGTGAAATCAACATTGCCTCATCCTCCCCAATCCCCAGACCTTAATCCCATTGAGCATCTTTGGGATTATTTTGGGAAAAGAGTCCGAGAATCAAAAATTACCAATAAAAACCAACTCAAAGCTGTTATCTTGGAAGAATGGAACAAAATTTCTCCGGAAGTCACTTCAAAACTTGTTCTCTCTATGAAGAATCGCCTTCAGGATGTGATAAAAGCAAAAGGTTATCGCACTCGCTACTAAAAATATGAATATAATAAAGTTTTATATCACTGTACGCGCAATTTTTTGACCTATGATTTACTATTTTGTCTAATTTTTTTTTAGTTTTTTCTTTTCTATGAAGTTTGTATTAATTAAGTTTGTTTTATTTTGAGTTCTACAATAATACACAATATAAAAAAATGAAAAAAGAATGGTTCAAAGAATCTTTCCTTTTGAAGAATCACCTGTACGTACAATTTTTTGATGTAGTGTATGTACAAAAGTATAAACTGACTAGCTTCAAACTCCACTCTAGTGACGTTATTGGCACCTGGTAAGTTGCTTTGCATGCCACATGTAAGTCAGTGTGTGTACTGAAATGGAGATAGAAATTTTTACGATTTGTCGATCAATGAATTTCCCATAAGAAAAAAGCAAAAAGGGGCTCGAAGAACATAAATTTTACTAATTAACTTTATATCAACGGGTATCAAAATTATTTAATTTATCAGAATAATAATATGTGTCTACTTCTAAATCAGGTGGAAAATATATCAAAAACATAATTAATCCTGTGCAATTTGTACTCAAAAAATGTAAGGGAATCGCAAGAAAACAACAACAAATACTTTAAAAAATGGATACACATGAAATTTTTGAATTAAGTCACAAAAATAACAAAGTTTCTTACATTTTTATGCTTTTTAATTTGTCCTTTTTATCATAGAAATTTGTTATCAAGAAAAAATACACCGACAAAATTCAAGACATATTACAAAAGATTAATTAAGTTTCTTACTATATTTTCAACCTGATTTAGAAATTGACTCATATTGCTATTCTTTTAAAATCATAAAATGCATACTGGTTCATATAAATTTGATTTGTTAAATCAATGTTTTTTTCGATCCTTTTTTGTTTTTTTTCTTATGGGAAATACATTGAACGTCAAATTTAAAAAAAAATCTATCTCCAATTGAAGGTTCACGCACTAACTGCCAGGTGCCGTGCCGCGACTCCATGTGTCAATAAGGACAAAGTTTCGATTTGCTAGCAATACCTGCAAACAATTCGACCAATTTTTCGGTAACAAACATCTGCCAATTGTGTGAACTGAAAATTTTCAACCTGACAACTTTGCAGAAAAGTCATTGTGCGGACATTGTTTGGGACAAAACCTAGCAACCGTATGTCAACTGGAAATCAGGCGCGTGGGGGAAACAAATTTGCCACCGGGATTTGGGACAAGAAACGCCCCATTTTTGAAAAAAACAAAAATGTTTACACTTAAGAAAACAAAATACCAAAAATATTTCATAAATTAAATTAATTTTATTACGTGCATAAATGCTATATTGCATGAATGTAAAATTTCTTGCAGTGTGTCATTTTCGCAAGCCATTAACAAATACGCTTCTAAGTTTTCATTACTCATAGTAGATTGTAAGCGAACTTGGCTTCACCGAACTTTCGAGTTTGACAACTAAAGCGAGACAACCTTAAGTTCAAATCAACGTATATATCCTTTTCACCTACGTTTCGACTCCCGCCTTTTCTTTAAGAATCATACCTCATTTTTTCACATTCTTTTTTAAACTTAGCCTCCATGAAGTAAAGAAGAAACCTAAAGTATTAAGCAGCTTAGAATTAATTATAAATTAAAGAACATACTAAAATAAAAAAAAACTAAACGTAAGTTGTACAAATTAAATTATTGAAATATAAAATTATAACCTGAATAAAAATAAATTAACAGGAAAATTTAAGCCACTGCAGAAGCAGCTTTAAATTTCGGAAATTAATAAAAAAAGCGTTTCATTTAATGGACATACATATGTTTGAATTGAATTCAACATAAACTTAAATTTTCGTTTAAGACGAAAGCTTTACACTGGCGATTCAAACACGTGTTGAAACCTAACCTAACTCAAGCGCCTTTATCGATTTGCCCATGTCGGAATACTACTAGCATCTTCAACATCATCTAACATCATCAGGACTTCTGTTTGTCATCAATCCTTCAACATCTTCACATCATTAGTCTTCCCATCAGCGCCTCATCATCTGTGTCTTCCACAATCGATCCTGGTACAAGGTAAGTCAGCATGCCAGATAAATCAAAATCCCGTAATCGTAGTGTTAGGTCAAGAACTCACAATGCTCCTCCAACTTCGTCATCTTATGCTCAGAATTGTAAAAAATGTTCTGCCCCTGATAGTCAGGGTCCAATGGTAGAATGTGGTACTTGCGAAAACTGGTTCCACTTTACGTGTGTAGGCGTAACACAAGCAGTAGAGAATGAAGATTGGTTCTGCAGTACCTGCCTGCCTCCTCCAATTTCTCAACAAAATGTGGCTGCTCAAGGCGCTGCTCAAAAATCAACATCGAATCATGCTACGTCCATAGAACTTCATGACGACTCGCCAAACCAATGTACTCGCGTGGCCTATACCAAAGGTCAAAGTAACAATAAACCAGCGAAAAGCAAGTCCTCTAAGACGACGTCCAGTGCTAAAATAGTCAAAATGCAATTACAAAAACTAGAAGAAGAAAGAAAGCTCCAAGAAAAACGTGATCGTGATTACATCGATAAGAAATATGCCATCCTCGAACAGCTGACATCTGATGATGAACAAGACTCCATTGAATTTGAGTCTGTAAACAAAAATCGTGTTAAAGAATGGGTAGACAAAACCAATTTTCCAGACGAGAGACGTGAAAATGAGAGATGTGATAAAGAAAGTCAAAATGCTCAATTTGACTTCTACGACTCATGGCTTGGTAGAAAGTCACGTGATAGAGAACTAAGTAAGATCCAAGACGTAACGCAAGGTGAGGCAACCATAAACAAATCTCAGATCGCAGCGAGGCAAGTTATGTCTAAAGATCAACTTAATTTCTCCGGCAGACCAGAAGAGTGGCCACTTTTTATCAGTTGGTGGAAAAATTCATCACAGGCTTGTGGCTTTAGTAACTATGAGAATATGCTTCGACTCCAACGGTGCCTGAAGGGTAAAGCTTTGGAAGCGGTGCGATTCAGGCTGCTTCACCCAGAACATGTCGACCAAGTAATCTCAACATTAACTATGCTGTTTGGTAGACCTGAGATAATAATAAAATCGATCTTAGATAGAATAAGAAATGAGCCTGGACCTAGGTATGAAAAATTAGAAACAATGGTAAATTTTTCACTTGAAGTAGATAACATGTGTCGCACTATGGAGGCAACCGGTTTATCCGCTCACTTAAATAATCCTTGCCTGTTGCAAGAACTAGTCGATAAGTTGCCCGTGCAAATCAAATTGAATTGGGGTGTTTTTAAGCAAACTGTGAATTATGTGGATCTAAAAGTTTTTAATAATTGGCTTGCTCAGTTGGCAAAAGCGGCATCAGAAGTCACGTTAACACTTCCCTCCGCTTTGGATCAAAAAACGAATAAAAAAACAAAAGCTGTCCTAAACATACACCAAGAAACAAAGTCTGAGAATGACAATAAATGCTTGGCCTGCAAACGTGATTGTAAAACACTTGCTTTATGTGACAAATTCACAAAAATGAGTCTTCAAGACAGATGGAAGATAGTTAAGCAGCTCTACATCTGTAGAACATGCCTGCGCCGTCATGGGAGTCGTCGTTGCCTATCGTCACAATTATGTGGTGTTAATGGATGCACCTACCGACACAATGCACTTCTTCATAACAACGAATCTCAACTAAATATGAGGCACAGTAGCGACATAAGCGTAGATCAACCGGCTTCAAGCCGTGACAACCAGGGCAACGCTTATTACAGTGGCACAATTTTTCGCCCAAGTACTTCGGCTATACTTTTTAAAATCGTTCCTGTGAGACTACACTTTAATAACAACTTTATTGATACCTACGCCTTTATAGATGATGGGTCGTCAGTGACCCTTGTTGATGAGGAGCTGGCCATTGCACTCAATGCTAGAGGTGAACATGATCCTTTGTGTTTAAAGTGGACTGCCAACACTCATCGTCTTGAAGAGTCATCAATGAGAATAACGTTTGAGATATCTGCACAAGGCGCGAAACGAAAATACTTGCTCCCAAATGTGCATACAGTTAAGTCCCTAGAACTTCCGAGACAATCCTTGAACTTAGGGAGCTTGACGCAGCAGTATAGTTACTTAAAAGGACTCCCAATAAAACCTTATCAGAATGCGAAGCCGCAAATTTTGTTAGGTATGCAGCATTGCAGACTAGCCACAGCGCTTAAGACACGAGAGGGTAAGGAATCTCAGCCGGCTGCCATCAAAACCAGATTGGGATGGACTCTTTTTGGAGAAGTTTCAGATTTTATTGAAACTTCAAACAACTTAGAGGCAAATATAAACATCCATTTCTGCGATTGCCAAAACCAAATCGATTTGGACACTCATGAGATAGTGAAGCGGTACTTTACCCTGGAGAGCTTGGGGATTAAACCGATGAAGAAAAAGTTGTCAGACGAGGATTATAAAGCAGTGCAGATATTGGAAGAGAAAACAATTTTCTTGGGTGATAGATATGCCGTACCCCTGCTATGGAAGTATCAAAATATTTCCCTGCCAAACACCAGGGCGATGGCTGAGAAAAGATTACTCTGCCTCGAAAAACGACTATCTAACCAGCCGTTATTAATAAATAAAATAAATAACCAAATAGAAGAATATGTTCAAAAGGGCTATGCTATAAAACTTAATGGAGATCAGGTGAATAGATCTAATTCCCGAGTTTGGTATCTACCAATTTTTCCTGTCACGAACCCCAATAAGCCAGATAAACTACGAATAGTTTGGGATGCGGCAGCGAAGGTCAATGGAACGTCTCTTAACTCCTTTTTAATGACAGGACCAGATAATGTACCGGAATTACCATCGGTTCTCTTTCGATTTCGAGAAAGGAAGTTCGCAATATCGGGAGATATACGAGAAATGTTCCACCAAATTAAAATCATTGAGGAAGACAAAGACGCTCAACGGTTCTTGTGGCGAAATGCTAAAACTAGAGATATCGAGGTGTACCAAATGCAAGTTATGACATTTGGGTCAACTTGTTCACCGTTCTGCGCACAATACATTAAAAACAAAAATGCAAAAAAATTCGAGATGCAATATCCAAGAGCATCAAAGGCAATTTTGGAAAACCACTATGTGGACGATTTTTTAGATAGTACAGATACAGAAGAAGAAGCTATAAGCCTGACAAAAGATGTGACTTTCATTCACAAGCAAGCTGGTTTCGAAATCCGCAATTTTATGTCAAATTCCACCAACGTTCTGAATGCCATTTCACCACAAAATTCACGAGCTAGTAAGATGTTTACTGATAACTCTCAGAGTGAGTTCGAGAAACTTTTGGGTATGTGGTGGTCTCCAGTTACTGATATGTTTATCTTTACATTTAAAGCTAACAAAATGCATCAAGACGTCATGAGCGGTGAACGCATACCTACAAAACGGGAGGCTTTGAGAGCACTCATGTGCATATTTGATCCATTGGGGCTGATCGCAAATTTTACTATCATCTTAAAAATTATCCTGCAGGAAGTTTGGCGCTCAGGGGTGGAATGGGATGAGAATATCAAAGAGAGACAGTATGAAAAATGGAAAATGTGGTTGAGTCTGATTCCAAAAGTAAAAGGTATTTCTATTAATAGAAGATACCTTACCAATTTACGAATAGGAGATGGCAGTTGTATTCAATTACATATATTTGTGGACGCCAGTGAGGAAGCCATTGCTGCCGTAGCGTATATCAGAGTTTCAAATGAGAATACAGTGGAATGTTCACTAATTAGTTCAAAGACGAAGGTAGCTCCCATCAAAACCCTTTCAATTCCCCGTTTAGAATTGGAAGCGGCTGTGCTTGGAATCAGACTCTCCAACTTCATTCAAAGCGGTCACACGATACACTTTGAGAGTTTAAACTTTTGGACAGATTCTCAAGTGGTCCTTAGCTGGATAAAATCGAGCAACAAAAAATATAAAAGCTTTGTAGCCGTACGAATCGGCGAAATACTTGAAAATTCAGAGGCAAGGAATTGGAATTGGGTTCCTAGTAAAGAAAATGTTGCTGACGATGCGTCAAAGTATAAAAGCAATTACGAATTCAGTTCTTCTGGCAGATGGTATACAGGACCAGATTTTTTATACCAAAACCCTCTAAATTTTCCAAAAAGTAGCGTAGTTGTAACTTCCGATGAAGGATGCGAAGAGATTAAGGAGTGTTATACACACTCCAAGGCCACACGCACACATATAGTGGACTACAACCGTTTTTCAAGATGGAAACGACTTCTTAGAACAATTATGTATATGTTGCGATTCATCAAGGTATTCATTCTTAAATGGTGGAAAAAAGATCGCCCACCTCTGTTTATACCTGATGACATAGAAGCAGCAAAAAATTTCCTATACATACAATGCCAAAAAGAAAGCTTTAGAAACGAACATGCAGCTTTAACAAGTGCAGCAGATACGCAACAGGTGGTTAGTATCTGCAAATCCAGCCCTCTTTTTAAACTCTCACCTTACATGGATGAGAAAGGAGTGATTCGCATCGGGGGACGTATTGACGCCATAAAAAATGTACCACTAGAAGCAAAAAGGCCTATAATTCTTCCAAAAGACCATCTAGTTACTCAACTGATAGTGAATGAATATCATATTAAGTTTCATCATATGTTTAACGAAACTGTAGTCAACGAGTTACGCCAGCATTATTTCATTCCTTGTTTAAGACGGGTTTTAAAGAAAATTCAACAAAAATGCCAGCACTGTAAAAATAAAAGAGCAGTTCCACAGCCTCCACGCATGGCAGAACTCCCATATGCCCGACTTCAACCTTTTATGAGACCATTCTCCTACACAGGAGTGGACTACTTCGGGCCACTCTATGTAAAGGTCGGAAGACGCTTGGAAAAAAGATGGGGCATGTTGCTCACCTGTTTGACTGTACGGGCAATCCATATAGAAATAGTTCACAGTCTCTCCAGCGATTCCTGTATATTAGGTTTTAAGAGATTTGCTTCAAGAAGAGGAATGCCGAAGGAGGTATATTCCGACAATGGAACAAATTTTCGTGGAGCAAGTAAGGAGTTGCAGCAGGCCATACGAGATCTCAATAAAGACGTAGTAGCAAAAGAATTCGCATTAGAACTAAAATGGAACTTTATTCCTCCAGCAGCACCTCACATGGGTGGAAGTTGGGAACGCATGGTTCGTTCAGTCAAACAAACATTCGCCGAAATAACCCCAACTCGCAACCCTAGCGACGAATTATTATTGATCATGATGGCGGAGGTGGAGAGCATTGTTAACTCACGACCCCTTACCTATGTACCGATCGATTGTGAGAATAGTGAAGCACTAACCCCAAATCATTTGTTATTGGGTTATCCTAATCGAGAATGCTTGAGTGAAGACTCGATAGATGACGGACGTGCAATCCGAAAAAACTGGTTGGCAGCCGAGAAATATGGAAAAACCTTTTGGCACAGATGGATTCAGGAATACTTGCCGGATTTAACTCGGCGTACAAAGTGGTTCACGCCACATAGGCAGCTGAAGGACGGAGATATTGTTATCATGGTTGACCACGATAATCCGAGGAAGACGTGGCCAAAAGGAAAGATCCTGAAGGTTTTACCTGGCAGAGACGGAACAGTGCGTAGCGCAGTCGTGCAAACAAGTAGTGGAGTTTATACCCGACCGGCTGTTAAGTTAGCGGTTCTAGACGTTTATAAGTTCGAAAATGATGGTAACTTGGGTCGTTAACCCAGTTACCGGGGGGAGTGTAAGCGAACTTGGCTTCACCGAACTTTCGAGTTTGACAACTAAAGCGAGACAACCTTAAGTTCAAATCAACGTATATATCCTTTTCACCTACGTTTCGACTCCCGCCTTTTCTTTAAGAATCATACCTCATTTTTTCACATTCTTTTTTAAACTTAGCCTCCATGAAGTAAAGAAGAAACCTAAAGTATTAAGCAGCTTAGAATTAATTATAAATTAAAGAACATACTAAAATAAAAAAAAACTAAACGTAAGTTGTACAAATTAAATTATTGAAATATAAAATTATAACCTGAATAAAAATAAATTAACAGGAAAATTTAAGCCACTGCAGAAGCAGCTTTAAATTTCGGAAATTAATAAAAAAAGCGTTTCATTTAATGGACATACATATGTTTGAATTGAATTCAACAGTAGATATTAACCTATTCTTTATAATTTTTAATTTTTAAAAACTCCTTTCACACTTTACTTACGTCATCTATAGGGTCAGCAGAAATTTATAATTTTGTAAGAAAAATTATATTCCGAAGAATACATTCTATAATACACTATTGATTTAAATACACAGCCGACATAGCAATTTCCTCAATGTATTTGTGGTCGACGCGAGCTGATTCATCATTTTCTTCTTCATTTAACAATTGGTTACGACGTTCTGGCATAACAATTTTTCGCTCATCACCAATTGTTCTCGTGGTTTTGGGGAAATTAAAAGAAATAGACGACCAAAAGATAAAAGTTCGTTTCGGATTTCCTCTTCATTTCTATTAATATTTTCGCATATTTTAATCAAAGCGTAAATCATTTTCAACAAATTTTAGAAACGTTCTGGGGCGAAGCATTCTACGTCTCAATAAAAATCCTTATGTTGCGCAAAACGTTTTTTTAATTATCGTGATCATTTTATCAAAAATAGCATTGACCACAACTTTTATATTTTTCGAATTTCACTGAACAGGCAGTGTTTTTTCAATAAAAATGTCGTAATCTTCTAAATGCTCTTTCATTATTTGAATGAATTTGCTTGCACATTGAAATACACTCTCAAAACCTCCAGTATGAATTCGAAGTCAGTAAGAACTACCAACAAATCCTGATAATGAATTAACGCCATCATAAATAACTAAATTCAGTACATGAGCACGACACCAAGTTAGTGTGAAAATGATTTAGATTGTACTCTTTCAAATGTATTGGCCACTAATGTTTGCGGCCCCATCTAAGCAATCTGCCACATTTCAAGACTTCATTTCTTTCATTTACAAATCTGATGACAAAAAGCACTGATCCCAACTATCAGAGCTTAAATCCATCATTACAGCGCAAATTAAATTTCAGTTTTTTTTTTTATGAAATTTGAGAAATTTGCAATCATTTTCATTCTTTTTTTTGAAAGAAAAATGACAAAAAAGTTGTGTTTTCCACAACCAAATGTATTAGTTAATAAAAATGTCTTAGGGCAATTTTAAAGATGTTCGTTTAGAATCGGATCGCATTTTCCCAAAAGCAATAGCGTTTCTGAAAAACTTCCATGGTTACGACAGATTTGGCATACAATTACTCGTACATTCAGAAATTCTCAAACTTTCTTGTGTTAAAAAGTTAACAGATATTTGTAAACCTGTGTTGTAATATTAAACATGTTCAATAAATGAGTTATTTTCTGTTAATATTTTCTATTTATAAAACATATTCAATTTGAATACAAATGCCACTACGAGAAAATGAATGGGATCCAAGTCTTTTTTTTTTATTTATTTACAAATGTTATTAACTTCTGTAGTAGAAATTATGGATACAAAATTAGTGGTTGATTGATTGATTTGTTTTTATATAGCCGTTGTCATCGGATCCGTTTGAAAGTTTACACTGTGAGATGAATGTTGAACATCAAGTTTTTGGCGCAAATGTGATTTCAAACAAAACTAAGTGCTGTTGACGAATATTTCTTTATTTTAAATTGAATCAATTTTCTATTCGCTTTGGATCTGTATTTTCTTCTGTCAAATTAAATGGAGTACCATGACAATAATTCTTTTTTTAGAACAGTAGCATAGCAATCAAAATTATCCTATCAACAAACCACTATACGAATTTAGTATTATCTCGTTGCAGAACATTTTTTTTTGTTTTGTTTATATTTTTCAAATTTTAAACTTAACTTACTTTCATTATTTCTTTTTAATATTTTTAAATATAGAACACAGAATCTCGAATTTGAATTAGTTGTTTTTTTTTTCAATGTAAAACTCTTACGGGACGCAAAATTTTACCAAAATACTTCAATCGGTTTAGAAATAAAGCACAAAAATTTAATCAAATATTGCATAATTCAACAAACACGAAACTCTAATCTTGGCTGGATTAATGTCTGAAACTGTTTTTGAACTTTTCAATGATTGGTTTTATGGCAATTCATCGATCACCAATCTGGCGACGCGAATTTTTTCCCTCGAACTGAGTTCGAAAAATTCATCGATGTTGCAAAGAAAAAAAAAAAAAACAACGATTTTGTGTACTTTTTTTTTGTGTGGATTTGAACATATTTTCTACACCTTTGGGAAAAAGTGTATTGGTAACAAGGTACATAGATACTAAATACACGCAACCATTCAAAAATCACACTCGAGACTTTGATGAGTGTTTGTGTTATCTTATCAGGAATATTTATTTATTTGTACCTTTTTCCATTCGCGCACTATCTGGGAGGGACATCAGAGTAATATAAAATGTTCCATGACGCTTATAAGCTGGCTTGTGAGGTTTTTTTTTTTTTGATATACAACTATCACACTTATCGCTTTAGCTGGTGTTGTATATGTGCTAGAAAATGTATTATTAATAATTTTTCAAATATCTAGGTACATCAACAAAAAGCGTTATTACCAATACACTTTATGTACCATAAACTTTTACAAATACCTGGCAAAAAACGTTAATACCAATACACTTTATGTACCATAATTGTTAACTGAATTACCTTAAAACAAGTGTGCACGTGAGATTTGTGTTGTTAAAAATGGCGGTGCACTAAGATATGTGGTTAGAGAGTTACCTATTTCCAAACTTGCAAGCAGCGAACACCGGAAATTAATCCTTTAGCAATAAAGCAATCAAATTCATGAACAACCAAGGCTGGCACATTGAATCATAATTTTTTGTCAGAATATTGAAAAGTTGTTTGTTTATTTTATAAGGTTTTTATTTAAAATTTCAAGTTTTATTTCAATCTAAGATTAGAGAAAAGTTTATCAATGCCAGATGGACGTTGGTAAAACAGGAACCATTATCAAGCATATAACCTGCGCTATTGTGAAGAAGCGATATTTTAAAATCCTCAAAATTGTAGTAAAGCTAAATAGTTTACTATATGAAGGTTTTTTATAGTACAAACTATACTACTGAAATAAATCAGCGAAGTATTATTGATTCCAAATAGCTTTTTTGACCTTTAGTCCGCAAAAATTGGCGTTTCGTCCCGGCGATCTCACATTGGCTCATCAGTTGACTGTGAGGACCTTGTGAATACGCCACGGGCAAAATCTTCTAACGTTAATGATTATAATTTTAATCTTGGTGGGGTATAGTTCACATAGGATTTTTGTCAAAAAATCGATGTAATATGAACTGAATTTAACAAAAATTGCTTATTGACAAGGTCCTCATCACAGTCAACTGATGAGTCCATGTGAGATCGCCGGGACGAATCGCCAATTTTCATAGACTAAAGGTCAAAAAAGCTAGTTTGGATCACTTAATAGTTAACTCTAAAGATCTTACTGGAAATGGAAATCCAAAACTTGCAGCTGCTTGGATATTTACATCATGTTTTTTAATATCAATCTATTCAAATATGCAAAATACCTTATCAAACGGCCATTTGTTAACCACATTTTTTTCTTCAATTGAATATCTCCACTTTTTATAGAAACTTCATTTCAAACTTCGCAACCTTTCATTCATCATCTTGATTAGAGGTTATTTCTATCTACCTACATGCTCGTCATAATAGCAATATTGAATGTAGCCCCTTTCTTGCACAACTTAAAGCATTTTAAATATAAGTATATCTACTTCTATAACGAGTCACGAATCACGATTCACAAGAACAATCAGCAATCATTTAGTATAAATTTTATACTGGCCCTTTCATCCATCTATCCATCCATCCATCCACGCTCTCGTTGAATCTAAAATGGACAAACATCAAAAATCTGGGATACACGAGAGCCTGATGGTTATTTAGGAGAATTTTACCAATAGGTGTTTTGTTTGATTTAGCAAATGTCTAAGCCTAAAAAGTAAATCATGTTTTGTATTGATGTATTGACTTGTTATAAGCTACTTCTAGCACAAGTCTGTGTACAAAAAGAATTCGAAAAAATTGAAAAAAAATGTTGAGCGGGTTAAAAATTAAAGCAAGTCTAAGGGTGTTGAAGAATTTAAGAGATTACCACTAATGAATGATAAGTACTGCTTCAGTGAATTCACATTAATTGTACATATCTTACCTTCTACTGGTTTGATTTATTTGAACTTGGCGTTCGCAAAATAAGTGTTGAACGAACCCAAAAATACCATCAGTTTGTTGGCAATGACTGTCTTCATGGGTCTACTAGAGAACATCAGAAGGATAATGTGGGCTGATCAATATAGAGAGTCAACGGTGTTGTCAACAATCTTGAAGACCTTGCATAAAATTCTCTGATTAACTTAGATCTGAGGGTAGTTTTAATTTTAAGGACTGGTCAAGGTACTGGTAATTGAAGGCGGGGAATAGACTTTTTCGAAAAATTATAACAATCAAATGGAAGGAAGAATTAAGAAGCAAAGTTAAGGAATGAATGTGATTTGCATCCGGCCCAGTTTCCAAAACAGCCTAATATATGTGTGCACACTCCTACTCTTAAAAATACCTTCCATGATAGGACAACAGATTCGGGCTTCGCATTAATAGACTTTGTAGTATGCTCGTAGTACGACGACAAATATCATTAAGTTTCCGGGACTAATAAAGATGATGCACATCACAGTATCTTGATGGAACCCGCTGCCAAATCAAATACACACTAATCGGTACAAAGCACGTATTTAAAATGCTAGACATTTGTAGATTTTCTGGGGAAAATCTCAACTCTGAGCATTTCCCTACTGCATAATTAGAGGTATACTGCCGAATGAAACATTCAGAAGAAGAAATTTAAGGTGTTTTAGCAATTCTGTGGCTGGTAGCTTACAGAGAGCAGCTAAGAGAAAAGTTTCCACTGTGAATTAACCTACCACACTCGCTAACAAACAGTGGTCCTAATATCAGTATCGCAACACCATCAAAGGGGTAGCAGAAATCAACTTTGGTCCCCAAATAGCGCATAGATAGAAACCATGGTATGTTGGTGACTACGAACACCTGAAATAGCTAAAAAAAAAAAGCTTCAAATGCAAAAATGAAATGCATAAAACAAAAGCAGTAAGAAAAGAAATAAACAGTCAATGAAGACCCGGTTTCACCAACAAATAAAGTAGAGATTGGCGAAGCTATGAAAAAGCTTAAAAACAAAAAGATCAGAGAAAATTTGATGACTTAGTGCGTAGTGTAAATATATAATAACTCACAGTTTCATCAACATTTTTAGAAGAGAAGAGAACAACATCACAGATTCTGATAACTTATCAGCAGAGGTCTTTAAATACCAAGATGATGGGATAGAAGAAAATTATCAACTGAGTATAGTTGGAAGGAAGCAAGCAAGAAAAAGTATCAGTACTTCCTGAGAAATCGATAAAATCTCATTAAAACAAATTCCGGAAAAGACCTACAAAATTTAAGTCGAAACCCACCATCTTTTTATTCACTTCCAACCTGCATATAAAACGATCATACGTCAGAAGCTCTTTATTGCTTTATTTGTGAGGTGGCATTAGAAAATAAGCAGTGCAATGTGAAACAACCGATTCTCCTAGGCTTTCGGCAAGAATTCCAATTTGAAGTACGTGCTATCGGCAACAAAAATCTCTGCTCCGACTTTCAGTTGATACAGTTGATAAACAGTTGATAGCAGACACAGCGAAGTAGTAAACACATTCATTTTCATCTATTTAAGAGTAGATAAACATCTAATTCAGGAACTAACTTAGTGAAGACCCGACAGAGGACTACCGATAGATTCAAAACTCCTCGCACTTCAGACGAAGTGCAAACTCTCCGAAACCGTTATACTGATGCTTGTCCTCCCCAATGATGCCAAGAATTGGACCTAAAATGCCGCAATGTAACACAAAAACATGACATGGTAAGTAGGTGAAATTCTCCTTGACATTGCACCAAAAATCTTCCATGTAATCCAAAGAAAGATTTCTGTCTGATTTGCCATGAAATGTGATTAATTAACGTGTGGCATAAAAGTATCTATCCATCTGCCGTCTTGCGTATTACAAATGGTAAAACATGGATTCAACATTACCGGCTTCTCGGAGGAAGGAGCGCGATGATCGCAACAAATATTTAAATCCGCAGATACATTGCGGCAAAGATAGTGCGGCTTTATTGTTATTACACTAACACAAACAAAAAAATATATTTTAAAATATTTAAGGTTTCCTTTCTTGTCCGTGGTTCTGCCGTTCTATGCCCATCGCCACATGCAACAAAGTCAATTATCTTTTAGAATATATAGGTATAAGGAGCAGCAACAGCCGCGGTAGCCGATTGAATTTCGATGTCATTTTCGAAGTTTTTAGTTCAAATTCGTGCGCTTGAAGTGGGTTGACAGATTAAGATATTTCTTTGCCGGGGGTCAGGAATGTGCGTTCCTTTTGAATTTATCAAAATAAAATTAAAAAAAAAAAACAAACGACATTATTATCGTCAATAGCGATATGAGTTTTTAAATCTAAAACTTCTCTGTGATAAAACTATTTGCGATAGGGAATTACCAATTTTAGTCGATGAAAATAACTTGACCAATTCGTTATAACTTCATTTATTACATATTATCACCTCCAAAAAAAACCTTGCAAAAACTTTCAGGGAATATTTTTAATAACTCTGTAGGACAGGTTCGTGTTGGGTGTTTACACATTTTTTAATCAAACTTTAAAGTTTGTGAAAGAGTCCATAACGGTTTCATCATACCATCCGTCGGACGAATAATAGTGGAATAATGGTGCTCCCTTGGATCTGTTCTATCTCTCGAAATAATTATTTATATTATACATACAAATTAAAGTTTGGCTTTGTGTACGTTCGCTAACCAGCCAAACCGGTTGACCGATTTTCTTAATTTTTTAAGTAAAACTTCTTTTCGTTTTCCGGCGTTGGGAGTAAAACATGTTCTATGGAGTTGTCAGTGACATGTCAAAACGACACGTTATCCGTCAAAGACAGCGACATGGTTTTTACAATTATTGTTGGAACTTCGTTAGAGGTTAATTAAAACACTTTAAAACCACCTTTTGTCGCCGAAAGAGAATGTTCTTTTATTGAAAAAACCACAACAACTAACTAACAAAACAATTAAAAACATATTCATTAAAATACACAATAAAAGCTTTTTTTTCAATAAATTATGTAGCCGAATAATTTCTCGATCGAAAACCACTTACCTTTGTACAAAAAACACAAACAAATATATATTTATTTATTTAAAACATTAAACACTTTATCCTACACAATACTGAATACTTATATACTATTTAACTTGAAAACTAAGGACTAAAATTTACAAAATTATTAATGCGAAATATAAAAAAAGCACTTGTAGAATTTTAAATTCTGTGTCAAAATTAAATTAGCATTGCCTACAATTCAATTAGAAGAAGTCTTTGGCTCGACCACAATGAATGTGACAAGAACTAAAATGCACAACTGGGTCGCACGAACTTGCTCCTATGTACGAATGTTATTGTAGAAAACTGTTCATAAAGATAAAATTAATTTTTTAATTTTTTTAAGTAGTAAGAGGCAAAAACAGAATGCTATGCAAATATCAATTTATGCAAGAACAAAAATTATAAGTCGTTGTAGTGGTTTCTTAAAAAAAGCTTTTATATACAAAATTTTTAAAAGGTTCTTAAGAAAAAAATTTGGTGTGCCAACTTTAAGTTTTTATTACTGTACGAATGAAAATTAAATTTCCAAAACAAATATTGAGCCGCCGTTTTAGAGATATCGAATTTTCCAAAACAGTAAAATAATTTTTTTTTTTCAAAAGCTCAAAAAATATTTTTTTTAAAGTTTTGAAATGCAATAGTTTTAAAACTTTTTAGAAGCATCTGTGCAAAAAATTTCATTAAAATCCGTTGTGTCGGTAATGAGTATCTAGCTCAAAATTTTAAGAAATGGTTCTATGGTAGGTACAAGCTGTAATGTCTTAATTTAAAATTTTTTTTATTAAATTAAAGATCGTTAAAATTAATTGAAAGAAAAAATTTTTTATCAAAATTCTAGACGCCGTTTTCGAGAAAAATACGATTTTTGAAAGTCATTTTTAAACATTTGTATGGTGGGTACATTTATTTTTAGGTAAATTAAAACTATTTTTCATACATCTTGTAGATTATGTTGAGAAACTTTTATTTATCAAGTTTAAAAAAAATCTAGCATAAGGCTTTCGAAATATTGAGTTTTGAAAAAAAAATTGTGAAAATTTGAATACACAAATCTATTTAAGTTTTTTAAGAGCTTTAGCAAAAAAAAATGATCAAAATCGGTACTACCGTTTTTGAGAAAACCAAACACAAAAAAAAGGTGCTTTGGGGGGTACCCTCAATAACCATTTTCTAAAATTTTTTTTTCAAGCAGTACCTACCTTTAACTAAACGAAATTTTTTGTATCTTTTTTTTTAAATCTGTCGAACAGTTTTTGAGAAAAAAAATATTTACAAAATTTCGAAAAAAAAAAATCGTATGGCAGGTAGCGTTATTTTTGGTCTTAAAAAAAAAGGAAAAAACGTGTGGGTGGAAAAAATTAAAAGTGAAATCTACTAAGTTTAAAGAAAATCGGCCGAGTCGTTTAGGCTGTAGTCGAACCGGCAGACAGACCGACAGACAGACAGAATTGCGAGACCCACTTTTTTAGTCTTCACTATCATCGTAATGTCAACTTTGATCAAAATCTCGAGTTCGATTTTTTTTACGAATGCATAACTTGCCTTATAGTTACCTATAAGTCGCAAGTAAAAAGAGATGTGAGCGTCATGAATCATCGTCGTTATTGTAAAATCAGTTTCAAACTATGAAAGCAGACGAGGATATACCTAATTAAGTATTTCTCGTCGTCACGTTAAATGAAATTAATAAATGAAGTAAGAACAGTCGCGCACATTCAATTTTTAGTTTTTCATATGTTTGGTTGTTGAAATGAATCATAAGGGCTTATGTTTCATTTTACTATATATTTACCATATGTTTCATTTTAATAACCAAACAGTTGCGAAGATAAAAATTGCATTTACGTTCCAGGCCTAAGGAATTGCGGAACGATTATCTAACAACGAAAAGGTGACAGAGACGCTCTCGTCTCGTGTTCTCATCGCATTATGAATCGGGCATAATTATATTTTGTCTGTCTTTTTCAATTGGATTTTAATGTCACCATTTGACAAATTTGAGGGAAGATAAAAATGCACTAAGAAACGGCTAGTATTGAAATTTTAATATCTAAGGGGTCAGTTATAGCTATCATTGAAATGCATCATTGGAACAAATCAGTGGAATGCTGATTACAACCAATTCCATGCATTTGAGGTTAGAGTTGATCATTGAAAGGAAACCTGACATTTGGGAATGGAAAGAGAATCGAACACATTCAGTGGAACGATTATTTTCATATTAAAGAAACGAAAATCAGCTGTTCATTGAAATTGATTTCTATCGGTGAAATAATAAAAGTGGATTTAGAAGAAAGTTTAAATCAGAATTTTGTATTTTATAGAGTAAAAAAATTCTACTACTTATTACCTTCATTTTGGTACCAATTAAAGCCATTGCAGTTTCAATGATGGCTATAACTGGCCCCTTAAATGTCAGTGTCCCTTCACGATTTATGATGTGCACCCAGCTTAAGGCTCGGTCAAACAGAACGCGTTTTTACGCCGCGTTCAAACGAAGCATTGTATTACATTGCCATACATGTCACACTGAACGCGTTTTTGCCGCCACGTTGAATTCACCATGGCGTTGCAACGCGGCGTTGAAACGCGACGTTGTGTGAAATTACAGATTATTTCTAACGCTGCGTCAGTCAAAGGAATTTAAAACTTTTTCAAGACGGAAAAATTAATTGAATTGGTTAGAAATAACCCTTGTCTAAACGATATGGGTGATAAATTGTATAAGAACATTGTCTTACATACATATTTAGTTATTATTATTGAAATATGAGACAAATTTGTCTCTTAGGCCCCAGTTATAGCTATCATTGAAATGCATCATTGGAAGGTGTTCACATTGGACTCACTCCGCCGACTTATTTTGATGTCTCTGTGTTTTTTCTCGTTCGCACTTCATGGTAAGAAAGAGACGGCAAAGTGAGGCAGGATTTTTAAAACAAATTGAAAATTAATGGATTTTTTTTGACATTTGTCTTGGTGACATAATATGACACACGAAGATACAGTGTATCACAAAAGTAAGTAAGCACTCATTAAAAAAAAATATAATCAAACACTATTTGGAAAATAAATCGAAGTGCGAGAATGGTGAAATTGTTAACAAAAGTCCATCTACTATACACAAAATAATAACCAAATACAATAACATTGGAAGTTTGCAAAATGACCCTCGATCAATGACAATGACAAGCAGGAATGCCGTATTATTGTTAGGAAAGTGAAGAGGAATCCCAAAGTAAGCCCATCAAAGATATCAGCAGAAATAACCAAATAAAACAGGTAAGTCATGTAACCCTCAAACTATTCGACGAGTGCTCTACCAATCCGGTTATCATGTATCGGTTAGAAAGAAACCTTACATAAGTAAAATAAATCGCCTAAAGCGGCTCTTCTTTGAAAAAACCCATGAATCTAAACAAGCAGAATTTTAGAACACAGTTGTTTTATTTGAAATATTACTTTTTAGTTCGAAGTACATATTAATTAAAGACAAAAATATTAAGTTTTTTTTTTAACATTACTATCGATTGTTTGAAGGAAATGATCTTTAAACTCTTAAAGAGGTGCTTACTTACTTTCGTAATTTACTGTATATTTGTAGTGGCATAGCAAATGACCAACAATTATGACAACTACAAGACGTCAAAGTGATTCTGGAGTGTTCACACTACTTTTGTGTCTGAACACGACAGAGTGGCCTTATAAATCGGTTCAGTAAGTCCAATGTGAACAGCGTCTTGAAAATTTTCATTTGCATTTTTAAGCCGATTAAACAAACTGCAATGGCTATAATTGGTAGTAGAATTTTTTTACTCTAAAAAATGCAAAATTCTGATTTATACTTTCTTTTAAATCCACTTTTATTATTTCTCTGATAGAAATCAATTTCAATGAACAGCTTATTCTCGTTTCTTTAATATGGAAAATAATCGTTCCACTGAAAGTGTTCGATTCTCTTTCCATTCCCAAATGTCAGTTTTCCTTTCAATGATCGACTCTAACCTCAAATGCATAGAATTGGTTGTAATCAGCCACTGACAGGATCTTTTACTGAAAGCAATTTTTCAATGATTGCTAGAACTGGCTTGTCAAAAAAATGAAGTCAGCATTCCACTGATTTGTTCCAATGATGCATTTCAATGAAAGCTATAACTGGGGCCTTATCATAAATTCCGCATTGGTAGGTTTTCTGTGATAATCCCTACTACCCTAAGAACTTGGTTTTATAAAACAAGTAAATGTATTCCCAAGGGCTTACAAACTGCGTCATCTATTGACAAATACAATTTCATGTCTTTTTTTCAATTAATCTACTGTACTTTAGACCGATATGTACAGGAAAAGTATCTACGTGCTAAGCTACGTCCTGGATATTTAAACAAAAAAGAAAATAATAGAGTTTTGTGAAAAATAAATTTGTATCAAATTACATATTTTAAATAAAAAAAATTACATATAGACAGCTCCACCATGCCACAATTACATTCAGATTATACTTGTATTGTTTTTTGAATGTTGTTTAACTATTCATGGCATGGCCAAAATAAAACCCTTAATCTGTTGTCTGATAGCTTCTCAAGATTACGAGTATTTTATTGATTTTTGTCTTTAATTAATTTAAAAAAAAAAATAGCCCAAGACACTTCAAATAAACCCATGTGACTTACCCATACATCGAAGTCGATAAGCCATTGTGTTTATCTCTGTTCCCAATCGCTGAGTTAATAAATCCATCAACAAGCTGCTGGTCTTACGACTTAAGAGTTGTGACATATTTCTGGTATACCTATTCATTTCTCTAATTTTCCAAAGGTAGGCAATAATTGAGGCAACGATGGAAAAATAGTAAAAAAGAAAATCCAACACTCATTTACCAATAAAACCGAAAAAAAATCCAAAATAAACATTGAAGGTGTGTAGATTATATTTCCCCTGTTTTATTGATCAAATTATTTTATTTTTTTCTTTATTAAAGTCTCCCTGCCTCTGTTCCCTTTTAGCCAATCAGAAAATGGGGTCATAAAGCCATAATATTCCATTGCATGTCTCGCACACGCTATAACTCATCGATCGATCCAATTACTGCTGTTGATGTTTTGTCATAAAAATAAAATAAGCTCCAATTCAACTGAACGCAATATTGCGACACAAAAAAACAATCACTCACATTTAGAACCACTTCAATGAAATTTATTGAAAAAGTAAAAATGGACGACATCGTGAGAAGGAACAAAAAATTATCAATATTAATAATCAAAATTAAAAAGAAAAAGAAAAAGAATACCCGTGTCGTTATTTTTTTTTTTTTCTTATAAATTTATTTTTGTCGTTTTTGAGTGGCTACCTGACATATTTTAAATTTTTTTTGTATTAGGTATACTTTTCACTCGATTCACCTTCAGGCGACGATGACAACGTAAGATTCTTTTAAGCGATAGAATTACTTGAAAACGCGTTGAGTAATCGATATCCATCTCAAAGCACAACAAATAAATGCAGACAAATATTTTTAATTATTTTTTTTTTATTTTTATTTTCGAAGAGGGTGTATTCTAAAAAAATTAACGCCCGAAAAACACGATTAATATTATTTCCATATTTCACGTATTCGTAATTTTTAAAAATATATCCGGTATTTAGTTTGTATGCAGCAACTTCGTATTCCAACCGAACCGATCAATTTGGATGATATGTTAAATTGAATGACATCTTCGGTAAAATATATTCAAAAACTCATTCGTTTTTTTATTCATTGTTCTAAACCTTTTGACTCTGGCGTTTTTAACTGAATCAAACTTGCCTATCAATGATTTTTCCTATCGTGTTATTAGTATAAAAAAAATCGAATATCTCAAAATAGATAGTGGCATTAGATAAGTTAACGTATCATTTCAGAGATTTCGTTTTACACCAGATATATAAACGCAAAAAAATTACGATTTTTTTCTTTCAATCATTTTATACTGATATTTAATTATTTGTCTTCTTGGAACTTTGTTTGGTAGGTAGGTAGGGTACTTTCTTTAAAAGGGATAAATAGAAGATAATTTTTGAAACAATATCGTCGTAATGCATTTGAAATTTTATCTTTCAGCTGTTTGAGATAAGTTTTATATTTTACATGGGAAAGATTAGACAAATTGGTACGGAGATAGGATAGCACCGATTCAGGGCACTTCCAAACGATAAAAATAGAATTCCTTCTTAAGATTAATAATAGAAATTCTGCTTATATATGACATAAAACTTTCTTGCAGAAATTACGTTTTTGTTATACCAAAATCATACAACTTTTCTTTGCAAAGTTTTTGAAACGCTGAACCTGGCTTTGTCCCTTAAAACTGCTTGATTGTTGCTACGTTGAATCTTCGAGGTATTCGAATCTTAAAATGCATTAAATTCCTTTTTCGCTATATTTAAAGTTATAGTGCATAATGAAAAAATTTCTATCCAAAAACAAATTTAAGCATCTACAACTACTAATCTGCTGCTGTCTTCAAATGCATTTCCACACTGTTTTTTATCTTTTCAGGAAATCGAAAGTTTGGCATTAGTCTCCATCTCCACCTGACTTTACTTATAATGGGTGGTCCAACCATAATGCACGATATTAATTGTGAGTCACACCTTAACGTCAAGTTTTTTGCCCAAATTAATTTGACATTTCTTTGTTTCAGTGTTTGACAAATTCAACCATGGAATGATTGAGCATCGCGTTAAGATTGTAGAAGCCTTTTACGAAAATGGGCGTTCAAATCAAAATGCATTTCATGCACTTCAAGCGCTAATTTCAGCCAACCGGGTCTGTAGGAAATGTGAAAACACCTGTACATGATCGCCCAGTTCGTTCTGCGGAAAACATTGCTGTTGTTCGCGATAGTGTGGCAGAAGAGCTCGTCGTGTCGTACCCAACAATTGAATATGTCAAGAACATCACTGATGCGAATTGAATAAAGATTTGAATTTACATGCTTACAAGGTTTAATTGACTCAAGAGCTGAAGCGTACTGACTATTTCAAGCGTTGCCGTCGTCAATACGCTGAATGGTTGGTTGAACAGACAGAAGTGAATGGTGACTTTACAATGAAAATCATCTTCAGCGACGAGGACGACGCACACTTTCACCTCAGTGGATTCGTTAACAAGCAGAATTGCCGCATTTGGGTAAATGAGAATCCACGAGTGATTGTTGAAAAGCCGATGCATCCACAAAGAGTGACTGTTTGGTGCGATACTCGTATATGGGCTGGCGGCGTTATCGAGCCGTACTTCTTGAAAAATCAGGTCGGCCAAGCAGTTACCGTGAATGGTTATCGCTATCATGAGATGATAATGAACTTCTTGTGGCCAAAATTGAGGATATGGACCTGGACGATATGTGCTTCCAACAGGATGGTGCCACTTGTCACACAGTCAACGAAAAAATGACTCTATTGCGCGAGAAATTCAATGGCCGTGTTATCTCACTTCGTCGTCGTGGCGATGTTAATTGGCCGCCACGATCAGGTGATTTGACACCGTTGGACTTCTTTTCTTGCGCTAAGAATTCTTTCAAGAGCTAAATGATGAGATAATTCGGCACGCATTAACGACATTGAACCTCAATTATGTCTCAGAATTATTGAAAATATGGACCATCGGATAAAAGGAAAAAGGCGAAGCTTTTATTTCGAATATGCAAAACGTTCTGTATAACAACACCGATATAGTTCGAAATGAAGAGAGTACAGCACAAAGTATGTGGGATTGGGATATCCTACAGAGAACTTGCAAAGAAAAAGCCAAAACACTATTAGGGGTTTCAAAAGGACACAACCAACAAGGCAAAGAAACATGGTGGTGGAATGATGAAGCTAAATCAGTTATAAGTAAAAAGAAAATGGCTTTCAAGGCTTGGTCGAAGTGCCCCTCTAATGATACAGAGCAAAAGTCACGCCTCGAAGTGGAATATAGAAACTGCAAGAAAGAAGCGAAGAAGAAGTGCGCCCAAATTCAAGCAAAGAATACAGAAAACCTGTATCGGGAGCTGGATGAAATTTCTACCCCGACAGCTGGTGCTATTCAAGAGCCACGGCAAAACACGAATAAGGGTGCAACTATCTTCAAAGTAGCCGCTCAAAGAAGAAGAAATGCCCAGGAGATTTGTTCGCCAAAGTTCATTAACAATGCTCAAGGCCAACTACTTGTGGAAGACAACGAAATTCTTCACAGGTGGCGACAGTATTGTGACGGACTTCTAAACGAACAATTTCCAAGGCTATACTTTCCAATAGCTTCACCTAACTTAAGCGAAGTATCCGACGTCACAGTCGAAGAAGTTAGTGAGGCGGTAAAATACTCCAAAAAGGGAAAAGCTGTTGGCCGAAACGAAATACCCTCAGAGTTTTGGAAAAAGATGGGAGACATCGGCTTTAGATGGCTCATGATTCTTGTCTCCAAACTTATACGAGGTAATCGCATGCCTAATCAATGGAGGGAAAGTTACCTTCTTTCAATTTATAAAGGAAAGGGTGATACTCGAAGCTGTGATAATTACCGTTCGATCAAGCTGATGTCACACACCATGAAGATCGTTGAGCGAGTCTTGGGTAGCCGACTGCGAAAAATAATTAGGCTATCTGATGACCAGTGCGGGTTTGTAGGGGGTAAGTCAACCACGGATGCAATCCAGAGTATAAGAATAATTATGGAAAAACATCGGGATTCTTTGGAGGATTTGCATGTCGTATATTAAGTGAAGACCCGATATCCCTACAATGAGCACTTGACGTATGGGTGGATGTTCTAGAAGGAAGTGGGTACCGCATAAGCGCGAAAAAGACAGAATACCTATGCTGCCCATTTTCTGATCCACACAGGCCTATTCCAGACATTTATTTGAATGGAGTAGTGCTTCCCAAGTGTGAAAAGTTTAAATATCTGGGGTCTATGATAAATAACGAAGCTACTTGTGATGACGATATCAATCATGGCGTAAGCATAGGGTGGATGAAGTGGCGGGAAAATTCTGCTATCTTCTGTGACCGAAAAATGCCCCCTAAGGTGAAAGGAAAGCTCTACACTTCAGTTGTGCGTCCAGCACTCACATACGGTTCACAATGTTGGACAATGTACAAAAAGTATGAGAGTAAGCTAACGGCAGCTGAGATGAAGATGCTTCGTATGACAGCAGGAGTTACAAAGCTTGATCGAATTAGAAGTACGAAGATCCGAGGCAGCCTTCATGTTAAGAATACCATTTCCCAAAAAATTGAACACGACCGACTCAGTTGGTATTGCCATGTTCAAAGGAGAGATCCTGAGAACTCCGTCAAAAAGGCAATATCATACAACGTTCCAATTCGGAATAAAAAGAAAGGTAGGCCTAAACACTCCTGGTACAAACAAATGCAAAAACACCAGCATTCAGTTGGCCTCAGAAATGGAACAATACAAAACCGGGAGGCTTGCCGCCGATTTCTGAGGTCAACCCGGCGAACCCCACAGGCGGATCACTAGTGTGAAGCAGATACGTGGGAGAGTTATGATCCCCTCGACATCGAGATCATAACAGCGCCGAATCAAAGGAAGAAGAAGAATGGACCATCGGATAAAGGTATGCCACCGAAATGGCGTGCGTTTGGCTTTGCTTTTTTGCTTTTATCAATCATAGAACCATATTTTGACTATACCTAACCTATGTGGTTTTTATTTGCGTCTTATAGCTACTACAAGCAGAGCTATGCATTCGTAAAAAATAATCAAACTCGAGATTTTAAACAAAGTTGACATTACGATAATAGAGAACACGAAAAAAGCGGGTCTCGCAATTCTGTTTGTTCGACTACTGCCTAAATGGCTACAAGATCTACAAGATGTTATAACAAAAATTGCACTACACCTAAAAAAACGGTACTTACCATACAAATGTTAAAAAATAGTTTTCGAAAATCGTATTTTTCTCGAAAATGGCACCTAGAATTTTGATAAATTTTTTTTGTTTCGATTCATTTTTACCATCTTTAATTTAATAAAAAATAAAATGCACGACTGGGTCGCACGAACTTGCTCCTATGTAAAAGACTAAGAATTTCAAAACTGAATGTTATTAGAGAAACTGTTCATAAGCATAAAATTCATTTTTTAAATGACTAAAAAAACTTCTTTAGTAGTTAAGGGTAAGAATAGGATGCCATGTGATTCAAGCAAATATAGATTTATGCAAGATTAAAAATTATAAGTCCTTGTAGTGGTTTCTTAAAAAATAAGGTTTTATATAAGAAAATTTTAAAACAATTTTAAGAAAAAATGTTGGTACGCCAATTTGAAGTTTTTATTATTGTATGAATAAAAATTAAATTTACAAGAAAAATATTGAGCCGTTTTCGAGACATTGAATTTTCAAAAAACAAAAAATTGATTTTTTTTTTTCAAAATTCAAAAAAAATATTTTTCTTAAAGTTTTGAAATGCAATATTTTTTAAACTTTTAAGAAGCTTCCCTCTACGAAATTTCATTAAAATCCGTTGTGCTAATAATGAGAAATTCAAAATTTTAAAAAATCGTTCTATGGTAGGTACAGTCAGTAATATCTTGTTTTCAAATTTGTTTTTATTGAATTACAGATATTAAAAAATAATAGAAAGAAAAAAAAATTAAGCAAAATTCTCGGAACCGTTTTCGAGAAAAATACGATTTTCGAAAACCATTTTTTAACATTTGTATGGAAGGTACCGTTATTTTTAGGTAAAATCAATTTATTTTTCTCATATATTGTAGATTATTTTTCTAAACTTTTATATATCAAGTTTTAAAAAAATCGAGCATGGGGTTTTCGAAATATTGAGTTTTCAAAAAAAAATTTTGAAAGTTTTTTTAAAAATCCAAAAAATTTGTTTTTGAAAATTTTAATACACAATAATATTTAAACTGCTGGGAAGCTTTAGCATAAAAAAAATGATAAAAATCGGTGGTACCGTTTTTGATAAAATCAAAAAAAAAAAAAATGGTCCCAAGGGGGGTACCAAAACTACTAATTTTTTTGAAAATTTTTTTCGACCATTACCTAGGTTTAACTAAATTAAATTTTTTGAATTTTTTTTAAGAAAATCGCAGGGACAGTTTTTGAGAAAAAAAAAATATCTATGAAATTTCGGAAAAAAATCGTATGGCAGGTACCGTTATTTTTGGTCATACAAAATCAAATCAAAAAACATCCGGGGGTAAAAAATCAAAACCCATATCTACCAAGTTTGAAGAAAATCGGCCGAGCCGTTTAGCTGTAATCGAACAGACAGACAGACAGACAGAATTGCCAGACCCACTTTTTTCGTCTTCGCTATCATCGTAATGTCAACTTTGATCAAAATCTCGAGTTCGATTTTTTTTACGAATACATAACTTGCCTTATAGTACCTATAAGTCGCAAGTAAAAAATGAAATTAAGATATTACTGACTGTTCATACCATAGAAGCATTTTATCAATTTTTTATCAAATTTGTATCTCATTATCGCCATAAGGGATTTTAATGAAATTTCTTATAGAGAAGCTTCTAAAAAGTTTAAAAAATAGAAAGTAAAATTGTCATTAATTTTTAAAATTAAAAACAAATTAATATGTTTTGGTTTTTAAGAAAATCAATGTTATTTTTTAAAAATTCTTTTTTGATTATCGTTAATGATTATTTTTGAAATTGATTTTTTTCTGTAAAACATTAAGAACCTTAAACGGACAATTTTTTTTTCTTAAAAAAATATGCAGTGCACGAAATGTATTTATCCAAAGACCGGTTACCATTTTTCAAGCAAACGCAATTTTTAAAGTTCTAAGCTCTTGAACTTAAAAACAATCACGACTTTGTCACCCATTTTTGTGTATACATACATATGTACATAAGTACAACGTGAAACGTAGATGATGAGCAACATCTCCTTTTTATTATGACAATTATCAATTATGTGACTTTTTTCAGTTAATTGGGTAGGGTTGTCCAGTTTTAATTTTAAGTTTGATTTTTCAAATTATGAAATCAAAAATCGTGTTGTTCTTTTTTACTTGCGATATAGGTACTATAGGGCAAGTTCTGCATTTGGAAAAAAAATCGAAATCGAGATTTTGATCAAAGTTGACATTACGATGATAGCGAAGACGAATAAAGTGGGTCCGACAATTCCGTCTGTCTGTCTGTCTGTCTGTCTGTCTGTCTGTCTGTCTGTCTGTATGTCTGTACCTCGATCTAGAGCCTAAGCCACTGGACCTATTTTCTTCAAACTCGGTAGTTATGGGTCTTCGGTGATTCCCTAGAGGGGAAATTGAAATTTTTTTTTTAGCTCTAAAACTAACGGTACCCCCCATACACCCGTAATGCAAAATCTTATTTATCTCGAAAACGGCTCTAACGATTTTGATAAAAAAAATTAGGTGTGATATTATGGAAATGGACTACGTTTTGGTAAAAAAAAAATTTGGGG
Source organism: Chrysotoxum bicinctum (assembly GCA_911387755.1). Lineage (NCBI taxonomy): Eukaryota > Metazoa > Arthropoda > Insecta > Diptera > Syrphidae > Chrysotoxum > Chrysotoxum bicinctum. The sequence goes on from OU426988.1 coordinate 38,484,124, forward strand.
CAAAATGTTATTAACGGTACCTGTCATAGAACCGTTTTTTTGATTTTCGACTTTCTCATTAACGGCTTTAACGATCTTAACCAAAAAATTTAAGCAGGAGACCCCCTAAGTTTAAAATAATATTGTATATAAAAATATTCGAAAAATTAGTTGTTTGGTTTTTTTGAAAAAAAATTTTTTTTGAAAAATCAATATCTTCAAAACCTATGAACGATTATTTTTTAAAATTATTTCCAAAAATCAATATTATTAAATACTTAAAATTCGCATACCACGTTTTTTTCTTGAAAAATTTTAAAGAAATTTTTATATAAAAAACTTATTTATTTAATAATAAAATGATTTTTAAAGTTTGTTTGCATAAATTCATACTTTTCTAGAAATCAGACGGCAATTTCATTTTTAATTCATGTTTTATATTTATAAAATGTATCTTAAATTCCAAAGTACTTTTACATAAGAGCAAGTTCGTGCGATCCAGTCGTGCATTTTATTTATTAACAGTCATGGACACTAACAATTAAGAATACTTTATCTTTGTTGCATGTAAACCTCTGTTCACTTCTTGCGTGTCGTTTAAATTTCATAAATAGCACTTCACTTATTCGTAAAGGTTTATTATAAAAAAAAATTATTTCATATTGCAAAATAATCCAACTGAATAAATCAAAGCAAAATCATGTGACACCAGTAGTTCCTGCAACAACACACATGCCACTTATTCTATAGGTATCAAAGCCAACATAAAACAAAACCTTTCCTGATAATATTTTTAAATATGAATAAATCCAAGAAAGTAATTTTAACGATAAATTGCTTGCTGGTTACAAAAATCAAATTTATTAGCAATCAACCTAAATTGTTTGCTAAAACGCAACAGAATATTGAAAAAAATAAATAAGAATTGCATGTGCAGTATAAGATTAGTTAAATACGAACACAATTATTTTCTTTTACCAAAAAAAATTAAATGAATAAAGTTCAATAGAATTTTATTTGTGTTGGGTTGGGAGAATATCCGGTTGGCTTTTGTAGAATTAAAATTATTTTTTTAATAGATTTGAACATGCTACAGCCTAACATTAGTTCTGTTCAACCAGGGGCCTGTTTCAGCGATACTACATCAAGTACAATGTATCATTTTGACTGTTGTAATACATCAATTCTGTTTCATAGGTACTTTCGATTTTCAGTTGTAGTACATCAGTGTAGATATGGATGATACACTGGAATTATTGGAATAATGTATGATTCTTTTTTACAGCTTTTTGAGCTACATTGTTGTAATACAACTAACAGTAAAATCTTGCTACATTGATACAACATAAATGTTTGATGTAGAAGCTGTTTGAAAGAGTTTATAGGATATTAGATAAGTTATTAGAAAACAAAATATTTTAAAACATTATTTACGCAACGACATACAGATGCCTTCGAGACACCATGCATGATCCCAACACCATGATATCAGCTTCTATTTCTAAGCCAATGAAGAGTTAAAAGAATTTGTTGCAGGGGTGACATCGTAAATTGGTTGCAATCAATTGGATGAGCAATAAATGCTCCCAAGCGTTCAACCAAAAATTCAATACAATTTCTTGGCATTCGAAATCGCTCCACAAAATATGGATCTTCCGAATTAAAATTGATTCTTTGTAAAAATACATTACTTCTTCTTTCAACGTGAATATCAAATTCAAAGTCATCATCGAAAACATTTACATATTTTTGTTATATTAAGTTTTTTCACGAGATTTGAATTAAACAATAAAACATGAAAACTTAGCTCAAATAAAAATATGCAGAAGAAATGTCAAATGAACTACATCAACTATGTTTTCCAGGTACATCATACAACACTTTCAGTTATACGATATGTGTGAAACAGAAAAATGTAACTGATGTAGCTGTAGGATGTAGTCGTAAGATGTAATTGATGTAGTTGATGTAATAGCGCTGAAACATGCCCCAGCTGCACTGGACTATCTACTCTGGGCAGAAAAGTGTAGCTTTTTTGTGTTCATTGAGAAAGTTTCTGCACTGACTTACACTGATTAGCGTTCATTGAGCTGAACTAGTGTACACTAGTTCAGAATATTTTGCACTACCTTTTGAGCTAGTGCAGGTTGGTGAAAACTGTCAAAATCAGTTGATGTCATTCTTCGAATATATTTTGTTAACGAATAAAGTTGATTTTTTTCCGCGCTTTGTATTTTTGATTAAAGTTTTTAAATAATAGCCGTGTTTTTTTGGAAAAGTTATCCGAAGTACAGGACTGAAATTTAAGCTTATAGTGGATACCTGCCGATTATGGCTTCACCCCACTGCTTAACCTCAAGCACTGACGGCCCAGGACTAGGTCCCAGTTGCTTTTTATCTGGATGAAAGGTAGCCACTCCCTTGCAGCCTCGTGCAAGACTAGACCCCCAAGACAAACTTTTCTCCGCATTCCACCAAATGCATCACCGTTGGTCTTGTCAAGGGAGTGCGAATCAGGCATCTTCAGGCTGTTCCAAATTTTGTGCTGTGTAGGCAGTTCTACCCTTTGGTACGGATCTATAATTGTTTTTTATCTAACTATTGCAACAAGCCACAATAGCTAATCGCGTAACTCGATTGGTATAACCACAGCCACCTCGAGCTCTCTTTACAGAGGGCCTTCCCAGTGACAGTGATTCCATGGTCCTTACTCCATGGGGGCTATAATTAGCGGGGGATTCAGCAATCACTATCCCCGAGGTACCCAATTAGGGTGTTCTCTTATAGATATCACTCTACGGAAGATATCTTTAGCTTGTTTGTTCTTACTTGGTACTTTAAAATATTATGGAGTTATTTTAAAAATATCACCAATAATATTACATGCGCTTAATAAATTAAGCAAATGAAGGTGCAGATCACAGCTGACCGAAGCCAACCACAACCTGCACCGAATACGATTAGTCTTTTTTGTCCTACACCAAAAAAGGATAGAGACACTCCCCGCAATCTTTAATTTCAGGTACCAGGAAGGACCGTCCATTGTGATTGCTTTACCAAGACTAATAAGCAAGAGAGACGGTAAATTCTCTCAACTACCTTTCGTCATTGGCCGTGACCCCCACATCACATAGTTCAAGATTTGTATAAATCAGCACCAGGGATCCGTTACTCAGTTTCCTGATATCAGATCTATCTGATTTCTGAGATTGGATATGGCACCAACATTTTTTCGGTCATGGCTTGAACTACAACCGATGTTCTTAGTGCGTTCAAAATTTCTTCTTACTTATTTAGCAATATTATTTTTACATCATTTTAATATCATAACCTTAGATTGCTTTTGCATACATCGAACGAAAGAGATGTCTCGATCGCTTATTGTTATGTATGTCACGTGACCTATGTTTTAGGTTCTCGAGTTTTCTTAGTTGTCTAACTCCAGCAAGCCAGAGAAAGACGTAAGCCACCCCACCACGACAAGGTGAAACTCATCGGGGTGGATCCGAAGTACAGTAGGATTTTATATGAATAACAAATACTCGTACAATATCCGCAGTATGATCACTGCCGATACTCGAATAAACGTCAAATCTCTATCCGCAGCAGGATTTCACTTCTCCTTTTATCGGCAGTGATCCTACTGCGGATGTTGTATTTGTTATTCATATAAAATCCTACTGTACTACGAATAACTTTTCCAAAAAAACACGGCTAATGTATCTATAGATTAGAGCCAACTTCGAGTGAAGGGTAATCTCTGGTGATTCAGTGTTCTCCAATTAATCCAATAATATCTTAATTTAATCTATATGTATATTTGCACGAAGAATTCCGAACGCAAGTGTTTGAAAGTTCGATGAAAAAAGGTGAAGAGGAGAAAGAGATTTTGTGCCTAAAAAGCCAACAACGTCGTCGCAGGCACTGGGAATGAATTTCGTTTCTTTGCCATCGACTTCAGCGCAGGCAATAGGCATTTTACTTGCACCGAATTTATTTTATTTTCTTCTTTTTAACATCTGACGTTTTTGCTTGAGTTTGCTCTGACAGTTTTCATGAACCTGCACTGCACTACACTACTCTACACTGGCCTTTTCCTGGTTGAACACAACTATTAACTGGTGACTAAAATTTGCTGTGTTCACTGATCAAGTTTTTAAAACGTTTCGAATTGGACATAAAAAAAACTTGCCAAGTAAACCCATCAAATTTTAGTTAGTAATCATTAAATAATAAAATTTCTCTATTACATCGTAGCTGTTTCAATGTTATTCTACTTTAAATATTCGGTATTAAACCTCCATGAAGGAAGAACTTGGCGTACTTTTAAATCTCAGTACCGTTTTGTTGATCTATTCTTGGTTATCTAAAAAAAAAAATATATGAATTATAAAAGAAGCCTTCTATAAGAAGCATCAGATATGGGTACTGACAAAAAATGCGTACCTTTATTTTAAAAATAAAATAAAATTGATACCTTGACCGAGGTCTGCGAAATTCGATTTTTTGCAAAACAATTTATTTCTCCCTCGAACATTTTTCAACTTTCAACTCAATTTTCTTGGCAAAATTATGTTAAAAATTTTATTATTTTATGATAGTTAGAATTACATATATGATAGAGCTTAATAAAAAATAAGCAAAAGGATTGGGGATATCTCACAGTTTTCTTGATTTCACGCAAAAGGTAGACAGGTAAAAATAAAAAAATTGTTTTTTTTTCTGTACATGAGTTTTTCTCTAACTGTTCCGTTTCCAGCATAAATCGAAAACTAAAAATTTTTATTGTTGTTTAAAGTTTTATTGCTTTGTTTTTGTTGTGTATTGCACAATTTTTTATGACCTTTAAGGATTAGTAGGTAATGTCCCATAAGAATGTTTAAGTTCTTACTTAAAACTATATAAGTATATAAAGGATTAAAAACAAAATAAGTCATTATTGTCTGATTGTGCATTTGGGCAAGGTGTGTAAGAAAAATTATAACTCTTTTATCAACCAATAAGCAAAAGTGAAGTGAAATATAAATAAAAACAAAAAGTGAGTTTAATCAGCGGCTGGTTTTGAATTGTTCGAGCTATAATTTCCCTCCATTAAAATGGATTCAATCGCAATTCTTTATTCGGTTTTGTATTCCGAACTTATGACTAATGGTCGCAAAGTACAAAATATATGCGACCATATTATACCCCATACTATACCCCAACTTAACTTCTGAGCAAATAGAAACTGTGATGTCAAAAGTACAGAAACGTTTTTTATCTCAATTTTCAAAACGGTGGACCGCAGTTTGTAGAAATTTTTTTTTTCGAAAAAAAGTACAAGGATTGGCTGGAAGGAGTTTTGGAAGTAAACTCACTGCTTGAAACGTCAACTGATGGTCGTGGAAGGCTACGAAAGAGTTTTGAAGCAGAATTGTCGAAGCACCAATATGAAGTATTGAGACATGCCCTTAAAGAAGAAGGGCATGATGTTTTTCCACCTTATGATAAATTGCTGGAGGCAAAAAAAAGGTGCTATCCTTTAGAGATAAACATTACAGAAAGCTCAGCAAGTGTGAAACTACAAAAATTGTTAGACCATACTGCAACAAGGTTATTAGTAAGAAAGACAGCAGAAGAGATGACCAGAATTGAAGGAGAGTCTTTAACACTATACACCAAATGGGGATGTGATGGTGGCTCAGGACAAACCCAGTACAGTCAAAAATTTGACCATGAAGAAACTGCGGACGCTAATATGCTTATGACATCTTTGGTACTAATTTTAATGACTATGAGGGATAATAAGGATTTTATTGTGTGGAATACCGATCGACCATCCTTCACAAGATATTGCAGAGCCATCCAATTTGCATTTGTTAAAGAAACTGCAGAAATCATACGAGATGAGAAAGGAAGATTTGACATGGAAATCAGTAAACTATCTCAGATGATAGTTCAAATGGGAAACCGTCAGTACACAATCAACCACGAAGTCATGGTATGTTCACAATGCTGAACGGGAAGATAGCCCAATCTGTAACAGATACTACTGCAGCTTCTTCCTGTTTCATATGTGGAGCTACAACTTCGGGAATGAATAACCTGACACAAACAGGAAAAAGACCTGCAAACATGGAAGGTTTGAAGTTGGCAACGTCTCCTCTCCACGCTCGTATAAAGCTTATAGAGTGTATCCTATATGTTGCCTACAATTTGCCATTTAAAGCATGGAGAACTAACAATGAGACGCTCCAAATTAGAGATGCTCAGAAGAAAAAAATTCAGCAGGAGTTTCGTCAAAAACTGGGCTTCATTGTTGATGTTGTCAAACAGGGTACGGGGACAAGTAATGACGGCAACACATCCAGGAGGTTATTTGCCAATCAAACAATAACTTCAGAAATCACTGGAGTCAATGAAGACCTAATTCGGCGGTTTTCTGTTATTCTTGAAGTAATTACATCAAATGAAAAAATAGATTTAAAAAATATGCAGAGTACGCGTGGGAAACTGCACAACTTTTTGTAGAGAATTATAAATGGTACCATATGCCAGCGACTGTACATAAGGTTTTGATCCATGGAGAAGAAATAATAAAAAATTGTGCATTTCCTGTTGGATCACTCTCCGAGGAAGCCCAAGAATGCCGAAATAAGGACTATAAAATGTATCGCAGTTTTAATTCGAGAAAATGCAGTCAAATTGCGACGAATGAAGATGTGATGCACCGTATTCTGAGATCCACTAATAACAGGATTGAGGCCACAGGCGAAAAAGAAAATACTACCAATGAGTGCAGATGCAAGAAACGTCATTTTAGCACAATAAAATAGCTGCTTCTACTTTTTATATTATTTATTAATTTATTGCAAATGTTTTATTTATGTTTTTAATATTATTTTTGAAGAATTTTTTTTTATGTTTATAATATGCAAACATAGTTTGTTTTACTTTATTCAAAATAAAAAGTTCATATTTTAATAAAAAAGAAAACAAAAAAATATATTTCAGTACAACAGCAAAAACCCATAAATTTTAGAAAAATGTCAATAACTTTCTTTCTACTAATTATTTCTTAACCAAATTATTAACATGTGTGTTTAATTTTATTTGAATCCGTTAAGTAATTCAGATTTTACAGATTTTTTTCCGCTCTCCCATACAAACCAAACCACTGTGCATCGTAGTATAGAATCGCAGATCGCAGTGCATGCTGAGAATATGGAAAGACCATTTCTCCAAACTTTATAAACGGCTATAAAAATGAAAATTCCGCTGCTATAGAGATATAGATAGTACTCGTATCATTCGACTTGGGCGATGCAGACGAACAATATGAAGTGAAGAAAGCCATATCGAATATCAAGTCCAACAAAGCTGGAGCTGACGGCCTCGGTGCCGAACTATTCAAATCAGAAGGCGATGACTTGGTTGGGAGTATGCGCCTGGATTGTTTGTCCGATCCTCAAGAAAGGAGACCCTCTGAACTGCACTAACTACAGGCATAAGTCTCCTGAACATCGCGTACAAGATCTTTTCTGCAGTATTATGTGAACTTCTGAAGCCTTTCGTCAACAACCTAACCAGAAAAGTCCACCATCGATCAAATATTCACATTACGGCAAATGTTGGAAAAAACCCAGGAGCTACAAATCGACACCTACCACCTTCTTATCGATTTCAAAGCCACGTATTATAGCATTTCTATAGAAACGAACTATATAGAGCAATATCTAGTTTTGGCATCCCTGACACACTTGCCCGTTTTTGTAGGATGACAATGGAGAACGCACACTGCTCCACCAAAGTCGGAAGAGATCTCACCGATGCACTTGATGTCAAAAAAGTCTTAGGCAAGGCGATGCTCTTTCGTGCGACTTCTTCAACATCGTTCTTGAAAGAATAGTGTAAAACTTACGCGTCAACACAAGAGGTACAATCTTTCAAAAGTCCGTCCAATTACTCCAATACGCCAACGACATAGACATTATTGGAAGAACATAGCCTGATGTCAGTGGCGCATTTGTGATCACTGAGATGGAAGCGAAGAAGATGGGTTTAGCGGTAAATGATGGCAAGACCAAGTATATGCTGTCATCAAGAAAGGACACACAACACCTACCGACGTCTTGGGCAGAACGTCATTATAGAGAGCTATAACTTTGAGATAGTTAATGACATCATATACCTAGGCGCCGCCGCACAGTGCGGCGACTAGTGGAAAAAAATAATAAAAAAAAATGTGCCAAAAATGTGAAGCAAGTATGCCAAATTCAAGGTAATAAGTCTAAATGAATGAATCGACAGTTTATTTATGATAAAGTTCAATTTTCTGTTGTCAGAGATCGTCAGAAGATCAGCAAAATAACAAATAGTGTTTTGTAGGATTTGTACTTACCGGTTGAAACAGCGTTTACTGAAGAAAAGAAAAGAACATACGATATTTTTTTCGCTATCCTCACAATCAGGAGAGAAAATATAGTTATTCTAACTGCATATTTTTTTTTTACATGTAAACTTAAATTTTTTTTTGAGAGTCCAATTCAAAGCTTCTTTTTTCGTGTTAAGCACTGACTTTGATAAGTCATATATTTTGTGTGGGGCCATATGGGAAAAAAGTGTTTTTATTTAAAGAGAGAAAACAATCATATCTTTTAAAAAAAGTAAGTTTTTTCTGCAACAACTTGCACTTTTTCTTGCAAAAAGTGTTTGTTTACGAGCATTTTTTACAGAATGTGTTCAAACAGAGAGCTTTTTGATGTTTGGTTTTCCAACTCAACAGCCCCAGTACCTGGTGTATTGCAGTTTATGGATATAAAATTAAATATGCAATCAAATTTAGAAACTGAAGATCAGAAAATCTTAGCAAGACATCACGCATCAACAACTTGTTCAGAAATAAATAAACGTTGTCACTTCCATCGCTTATACACTCGAAGACTCGGATAGTGATCTTTTTTCGTAATTTTTTATTTTTCGGTTTTTCTTTTTGTTATTACTTTTTTTGAACAATTATTTTTGTCAACAATAAAAGCATCCATTATATTTTGCAAGATCTTTTATGCGATATATTCTGTGGTCGTTGTGCTTTGAAAAAATGTATATTTTCCTACTAACCTTTAAAATATTACAACTTTTGTATATCGAATAATCATCAAATTTTTTAAATGTTTGGCTTCTAACTAATCATTTTACAATTGTAGGCGTGGCAGTGGGTGGATTTTTGTTCAAATAAATTTTTCTTATCAAACACATTAATTTTGTACATTTTTTCAATATCATACGAAAAATTTAAAAAAAAATCAATTTTATAGCAAAAGTGGGCGTGTCAGTGGGCGAAATTTGCGCTATTTTAACTCATAATTTCTTCACCGACCAGAATATTAATAATTAAAATCACTATCGTACTAGAAGTTTTCATGTAACCAATTTATTACCAAAAATGGGCGTGGTAGGGGGCGTGAAAATTCCTCAAATTGAGTAAAATCCCCTATTTATTACATTTAGCAACCAATTTTGTATCACAATTATCTTGATTTTAAAAAATAGATTTTTTTCCACTACCTGCATACAATCGACGCACTGTGCGCCGTCGGCCGCAATAAAATCAGAAAACATCACCACGACCACCGCTGAAATCAAACGGAGGATAACTCTTGCCAAACGCTGCTTCTTTGGACTAAGAAGGCAGTTGAATAGCAAAGTCCTCTCTCGAGCAACTAAAGTGTCCCTCTATAAAACTCTCATCATTCCGGTCCTTGTCTATATGGTGCAGAGACATGGACTTGTGATTTTTGGTCTTTGGAGAATATATAACCATAAACTGTATGGGCTTTACAGCGAAACTGACCTAATCAAACGAATCAAATTCCAACGACTGAGATGGCTAGGTCATGTAGAGCGAATCGACCCGAATGCTCCGGCCCGGAAAGTCTTTGAATCCAACCCCGAGGGACGGGTGGCGCAGTAGAAGAAGAACGCAACTCGGGTGGCGCACACAAGTGGGAGAGCACCTCAACTTGACGTGTGATACCTGGAGACAGCTAGTTAGGGACCGAGCTAGCTGGAGAAGCTTGTTAGCTTAGGCCCTGGTCCACCCCGGACTATAGCGCCACCTTAAGTAAGTAAATAAGAGTAAAAAAGAATCAACAGAAATATAATTTATAATAAATCATAAACATCTTTCAAAAATATCAAAATTTGTAAAGATACTTATGTAGATATTATTTATGTCTATAAAATAGTTATTCCAGCAAAGATTAAGGCCTGGTTTTGGAAATGTTTTATGTTAATATCAAAGCATATATAATAAAGTTCCATTGTATGTTTTCACTAGTGTTTGTGTCTAAGATCGCTCGGTGAAATTTCATTCGTTTTTTTTTTACTTTAAACGTTTATCACCTATATCTTAAGTTCGATAAGAAAAAGGACAAACATCAGGTCTTTACAAATTAAGATAATTCTTTATCATATCTCTCTCACCCTAGATATTTTACCAGTATAATTGTGTGCCTAGATAAAGTTCAATATCTTAATAAGAAAAAAAGGAAGATTACCTTCCTTAGCACATTTCTTTCTTCCGCTTTGAGTTTTAGTCTTTTACAACTTTCCACAGTCCTTGTACGTGAAAAAAATATTGTGTTCAAAAAAAACCCTTCAAAACTTATAGAATTATTTCTACACCCTTATATCAATTATAAAGTTTTTTTTTTATTATTATTTTCACGCTAGAGTCAATAGCTTTATCGTTAGTAATTATCTTACTTACATATATTATCATTTTTAGTTTATAAATATCTTCTCTTTCCTATCTAAAAAAAATTGCACAATTCTAAAAAAAAGATTGTCGACAAAAATTCTTTATATTCCGGATATAGCTACGTAAGGCTTTAGTATTGAAAAAAATTCCTTCTCGAGAGTGAAATAATTGAATTGAAAATCATTTCTGGTGTAAAATTTAAATGAATCCTAATTACTCGTAGTTAAAGGTAAAATCAAAGATATGTATTTGTACATACATTGACAGAGTTTGGAATTTTTTAAAACGTGAGACATAATGTGAAACATATTCTCTACTATTTTTTAACAAACAAGAGTTCATTATAATCCTTTAACGTACTGAGAAAAAATTTTACTTGATTGGTGCTTTTTCTTTAATTAAAAAAAAAAATAAACGGAAAAAAAACATTATTTGATAAAACCAATCGCTTTGAAGTGTGCTGCCGCTGATAAAATTAAAATAGTATTCTTGTTCTATGCCACGGCGATGGCGTGGCGCAGTAAATTTTGTTGCTGAAAAAAAATTAATAAAAATAACAATTATAAGAACATGGTTTATAAAGTGCGCATTCATACATAGTGAATGTACGAGTATTATATTTTATGGCAACCACCTGAGTGGTTGAAAATGAAATAAATTCGGAATGAAAATCATGATTAATAGCTTGTTTTGCGCGATAAGAAATCTTTTTGGTGAAGTGTGCAACTCAAATAAAGGGTTTTATTTGTGGAAAATGGGAATATTTTTCGTGGCTAAGAAATAAGTAAATGCGGGGTTTATTTTTGTGGGAAGAATAATATACATATATGTAGTTATTTGGTCTTGCTTGAATTGAGTGGTTTTACTTTTGTATAAACGTAACTACCCTAGCAAAAATAATTTTTAAAAAAATCACCATTTATTGAACAGAAGTCATAAATTTAGCGGAAGTCGTTATGTATTGGTTAATTTGTATTGTTCTGTTGGTCAAGTTCGGGTAAATCACAATGAGTCACCTGCAGCGAACAACAATACAAACATGGATTTATTTAGTGAAAAATGCATAAGATTCGTAGTTCAATTTTCTAAATCATTTCTTAACATATTTTAAGTTCAAGAAATAGAATGCCATCTTATTTTTGGGAAAAAATATGAATTTAACCAAACAAATTTTTAAAAAATCATCCTTATATGAGTTTTATAAGTAGATTAGTTTTTTTATATACAAAGTTTCTTAAAAAATTTTCTAAGAAAAAATTTGTATGCCAATTTTTAATATTTAACGAAATAATTAAAAAAAAAAAACAATCGTTCACACGTTTTCAAGATATTATCCAATATGTATACAAATATCCAAACAACGAGTCTCTTTTACCATATTATTTCAAATTTAAATTTTGGTCGAAATTGGTTCAGCCGTTAATGATAAAATGAAAGACCAAAAATTAGGTACCGTTAATAACAGTTTTTTTTTTAACATTTTTGTTTGACCAAAATGACAGTTGTACACATAATTTTTTTCATCAAAATCATAAGAGCCGTTTTTGAGATAAGTTAAAATTTTTATAATATGCCGTATAAAACCTACACAATTCGCAAGATTATTAAATAGCAATAATGTTAAAAATTTCAAAATATTTATTTTAAAGGCAAATTAAGGATTTATTTATTTATTAATATACTTACTTACTTATTTAGGTCCTCGGACCTGTTACGTCCGTGTGGTTCCCCTTGCGGGGCATAGGGCCTCCTACGCGCGTACGGTTTCTGGAGATGTATCTCAGTTCTCTCCAACTCTTCCCCAGTTGTGCTGATTCCTCTTTGACCGTTGTTCGCCAAGTACTTCTGGGTCTACCCACTCCTCTGCCTTGCTGGGTAAGAGGGTTCCATTGCATTGCTTGACTCGCAATGCACTCGTGGCCTTTTCGAAGCGTATGTTCAATGGACTGCCACTTACGTTTTCGTATTATAGAGTGGATGGGTTCCTGACCTGTCCTCGCATAAAGTTCATCATTTGAGATACGGTTAGGCTATTTACGATTACGAACGTTTGCAGCTTTCTTGTGACAGTGGGTGTTACTTACCAACTACTGCATCCATAAAGAGGCACGGATTCTACATTAGAGGGGAACAGTCGTAGCTTGGTCTTTAGGCTTATAGAGTTGTTTCTCCATATTTTGAACAACATTCCGAACGCAGCCTTGGCTTTCCCGATTCAGCTGGTTATATCTAGTTGTTGTCTAGAAATATCTATTTGAGTATATGAGGAAGTTCCAAGGCTGATCCTTTTAGTATTTGCCGTATTGATCTTAAGCCCGACGGTTTTGGCTTTTCTCTCCACCCTTGTTGTTATTTGATGGAGATCCATGATCCTATGAGAGAGTAAGCACACGTCACCCGCGTAGTCCAGATGTTTTAGGTGTGAAAGCAGATTCCACTGAATTCCTCAATTTAAAGTCGACAAGGCTGCATGCAGCACATCACTTATTGTTATTACCAATAGGAACAGTATTGGTGACAGTATACATCCTCCTCTAACGCCACTTTGGATTTCAAACTCCTCTGACAACCTTCCTTCATGCAGAACGTGACATTTGGATCCTTCATATGTAGCCTTGATTATAGCGATCAATTTATCCGGGATGCCCCTCCTGCGCAAGGCAACTTAAATAAATTCTCTACTGTCTACACTGTCAAACGCCTTTTCGAAATTCAAGCATGTAACTTAAAACTAAACAACAAAGTTCTTAAAACTAATAGTAATTATAATAGATTTGGATGGAATGTTGGGTCGGGAATTGAAGGGATAATTATTGGAGAGCATTCTGGAGGGAAGTTTTTGAACTACTTAAATCAAAAATAGTTGAGTTGTTAGGACTTCTAGGATTCTTGTAAATGGTTCATTTTAGCCGTACTTGGTTCGGTGAAGGGAGATCCAGAAGAGTGGTGGCGATCTAAGACGCGATTGATTTGTGTTCTGCTTTACTTTGCGAAGCAAGTCTACGCAGTCGATACCAACAGATAAAAACTCGTGTAAAAAAAGAAGGTCAGCATTATCTCGACGTATTCTTAAGATCTGTAAATTTATCAGTTTAAGACGATTTTCGTAAGGTGAGTGTCTAAATGGGTCGTCCCATCCGAGGCCGTGCAAAGAAAATCTTACAAATCTGCGCTGAACGGCTTCAATGGGCTGGATGTGGACATGATAACAAGGTGACCAGGCGGGAGAGGTGTATTCAAGCAGATGACGTACAAAAGAAACGTAAAATCGTGACGTAGGGATTTAAGAATTCCATGGACCAACGCTTGACAAATCCTAGAGGTGAATTAGCCCTGTTAATAATAAACTCAAAATGAGCTCGAAAAATTAGCTGATTGTCACAAATAACTCCTTAGTCGCGAATAGATGTGACAACCGAGACTTTTTCGTTACTCATGAAATAATAACGCTGGGGAAGAGGGGGACGATTTCGAAAATAAGTAATGACTTGACATTTACTAACGTTAAGTTCAAAAAAATTATGACGGCACTAGATAATAAAATTATTTAAATCGGTTTGTAGTAACTGGGGATCTGATGAGCATGTTATATGTTTAGAAATACGCATGTCATCAGCCTAAATCTCCAGGTCAGATCCTATAAAAGTAAGCTCAACGTCGTTTATACTTAACAAGAAGAGAAAGGGGCCAAGATGACTACCTTGGGGGATGCCCAAAGTTGAGCGTACAGGGTTGGCAGTACTACCCCAAAACAAAATAGTACCTAGACGATCACATATATAGGACTGAACCCAAGATATAACGGAGATGGGAATCCATATGATTTGGATTTGAAAATAATTTATATTGTGAGAAATCTTATTAAATGCTTTGCTGAAATCAGTTGTAACTGCATCAATTTCGTAACCTAATTCCATGGCACAAAAAGTATTAGATACAAATTGAGTAAGATTAGATGTAGTTCATCTACCCTTAAGAAAGCCATGTTGGTTATTAGAAAAGAGTAATTTACAATGAAGAAGTAAGTAATCGTGTATAGTTCACGAATAATTTAGGAATACATGAGAGTTTTGCTATTGGCCTTTAATTTGAGACATCACTGTTAATAGATCCTTTTTTATGGGTATAGGGATAATGAAACAATCTTTTCATTGATTGGGAAACACGCAGCAAGAAATGGATAGTTGAAATATTGCATTTTTTAAGAACGATAGGAGGAATGTTATCAGGACCTAATGAAAAATCATCCTTAAGAATCTGGATAAGGTAAAGTCATTAAACCTTCAGCTAACAGTCGAATATCGTATTCAAAATACAGAATTAAATAGATAAAGTTTTTCGGAACCTACCGCGCTTACTTTCTTTAGAAATGATTATAATTTCTTTAACCCGACTTTTCGAACAAATTTCGTTATTCGGGGTCACGGGTTAAGAAAATTATAATTATTTCTAAAGAAAGTAAACGCAATAAGTTCCGAAAAATTAGGAAATAAACAGTTTTTGATGAAATTATTTTCATAATCAAAATTTTTAAACAATAATTGAAAGTTGGATTTTTATCTTATCAATTTTAAGTAAGATACGAGGTTGTGATATTATCAAACAACATTTTTTTTTTTCATTTTGTACATCAAAAAATGAATCAAAACATTAATTTTGAATATTAATGTTCAGATATCTTTACTTTAATTTTTTGAAACCTTCATATGCAATCTATAAAATAGGATAATTATGTATTTTGGAACTCACAATTCTGTTCATTAGTCGAGATTAAAAAATTTTTCATTGAAATTAGTAAAATCATTGTAAATCGTGATTTCTGTCCACGATTTTAGATTTACCGATATGAAAGTAGTATACCATTTATTTAATTCGGTTATACGCACAGTGTAACCGAAGTTCTTTTTTTCTTTTATAGAATATGATATCTCGAAAAGTATCAATTATGTTGGATAATTTCAAACAATAAAATATTGTGTGTAAATTTTTCTAGAGGCAATATTATGCTATTTGCGATTAAATTGTGTCCCTTTAAAAAAAAGATTTTAAGCTTTTGAAATTAATATTTTCTTAGAAGAGGATACAATAAATGTTTTATACACAAAATAAAAATTAAACTATGTTATACATATGTACGAGTATGTATCTTTGTCTAGATGATGTTCCTCATGACCTTTGAACATTTTAAGGATTTATTCATTTGGTGACTATAAACCAATTAATTTCTCCTTAAAATGTCCTTAGATATTTTTTTCATTTGAACTATAATAAATGTTTATACGGAAAGGTGGCTTAATATCTTACTTTTATGAATACAGCCTCCTAACCAAAAGTTTTATATAATTCAGTAAAAGTCTATAGATATTTTTGAATATTTATTACACAAAGGAACCCTCAGATAAAACGACCAAACACATACTTTGTTGCTTTGCTTTTCTTTTTAAAATATTTTTTAATCTAGGTTTTAAGGCTTGCGGGTTGTCTAAATATGTATGTATGTACATATAATGTATTATATATGTACGTTGCTGTAAATTCCCAAAATAGTGCAAAACTAGTATTTATCAATCAAACTAGGGTTCTAACTCTAATAGCGAATAAAAGTCAAAGAGAGCAATTTTTTTAGTTCTAATTGTCAGACACCAAATTGATGTCCACTATGGACCAATCCACCACAAACCAGTGTTCTCACTTCAAAATTTTCCTTTACTAATATTCTCGTTGGGCCAGTTTTAAAAACATTACTACCATTATTATTACTATATAATTTTTTCCCGCCTTACATTCTCTTAGTGGTTTGAAAGTATGAAACATTTCGAAGTTTTGCCCTTATTACTGCGAAAACCTTAGTTTTACTTGTTAATCTCGCATTATTTCGTGAATTTAAATTATTATTTCTTAATAAGATTAAAAACAAAAATTCAGAGTCGAAATACAAATACAAATGCACTTTAAAGTTTTCATCAATTTCCGCTCACTACCTAAATAATAATAAGCATTCATCAAAACAAAACTGTGCAACGCAACTAGACAACGGAACTAGACTTGTCGAAAAACTAATTTAACCGGTAAAATAGGAGTTCATGTTTCGATAGTCTTTCAAACCCCGAAATTTCCCTTCAATTTCAAATGACTAGAATTTCGAGTGAAATTTACAAATTGTGGCGTAAATTTTTAACATATTTTTGAACTCGTACATGTACTCGTATGTATAAAAAATAAATTTAGAGAAATTAACCAAACTTTACATTACAAGCATCAGGGGATAGAGATGTCCAACAAAATGGTATTCGTCCGTCGCGCCCCGTATGACCAAATTTGTAAGACTTTTCTGAATTTTGTGCGGGGTTTTAAATACTTACACAGTCCCTACTTATACAGCCCCTTTCACCGGCTGCAAATTAGTCCTTAGTTTATTAGCCTACAAATCCACTTATGTCATGAATACCAGGTGTTACTGGACAAAACGCTCACACTCTCGATAGTGGCGTTGATGCCAGTGCTGATATAATCACTGAAGTGATTTTTTGTGGAATGCGTATTTTTATTTCTAGCAGAAACAAGAGTAGGTATAAAGACTAAAGAAAAGTCTTAGTTTGATACATACAAGCTGTTAGGAGGCGGTTGAGAGAAGTAAGTTTTCGCTCTTAAAAAGTCAACCCAACCCAGGAAAATCGGAAAAAGTATTAACAGGTCAAAAACCAACGCAACGTTATTATAAAAAGAGCTAAATTCTTACACAAATAAAATGCACGACTGGGTCGCACGAACTTGCTCCTATGTAATAGACTAGGAATTTTAAAAACGAATGTTATTAGAGAAAACTGTTCATAAGGATAAAATTAATTTTTAAATTCTTTTAGTAGTAAGAGACAAAAACAGCATTCTGTTTTATCCAAATATGAATTTATACAAGAACAAAAATTATAAGTCGTTGTAGTGGTTTCTTAAAAAAAGCTTTTATATACAAACTTTTTAAAAGCTTTTTAAGAACAAATTTTGGTACTCCAATTTAAAGTTTTTATTATTGTTTGAATGAAAATTAAATTTACAAAAAAATATTGAGCCGTTTCTGAGATATCGAATTTTTAAAAAAAGAAAAAATAGATTTTTTTTCAAAATTTCAAAAAATATTTTTTTTAAAGTTTTGAAATGCAATGTGTTTTAGACCTTTTAGAAGCTTCTCTATAAAAATTTTCATTAAGATCCGTTATGTGGATAATGAGAAATTCAAAATTCGAAAAAATGGTTCTATGGTAGGTACAAGCTGTAATATCTTAATTTCAAATTTTTTTTATTTAATTAAAGATCGTAAGAATTAATCAAAAGAAAAAAAATTTATCTAAATTCTTTCGAGAAAAATACGATTTTTGAAAACCATTTTTTTTAATTTTTTAGCATTTGTATGGTAGGTGCCTTTATTTTTAGGCAAAGTTATTTTTTTTTTCTCACATGTTGTAGATTATATTGAGAAACTTTTATTTATCAAGTTTACAAAAAATCTAGCATGAGGTTTTCGAAATATTGAGTTTAAAAAAAAAAATTTGAAGTTTTTTTTTTAAAATTCAAAAACTTTTTTTTGAAAATTTGAGTACACAATTCTATTTATGTTTTTGGGGAGCTTAAGAAAAAAAATGATCAAAATCGGTTGTACCGTTTTTGAGAAAATCAAAAACAAAAAAATGGTTTCATAAGGGTTCCCTCAATAACCATTTTTCGGAAATTTTTTTCAACCATTACCTAGCTTTAATTAAATTAATTTTTTTTATATTTTTATTTTTAAAATCTGTTGAACAGTTTTTGAGAAAATCGGCCGAGCCGTTTAGCCTGTACCTTTTGCACGTTGAACACATTTTTTTCATTTTTATACATATAAAGTTTCAAGTATTTTTAATAAATTTCCCTAACTTATAACTTATAAGAGATAAGCTTCATTTTTATATTTCATCAAAAAGGTTAATGACTGATTGTTCACTTCGAATTGAATCATTTGTTTAATTTTTTTTAATTCATCAATAGCATAAATATACGAAAATTATAAAGTTAATAAAATCAAAAGTTTCTATTATTATTGGATTATTAAGTTAATGTTTATATAATATCAATTTATTTTTTCTTTTTTTTTTATTCAAATTTAAAAAAAAAAAGTCTGAATTAAATTCATTAACCATTAGTGCAGTGCGTTGGACTGTCATACAAAGGGTCATGGGTTCGATTCTCAGCCGCTGCAAAAGAGGTTTTCAGAGGTGTACTGCCTCTTGAGAGGAATTGACAAATCCTCTAAGAGTACGAGTATGTCTTCTTGTGAAAAGTGCTGCTCATTAGTCGTTCAGAATCGGCGGAAAATTGAAGGTCCCAAACACCCACTCAAAAATGTTTGAGAGTTGTAAGTCACTAGGTTTAGGCTCTCTATGAGCCATCATGGTCTCTGTTTTTATTATTGAATTAAATTAACACTCATTGGGTCTTACTATTAATCAAACGCTAATGTCGACTTTTAGTTAACTGGAAGGTTAAGCCAATAAACAATTTAATCCTTTCACTAACTAATCTCCAGACTTTCTAATAAATCTACTACAAAATCTACAACAAATGAGAAAAAAAATGTAATGAACTGTCGGAATTTTCACCAAGGTCTGTCAAAGTTCAGGAGCTGTCATAATTTGCCCTATACCTCTAAAGTATTGCCGTACTCTATTTTAACAGAAAGCATCAAAGTACTTATAGTACGTCGATTGATTTGAAGTGTCGGAGCAAATTTTCAATTGTTTTTTAAATTTAGAACATCATATTTTTTAACAAGGAAACATATTTCTTTATTTATTTTATATTATTTTAATATCTTTCATTCGCAAAGTATACATATAGGTACCAAAATAAGAAAATCCTAAGCTTAAAATATTTTTAAACTATAAATAAGTGAGCTGGCATATATTTTGTGAGAATATAGTTTTTTTTAGGTTTTCTATTGATAAATAGAAGGGGCCAGTTTTTTCACAGTGTGTCATCTTAAATCCATGATTATTTCAACTCGTAACAAAAAATTCAAAGTTTGAGTTTAGTTTTTTATCATGGATTTAGCTAATCAGTTAATTTCAGTTAATTGATTAACACCATTTAATCAGCACCATCAAAATTATAATTCTTTTCAAAAATAAACAAACAAATGCAATTTAAATTTGGTTGTTCGGTTTTGAGATTGTATTCGACGCATATGTTTCTGTATTGTTATAATGTTTTTTTTTTGTACTAAAGAAAGATCATCCCGCTATAAATAATATAAATATAAATTGTAAATTTGTTTTCATAAGATAAGTTTTTCAAGTTCATCTAACTCTACTGAGTGTGGTTCAAATGTTATTTTTGTTTTTGCTTTCAAAATAAATAAACTTGGATACATACCAATACAACAACAGACAAAAATAATGTTAAATCGATTCCCTTTCAACACAAAAACTACTTTTTTAGATAAACGTAATTATGTAAATACATAAAATGGAATCAACAAATTAACCACGTATTTTAAGTAAAATCCAGACGTACTAAATATTTATGAAAATAAATAAATAATCTATTCCTGTTGCACATAAACATACAAACAAACAAATAAAGTACTTCCTTTTCACTTTAAACAAAAATCTGAAAAATCGACGTGATAACATGAGAAGAGATTTAAGTGTTAAATACAAATTTAGGTACTACGAGTATAAAACAGCACAAGGCAACACTTTTCATTTAGTGTTCGACTTTAATCATGGATTTCCGTGTATTAAATTTTGACATATAACTAACGACTAAACTGGAGATTAAATAAGTTATTGGTATGGGGATTTTCTAAAATCTGGAGATTTTCTTTTAACCTTAACACTTAATTTGATTATTAGTAAGGCCCATTGTCACCCTATATCATCAGGTATGAACTGAAATTGAATGAAATTCGATCTACCAGTAACCTAGACTTTGTCATCAATGCCTTACTACATTATAACGTTTATCCGCATGAGCAAGTTAGTAGATCTTTATAATGGGTGATTTTTTTGCTATTTTCTTTTTGGCAACACTGGTTTTGACAGCTCACGTACGTTTCGTGTTTTGTGTCACTGTCAAACATCTTCAGTTTGGTCTGTAATTTAACCATGAATCGTCTTACAAACGAACAACGCTTGCAAATTATTGAATTTTATTATCAAAATGCGTGCTCTGTTAAGAAAGTTTATCGCGCGCTTCTTCCATTTTATGGTCAGTTTAATCGACCTACTGACCTGATTTCGCACCAAATTTACATTGTTGGATATTAAACCACCAACACGCTTATGTAGAGTGTGAACTGAGGAAAATATCGCAGCTGTATCGGCGAGTGTTAGTGACGAATTATCGATTCGTCGCCGCCGTTCGCAGCAATTGGGCCTCTTTTACTCCACTACGTGGAAAATTTTGAGGAAGGATTTAGGTGTGAAGCCTTTCAAAATGCAGCTGGTGCAAGAATTGAAGCCGAACGACCTACCACAACACCAAATTTTTGGTGAATGAGCTCTTGAAAAGTTGGCCGAAGATCCATTTTCTTATCGAAAAATTGTGTTCAGCGACGAAGCTCATTGCTGGTTGAATGGATACGTGAACAAGCAAAACTGTCATATTTGGAGTGAAGAGCAGCCAGAAGCATTGCAAGAGCTATTAATGCATACAGAAAAAGTCACTGTTCGGGGCGGATTATGGGCTGGCGGAATCATTGGGCCGTATTTCTTCAAAGATGATGCGAATCGGAACGTTACTGTGAATGGTGAGTGCTACCCTAGGATGATAACAAACTTTTTTTTTGCGCAAAATGGAAGAGCTTGACTTGCATTACATGTGGTTTCAACAAGACGTCGCACATGCCACACAGCACGCGTAACAATGGACCAATTGAGGGGCGAGTTCGGTGAACAGTTTATTTCACATTTGGCGCCGGTCAATTGGCCGCCTAGATCGTGCGATTTAACGCCTCTAGACTATTTTTTGTAGGGCTATGTTAAAGCTCATGTTTATAGCGACAAGCCCGCTTCAATTGACGCACTGGAAGCCAATATTGAAGCATTTAGTCGTGAGATACCGGCCGAAATGTTAGAAAGAGTATGCCAAAATTGGACTAAGCAGATGGACCATTTGAGGAGCATCCGCGGCCATTATTTGCATGAAATAATCTTTAAACATTAAATTATATCGACCATGCTATCTGAATTTATGAGTTTTTTTTTTTTTAATTTCCGATAGCTCTTAAAAAATCACTCGTTACATATTTTAAATAACAACGCACCGAAGCCCCATAGCCTATTGGGTTTATATTATCAATCATGTGTTTCCTAGGAAGCAAGCTTGAAAACTCTTGATATTTTTTCACAATAATATTGTTTGATTAAAATTCAGTTAGCGGATATTTTCAAACAAAAAAATATAAAGCTCTGAAATGTTAAATTCAGATTTTATTCTGTGGAAAAACTCTTATCATTGTTATTTTTTTATTTAATTTTTTGTCAAGCCTAATTTTTTTATAAAGCGTTGCCGCTGCACGCATAGACTATGTAGCAACTATAGTAGCATTTTAACAAAACCTTTGTATATATTTTATTTTAATCAGTAACTTCATGGAAAAAAAAATATTTTCAGCCTTCTTACAGATATTCTTCAAATGTTGGTTAGGCTATTTTTTTTTTGTCGATGTAAATCAAATTCAAATATCCTATGCGTACAAATTCAGAAGGACTCGCGAGCACAAGCAAATTTCGCTTCCTTTATGAATTCCATAATATCCTCACTTAATCCGTTCTTATTCGAAATGAGCCTTCTGAGTTTGGATTGCCGCTGGTCAAAACACTGGACTGAGAAAACATTGAGTGAAATGAAGAGGAAAACAAAATACGCTTAATCCAATGAGCATTAATTTCAAGACTTTAATTTGACCGTAGTTTTGAAAGGCATACTTTCCCATGAACGTATCACTAACTTCTTTACATTTATTTTTTAAGATCGCGAATTTAATTTTTATCATAATAATAAATTTTGTTTAATAGATAGTTTTTGCTAAAATAAAAACAAATGATTCTTGATCCCTGCAAGAATTCTTTTGAAAATTATGCTACAGTTCTTACAACTTGTTTTCTAAAATTTCAAAAAGTTCATGCTCAATGAAAAAAAAAATGATCAGCACGATAATATTTGATCACACAATCAAACCACAATATCGAATGCGATTAAGAAATACTTAACACTCAACGGCGATAATCAAAGTTATCTTGTCTCTCCTTCGATTAAATATCACTGATAGGACAACGAGATAAATAGATAGAAATGCATATGGGTAACTTTATCACTTCAAGATAAACATAAATTAAACTTCGCCAATCCCAAAAAATATGAAGTGACGTGCCTCCGATTAAATTTATCACTTTTCCCGCGATCGGCTCTATATGATTTTATCACATACGTTTTGGTGTTATCGAAATTTGAAACATATATCTTGTGAGCTCATACATAAGATCTGATAATAAATCGTAACTTCTTACCATCATGTATCTTTTTGCGTTTAATTTGTAATCTGTTCGAATAACTTTGTTGTTGTTGTTTACTGGATGATATTCGGTGGCTGTTTGGGCCTGTTTTTTTTCCTCGTGTAATTCCTGACTCGGTGTATGTATGTTTATTAAAAATATAAGTATGTAAAAAATATAATCGGTTATGCACTTTTACTACACACAATATCTAGTTTGATATTATTATCTGATGCCGCGTGTACTTAATGAGATATCTTTCCGATATCAGGCTTCGGTTAGTAATGATAAGACAAGAACTTTCTGCATATCTTTCTTGCGATAGATACCCGCGAACAGATACTTAGTGTCGCTCCCGGCAGTTGGCTATAAGGTGGGCAACAAAATAAATTCTTGTAGGTATATGTGTGATGGTTTTTTGTATCCATATTCATACGTCATAAATTTGAAACACAATCTAAAGATAGTATATACGATTTTCATTTGTTATATACAACGTAAACAGTGTTTAGTGATAACACAGAACTATCTAAACAACACCCTGTTCAAAATCAAATTTGTTCAAAGGTAATTTCCAGATTTTATCCCGGACATGAGGGGTGAGTGTAAGGACCATTATTTGTTATTTGTTGTTGAGTTTTACTTTTTTTTATAAATAGCATTCAAAGTCTGACTGAGTCTACGCTTTGTTGTTTCATAAAGTACATATTCCAATTCCTTATCTCAGGTAAATATTTGATAACGAACACAGATACAAAACCGCAGAATTGTAAAAAAAATTGTTTTACCTACT
The DNA here is from genome assembly GCA_911387755.1 of Chrysotoxum bicinctum. Lineage (NCBI taxonomy): Eukaryota > Metazoa > Arthropoda > Insecta > Diptera > Syrphidae > Chrysotoxum > Chrysotoxum bicinctum. The sequence goes on from OU426988.1 coordinate 38,508,164, forward strand.
TAACGTGTTATGTATGTATATATATTTGTGTTGTAAATTTCAGTATACTGGCGGGATGCGGAGCTGTTCGAAAAAATGTATAAAATGCATAAGTCTCTCACCTTGTCGTCCATAGGCTGACACGCTTGGAACATTTTGAAGTCTTTTTAAAGTGGAAGAATGCACAAATACAAAATAATTTATTAGTTAAGTGGTGAATAAGTCTCGACTTAAGCATTTAGGGCGTACTTATGATGACTTTGTGAATTGAAATTTACTTTGATTCATCGTCATTTTTAGATCTGCAAGTATAAAAAAAACTGCTATAAATTCACATATATTTCTCCTAGAGCATAGTCACAAAACCTATTTTTCTAAATGAGTATTAGAAAATTTAGAACGATTATATTTCGCTCGTCAAAAAGACAAAAAGATGATATTGGCCTTAAGTGCTTGAATCGTTTCCGGATTGTTGGCATAACATCGATGCTTCACGGTTCCCAAAAAAAAGGGCCAAAGGGGTCAATTCGCAGCTCCGAGGCGGCCAATTGACAACAACAGAACAGCTGATAACACTATTTGGGAATTGGGTGCGCAAAAGATCGATTGTGGTATGGACTGTGTGGCATGGTGCGCCATCCTGCATGAATCAGAGGTCATTCAAATCCATGTCTTCAATTTCTGTAAAAAAAAAAACCACTGAATACCACTCCAAAATGCGCAACAAACTCTCAATCTCAGTGGATGCATTGGCTTCTGGACAATAACGTAAAGGTTTTCCCATTCCAAGATGCGGCAGTTTTATTTTTTAACGTAGCCGCCGAGATGAGAATGGGACTCGTCAGAAAAGATGTTTTTTCGCCCAAAATCTTTGTCCAATTCAAGCTTATCTAAGGCCTAAACTGTGAAGCTATAACGAAGCGGATGGTCGTCCGCCTTCAATTTCTGAGTCAATTGGACCTTGTAAGCAAATAATCCGACATCTTTGTGCAGAATATTCTCTTCAGTACCTATCAGCGATTCGCATGCGCAAGACGCTTTCTCTCTGTGCGGTATACTAAAAGAAACAACCAAAATCGGTAAACGAAATCGTTCACCTAGTGTAGAAGACACTTCGTCTTCACACGTTAAAGCCTTAAAAATGAGTTCCAAGGAACCAAATAGACATAATAAATTTATACCACTACAATCATTACCGGATTCAGATAATAGTGATATCGAATGTGATGAAATTGTAGACCCTACTCCAAAAGCATCAAAAAAACAAACTAAAATCCCTTCTGTGTGTGTTTTGCAAAAAACAAGTGAAGATGTACACAAACTGTTTAGTGACCTCAAACTTTCAAATTATAATATTAAGAAAATGTCCATTGGCATCAAAATAAATTGCGAAACTCTTGAAATACATGAATCTCTTTGTACAATATTAAAGACAAAGAACTGGCAATTTTATACTCATGATTTACCAGCTATGAGATCGTTTAAAGTTATGCTGTATGGACTTCACGAACTTGATACTGATGTGCTAAAAAAAGAATTAATTTCATTTGGTCTTAAATGCCAAAATATAAAAATTATTAAAAAAAAATATGATAAGTTTATAGACATTTTTTATTTAGTCTACCTTGAAATAGGATCTGTGAGACTAAATGAATTAAAACAAAGCATACGCTCAATCTTCAGAACACAAGTTAAGTGGGACTTTGCACGCAGACAAGGAAATAGAATAACCCAATGTTACAATTGCCAAATGTATGGCCATGGGGAAAAGAATTGTAACATAAAAACACACTGTGCTAACTGTTCGGATAACCATGCAACGAAAGAATGTCAATCTGAAAACATCAAATGTGCAAATTGCAACGAAACGCACAAGTCCACTGACCCCGCGTGCATTAGCAGGAAAAGTTTCTTTGACATCAGACAAAGACTTTCTTTAAAAAATAAACCACGGTCAATTGTTACAATGACTAAACAAGTTGCACATCATCAATCACATTCATTTGCATCGCACACTGATGACTTTCCAGCGCTTAGACAACCACAACACCAAGGGTTAACTTCAACTGCAGCAGTGGTTGATAAAAATGTATGTTCTACCTACCCAAATGCTTGGTCCAGCAGAGACACCCACAAAACCGGTTTTAGTGCTTACGCTCAGCAAGTCAATTCAAATGATTCACTCTTTTCTATGGAAGAAATTAATGCTCTCACTGCAGAGATGATCACACTGTTAGGACAATGTAAAACTAAGGCAGACCAATTTAATTGTATTGCACAATTAGCAATTAAGTATTTATATGCAGGTAAATAATGACGAATGTTAACTTAAAAATAAATTGTTGGAATGCTAGAGGCATTCGATTTAAATCTTTAGAATTTTTCGCTTTTTTATATAAGCATAATATTGATGTAAGTTTAGTTAATGAAACATGGTTGAAAAGTAATATAAACATATCAAACAAAGATTATAAATGTTATCGTTTAGATAGAGAAGAGAGAAGGGGAGGAGGTGTTGCCGTGATAATAAAAAGATCAATTAAGCACAAAGTACTTTCGGTAGTAAACACTACGTTAATTGAAAATATTGGAATAGAAATACCTTTTGAAAATGGCCGGTCAGTAAAAATAATCTCAGTTTATTTTCCAGGTGGTAATTCATCACCAAATAAAAGAATTAACCTTAAAAATGATTTTCTTAAATTGTTAAGAATTAATGATTTCTTTGTGCTTGGAGGAGATTTTAATTGCAGGCATAGAAGTTGGGGTTGTGTCAGAGCGAATTCATGGGGGAACATCCTATCAGATTTAAATACAAGACACCCTTTTAGCATTATGTATCCTCCTCATTCCACCTGTATTCCTCCTAATAACAGATCGAACCCTTCCACAATTGATTTATTCTTAACAAATATGCCGGAACTTGTGAGTCAGCCCATGGTCATAAATGAACTAAGTTCTAATCACCTTCCAGTTGTTTGTAGTATTTTAAGTTCACCCGTTCGCAATAACAACTTAGTGTATGACTTCAAGAAAGCTAATTGGAAAAGATACAGGAGGCAAATACGTGTAAAACTGGGCCAATTACCTCAAGTTGTCCCAACTGAAGTAACGTGTGATGGTATAGACATAGCCGTAAATAGCTTTACAAATGTTTTACATGAAAGTATTGAAGAATCTGTTCCCAAAAAACTTATTAATTATGAAACACAAAACAAACTTCCTAACTACATAGTAAATATAATAAAAACTAGAAACAAATATAGATCCTTGTGGATAAGGACCAGAAATCAGATGTATTCTTTAGAAATGAAGTTATTAAATAATAAAATCAAAACATTAGTTTTTGAGCACAGGAATAAATCTTGGAACAATAAACTTCGCAATTTAGATAAGGCAAGTAAACCTTTCTGGAATATTGCCAAGATTATTAAGAAGAAAAATTGTAACATCCCTGCTTTTAAAATAGGAAATACAATAATGGTATCGAATACTGAAAAAGTTGATGCTTTAGCCAATGAATTTTCTTCAAATTATTTATTAACAAGCAATATAGGTGTACAAAATAATATTGATCTTGCTGCTGAACAGTCTTGTAATACAATAAACACATCCCTACTCAACATCCAGGAAAATGTAGTTTCTATTATGCAGCTTAAAAATATAATTTTAGATTTAAAAATAGCTAAATCCCCGGGTCTTGATGGCATAAGGAATGTATATCTGAAAAAACTACCATCATTAGGTGTCGAGTATCTTACAAACATTTTCAACGGGTGCTTTAATTTAGGTTATTTCCCAAACAAATGGAAAAATGCAAAAGTTATACCTGTCTTAAAGCCAGGTAAAACTTCGTCAACACCGTCCAGCTACAGGCCAATTAGCTTGCTTAGCACAATAAGCAAATGTTTAGAAAAAGTTATTAAACATAATCTTGTCAATCACATAAATTTAAACAATATTTTACCGGTAGAACAATTTGGATTTAAATGCCACCATAGTACAGTTCATCAGATCCATAGAATCACTAGAGATATTAAAAATAATTTCGAAACAGGGAAAAGTACAGGATTAGTCTTACTAGATGTTGAGAAGGCTTTTGATAAAGTGTGGCACAAAGGTCTGATTCACAAATTAAACATTTTGAATTTTCCTCGATACTTAATCAAAATAATTTTTTCCTTTTTAACGGGACGCACTTTTAATGTGTACATTAATGCTGAGTGTTCAGATCCACGGGATATACTAGCTGGTGTTCCCCAAGGATCAGTTTTAGGCCCATTCCTATACAATGTATATACATCCGACTTTCCCAAGCTTACGGGCTGCGAAATCGCCATCTTCGCGGACGATACATGCATTTATTCAGCAGATTCAAATAGTTTCGTTATTGAAACCAATTTGCAAACTGCCTTAGTAAATGTAAGGGAATATCTCACTAAGTGGAAAATTAAATTGAATGCTGGAAAAACACAAGCAGTCTTTTTCACTAGAAAAAGAAAAACTTGTTTTTTACCCAGCGGAAGATTAACCATTGATGGAACACACACGGAATGGAAATCCAGTACAAAATACTTAGGAGTTCACCTTGACAAAACATTAACTTTTGGATTGCATATACAACAAACAATAAACAAAATTAATGTCACCATAAAAATGCTTTATCCCCTTATTAATAGGAATTCCAAACTAAGTGATGAAAATAAGTTAATTATATATAAAGTAATTTTCCAAAGTATCATGATGTACGGATCACCTGTTTGGGGAAAATGTGCAATAACCCATATAGTCAAATTGCAGAGAATGCAAAATAAAATTTTGAAAATGATGCTCAATTTGCCTTGGCATTTTTCGACTGAACAGTTACATAGAATAGCAAATATAGAAAGAATTCCTTCTAGAATAATGAATCTGTCTAATAGATACAACGTATCCTGTAGTTCATCTGACAACTACCTCATATCAAATCTGTCTTTATGAAAATTATACATTCATAGATTTATTTATTTTAGTTATTTATATACATATTTATTTGTCAATATATTTTTTGTTGAATAACTTTTAAGTGTTATTTATTTACATATTTAATCAATTGCCTTTGATCTGTGATATCTAGTTATTATTTATTTATTTATTCATTTACTAATTTATTTATTTATTTATTTATTAATTAATTAGTTAATTTATCTATTTATTTATTTATTTATTTATTTATTTATTTATTTATTGTGTTATTTACTTATTTATTTATTTATTTTTTTTTTTTTTTTATTTATTTATTTATTTATTTATTTATTTATTTATCTCTTCAACTGTTTATCTATCTATTTGTTAATTTATTTAATTGTTAATTTATTTAATTGTTAACTTATTTAATTGTTCATTTAGTCATTTAAATTGTTATTTATTTTTTATTTGTTATTTATTAATTATTTGTTAATTTGATAATAATTTGATTATTTTGTTAAAATGTTAACGTTAGTATTGTAAAAAGACACTGATTTTGAAGGAGGTATTTTTCAGTCTTGCCCTCCCCTTCTCTCTATCTTATCCATTACATGAAGGTTTTTTTAGTAGCTTTTCCTTCTACCAGTTACTTTTTTCTTATCATTTCATATTTAAAAATCATTGTAATAAATTTTTCAGTAGTAAGGTAGCTTTATATCAAATCTCTGTAAATTGTGCAATATAGGTTTAATGAAAAAAATGTATAATAATTTAGCTACAATAAATAAACATAACATAACATTTAATATTCTCTTCAGGCTAGTGAGTGAAATGTTGAGCTGTTGAGATCGATGGCGAGTTTATGTTCGTGAATTGAGTCTCGCACTCTCGGATACAGCAGCCACATTCTCGTATGTGCGCGCCGCAGTACGACGACAAGGACCATGAGTGTTGTCCACTAGCATACCAGTCTGACGAACTTTTTGCACGAACTTGAGTACAGCAAGGCGTGGTGGGTGCTTTATTTCCGCCAAAACTTCTTTCCAAAAAACGCACTCTTTGTGTCAGTGTCAAACTAAAATATGATTTAAAAAGAAACCACTAGATGGCTCACCCTTTATAATTATTTATCGCTTTGTCGAATTCTCAATATATTTCATTCACAATTACATAAATTTTTTTTACATTACATTACATTACATATTACACTACTCCGTAGATAAATCTACGAAGTAGAGACACTTAAAGCACTGGCAACTGAGGCCATCGGCTTAGACAATACAACAGAGAGAGACAGACAGAAAGGAAGAACAACAGAAAACAGAAAACACATGTCAACAGCACACGGTTGGTATTTGAACGGTCCCCCATCCAAGTACTAACCATGCGCAATGATGCTTGATTTCGCTGATCGATGGGAAGCGATGCTTTCATCAAAGCCAAGGCCGTTGACATATATAAATTTTTTTTATTAAAATTAAATGGCGCAAAATTTTAAGTGAATTAGTACGATGCTAAAGCTGTTTGAGTTAATACTAGGTTAAAATTTTAATCGAATATAGCATCATACTTTCTCTATCCTTTCATTAAAGTTAAAATTATCGAATACCTAGTTTATTTTTATCGTGCTACCTTCATATGACTGTTTGACACTTGCAAACATCAAAAAAGGTTCGTGTACTTACTTTTTTACACGAAATGTCATTGTTTTAGGTGTGTTCAGAAGAAATTTATTAAGAAAATTCTTTTAGTACGATTCTAGTTAGAAAATATTTAAATTAAAATTAAATTATTATAAAGTTAGCAAATTGTTAAGTAGTATCATACTAATACCTTAAAATTTTGAGCTAATATATTTATGTACGAAGGTGGCTCTGATTTTTTAAAGTTTGAATTACATATGTATGTCTATTTTTTTAGGAATTTTTTTAAACCACCTTAATACATGACAATCAGAGTGAGATTTCCTTAAAGTGGAATTACATTATGATTATGTATATCGTGCACTTCGGATAAATGCAATTTTTTTTTTTTCATTTAAGCGGAGTTGTTTTCAAATTATATTTACTTTTATGAACCTTTAGATAAAAACAACAAATTTTTTGCATATTTGCATTTAATTCAAATTTCAGATAAAAATTCGTTTTGAAACAATAAATAAATAAATAAATCGGCGTTGTAAATATTTTCAGCCAAATATTCCAAATACAATCGTGGTAAGACATTGGCAATCCAGTCTTCCACGCCACGAGTGTCCGCTGACACTTTTTCCCCGTGGACTTTCTTAAAATGGATATTTTCCCTTTTTTTCCACCGTTCCAGCCATCCGTTCGATGGTTCAAAATCCACGTCGAGCATGATGGACAAGGATTTACATAGCTTTTTCTATTAAAAGTGGACCGGTAAGCATGGCTTTTTTGGCTCGCATATCTCTAAACCAAAGCAAAAGGGCATCTTCAACATCTTTTTGTGCTCCAGCTCGGAATCGTTTTCTTGAAAGGTTTTTATTTTGAACAAAAACTTTGTGAATGAGTTCTTTTCCATTTATAATTCTTGATATCGTTGACTTGCTGCATTTAAATTCTTCACATAACTTTTTTCTTGATTCACCTGCATCAATTTTATTTAAAATTTGTTGCTTAACTAAATGATAAATTTGTGCATTTTTTGTTTGACTGCAAGTGAAAATTTTAATTTTTAATTCATAAGTTTGTTTAATTTTTTTAATAAATTTTAGCTACCTTTTTTGCCGACATTTTTCTAGGAATAAAGAAAACATAAATCAGACCAAAAACATAAATGTTAAAAAAAGAGCCAAGTTCTTCTATACAAAAACCTTTGTGTAATAAGTCAGCCGTGAAAAGTACTGAGATCTAAAAGTGTGCCAAGTTCTTACTTCATGAAGGTTTAATACCGAATATTTAAAGTAGAATAATATTGAAACAGCTACAATATATTGGAGAAATTTTATTATTTTATGATCACTGACTAAAATTTGATGGGCTCTCTTGGCAAGTTTTTTTTATGCCCAATTCGAAAGGTTTTAAAAACTTGATCACTTAACCCATCAAATTTTAGTCAGTAATCTTTAAATAATAAAATTTCTCTATTACATTGTAGCTGTTTCAATATTATTCTACTTTAAATATTCGGTATTAAACCTTCATGAAGTAAGAACTTGGCATACTTTTAGATCTCAGTACTTTTCACGGCTGACTTATTACAAAAAGGTTTTTGTATAGAAGAACTTGGCTCTTTTTTTAACATTTATGTTTTTGGTCTGATCTCACTCCTTTTTGCAAAGATTTTAATGTTTTGCCATGAAAAAATCTCGAAAGATACGGAAAAATAGAAGGGTGGTCTCTTCCTTATAAAATCAACTTAGTTTATAGCTTCCTATTTTTTTTTTTGTATATTTTCTTTTTGTTATTGGTTGTTTTGATTTGCGCTTCAATTGTTTCTTCTTGTCCTGGCAAGATACCTAACACTAACATACTTACCTTAGTTATAAATACTAGTACCTACATCCGCTCAAAGCCATAAAAAAGCAATAATTGTTTAGGATGCGATGATGTTTTTTTTGCAATTTTAACTCCTTTTTTTAAATGAAGGTAGACCACAAATTAACAGCCTAATTAGTGGTTTTATTATAGTTCACATCACAGTTAAGAGTTTTTTTTATGTAAACTCATAATTTTTTCAGGTATGCAAATGTTTTCTTTTTTCATTCATGTTAATACATACATATAACATAGAGTACCAAATCGAGCACTCTAGTTCTAAGAAAAGTTATGAAATTTCAAAATGCATGTATAGTTTCAAAACGACAATAAAAAGTCAATTCGAATGAAAAATCTTAGATTTTCTATTTTTCGCTTTGAATGTACATTAAAATATACCCTTCCACCAAACTTCATCATTCTACAGCAGTGGGAAGTGCTCCATATAAATAAAACTTTTTCTCGGAAAGTGGGTGGATACCACGCCCCCTGAACAGAAAACCTCAATTTTTATTTTTGGTCCTTTATATGTAATTTGACCCCGATCGTTCTATCAAATTTCATTGTTCTACTGCAGTCGGAAGTGTACCATATAATTTACATATCAGTTCTGAGGAAGTGGGTGGATACCACGCCCCTGAATGGAAAACCTCAAATTTTATATTTTTTTCGTTGTATGCAATTTAAGCCCTGCCACTTTACTAAATTTCATCGTTTTACAGCAGTCGGAAGTGCTCCATTCAACCAACACTAATTCGGAGAAAGTGGGCGGATACCACGCCCCCTGAATGGAAAACCTCAATTTTTATTTTTGGTCCTTTATGTACAATTTGAGCCCTACCGTTCTACCAAATTTCATTGTTCTACTGCAATCGGAAGTTTGCCATATATAATTTACATCAGTTCTGAAGAAGTGGGCGGATACCACGCCCCTGAATGGAAAACCTCAAATTTTATATTTTTTTCTTTGTATGAAATTTAAGCCCTGCTACTTTACCAAATTTCATCGTTTTACAGCAGTCGAAAGTGCTCCATTCAACCAACACCAATTCCGAGAAAGTGGGCGGATACCACGCCCCTGAACGGAAAACCTCGATTTTTATTTTTGGTCCTTTATATGCGATTTGAGCCCTACGGTTCTACCAAATTTCATTGGTCTACTCCAATCGGAAGTGCACCATATATAATTTACATCAGTTCTGAGGAAGTGGGCGGATACCACGCCCCCTGAAAGGAAAACCTTGGTGTTTATTTTTGGTTCTTCATATGCAATATAAGCCCTACCGATTCACCAAATTTCATCGTTTTACAGCAGTCGGAAGTGCTCCATAATACGATGTCGGGAAGTGCTCCAAAATTCGGAGAAAGTGGGCGGATACCACGCCCCCTGAATGGAAAATTTCAAATTTTCGATTTTTTCCTCTGCTTTCATGACAAGACCTACCGTTGTGCAAAATTACAAGATTCTACGATGTCGGGAAGTGCTCCATAATTTTGATGATCTGTCAGTCAGTCAGTCAGTCAGTTACGGTTTTTGTGATTTTTGAGGCCTTATATCTCAGGAACCGCTTATGCTAGAAAATTGAAATTTGGTGAGGCGCCTGTGCCTGACTACCATAGCAAATATTCGGAGTTTTAAGTTTCTGACTTCATTGGTACTGAAGATAGGGAGGGGTCAAAACTCGCCTGAGTTTGTTCCTGTAAAAAGGGTGTAGTGCCATCAGAACTTGGCTGGGCACTACCGTGCTCTTTCATAAGCATAAATACGAGTAATAACATAAATCAACTTACAACTGTGACAATTGGAATGACTGATGGAAGGGTGATAATGGAATGTAACTTCAAATGTAAAATTTTGGGTGTGTTCGTTTGGAAAATTTTAGACCACGCTCTAAGTTGCACTTAAGCGGAGTTATTTTAATACAAACTGTTTATTTGGGGGAAAAAATTGTTTCAAATAAAATGAGTGTTCACTTAAACGGAGTTCCAAATTCCAATTAAGCGAACCTATTTATTTGGAAAAGAGTTAAAAATAAATCGGTGATAGATGTATTGTTTCAGATATCCGATATTTTCAGTTAAGCAGAGTGCAGATAAACGGAGTCCACTGTATACATATTCTGTAATATAAATATTTCTATCAGACATATGTAACTCACTCACTCACTGCACTACAGCGCAAGCTTATGCCGTATATGAAATTTTGCCTATGTTGATTTCTGCAGTGCTCTTGATAGAAATCAGTTTGGGTAATATGGTTCTCTTAGACTTTTCCAAAGCTTTTGATTGTATTGACCATGAAATTTGGATTTCTAAATTTAGAAACGAATTCAATTTTTCAAGAATAGCTTTTGAGTTAAATTAAAGGATATGTTCTTGGACAACTTCTGTTTTCTTTATTTATAAATGATGTACCTAAGATCGTTTTCTGTTGTCTCATATAACATGTACGCAAACTACATTTTATTATATAAGTTCTGTCAATTGGGTCTGATCGAAGATTGCGTTATTGGAAATAAATTAACGAAGATTTACTTAGCATATATCGATGGGCTGACTCTAATAAACTTAAACTTAATCCATCGAAAACGCTAACTATGGTTTGTTCAACAAGTCAGGTTAATTTATCAAGTTTCGCAAAAATTGTTTTAAACGGGCAAATAATTGAATATGTCAAAAAAGTTAAGTATCTAGAATTTCGAATCAATGAGAGAATTTATTTTGGTCTTCATCACATTTTTTAGATCCTGATATAAAGAAACACTTAATAAAGAGTCTTATCTTACCCTTTTTACTTTTAACTGCTCTGCCTATCCTGTTCTTGATTTTGAATGCAAACGTAAACTAAATGTGGCCTTAAACGACTCCTTGTGCTTCATCCACGGTATTCAAAGATATGTTAGTGCATCTAAAACCTACGGGCCTAACGAGCAGCGAAGTCAGAAATCAATATTTGCAGCCAATTCTTGTTCAATCGACAATATAGCCAAGTTTGATAGTCTAATGGAGCTCATAGCTTCAACTTTCAAAAACTTCTCTCACAACTAGCAACACTAATTGCCAAAGTCAAATTTATACTAATCAAAAGATGACTATATTTGGAACCGAAATTCCCAGATTCAGTTTTTGAATGAACTGGATGAGCTCCAGTGGTCCTTTACCCCTTAATTCTTCCTCTGATTTAGAACTGGCAACAAACTGCTGGAGACGCTTCCGCTCCATCTGAAACTCATCTTTGTCGATGTTTTCTAATACATGGGAAAGATCACACTCGTACTTGCTGTCCAAAAGTTTCGCTGGTGTCAAAAATCCGAACTTGTACGCTATTTCTTGAATTTGCTGGAATCAAATCGTCATTTCTTGAATGATCTTGTCAAATGATGCGAACAACTCTCGACGGAGTTCCTGCTCGTGAGAAACTGCAGCTGCGGATTCATATTCATGCATGCGTTTTTTCCTGCGAATTCTTCTCGTTTTTAAATTCATTCCTAGTTTTTCCCAGAGAGTCTTAGCAAAGTCGATTGCGGCTTGGACGAAACGGTCTCTGCTCTCCACTAGGAGAGCTTTTAAAGCGCAGTTTCTAAGCACACCTACCCACACTCAGTCCTCGTTGCTGCAGGTAAATCTGTGCGTCATCTACTTCAGGTAGCACTACAGCCCAAAACCAAGAAAAGTGAAGAAGTTGAATGAGCTTTATCTTTGACAGGTGTTCCATTAGAAGAGGGTCATATTAAGCTAGGAGGTGCACTAACTCTAGAAAGTTCCCGCGATTGCCACTATCATCTCCTAGAATGTCTTCTCGATGTCCTCTGAAGACCAGATTCTGTTTCGCTAAGAACTGGATAATATTCAGCAGCCGGTACAGTACATTCTTCTACCTCTTCTCCTCACTTTCGAAATCTTCTTGTTGTTTCTGATCGATGGTTGCTTTACGGTTCAGATGAACTTCCAACTCCTTCCATTTCAAGAAGCTCTGCTCATAGTCCAGGCTGTTCTCATGGTCTCCGATTCTTGGATTTAACTTCCACCATTTGTTGAATCCTTCTTCAGATGCGAAGTTCAAGCCGGAATTGCCAAAAAGCTTGCAACAGAAACAATACAAGGATTGCTTCAAAGGCGAGTACACCATCCATGTTCGGATAACCTTTTCACCGCCTTTCGTTGAAGTCCCTGAGCGAACAACATCGGCAAATTTGGAATCGATGTGCTGTACTGAGTCAGATCCGCGAAGTACTAGAAGCGTTCTGACTTTGTCGGTCATAGTAGAAGGCCAGCAACCTAATCGTCGAGATTCACACCTTTGGCTTCGGCAGGAGCAGAAGGCTCGATTTCAATTATGTCTTCTTTGGCAACATCGAGGTTCACTTCTTCTGCAGGCTTGTAACTAGATGCTTGAGGTATACTTCTGGTGAGTCGACTTCGTCTTGACCCTGCTCTGTGGTGAGACCAGAACGACTTCCAACTTCGACGGCAGACACGTCTTCTTCTTCTGCGTGTAAAATAAGTTATGCAATCCCATGAATATTGGCCGGAGGACAATTCTAGGCCACGCACGTTTCTAGATGGAGGAATCATATACTTATATTGGAATCACTTCCGCTGCTGCTGGATGCCACCTAAGACGTTAACGTGACTTTCGAACCAGAACTAGAACCGAAATATTTCAGTAATTCACCTTGAGACTTCTTCGCATCTGCTTATTTCTTAGCCTTTTTCTTGCGGTATTCCGCACCGCTTTCTTTGACTCTTTTCATTTTCAAAAACTAGTTCAAAGGTTGAGTGAAGTAAAGTACTAAATGTTTAGTTTTAGAAGATTCAAAAACACAATCGAAATGACTTTCTGTGATGCGGATAGGGATCAAAAATATTGAGCTGGCAGCAGTCTCGCACTCATATGTTTCGGAACGCTCCAGGAACAGGAATGCACCCTTACGGCCTTACTCACCGTTTACGAATTGACGGAATTCAGCCAAGAGAGTCAACGACGAACACAGGCAGGGTGGCAAATTTCAAATTTACGTCATTGTTTTTTGTTGACTTGTCATGAAACATTATGATCTCTACTCTACCCGCTTCATTAGTGACATTTTGCCGTCCCCGGCCTGCCGCCCAGGTCGTGCCGCTTTCTCCGCACCACCCAAGCTACGCCACTGCTGAATTCTAAACAAATCAAGCCGTCCAACTGATCTCTTGGGTCTTATGTTTTCAGGACCTGGCCACCTTAAACAATACACCCATCTTCCATAGTGTTTTTGTATCGTTTGGCTACATAAAAATTATGATATTGCCTTCAATAACGGCTTGTATGTCCTTATGTCACTTTAGTTCGTCTTGTTATTTCGGGTAAATATCATTCAGACGATACGATGGGCCCAAGTTTGAATCCCAAGTTTGAATTCCAAATTTCAGACCCCAAAATATGAAGTTAATTTCAAAACCCATTTTATCCACTTTAGTTTTTGTTTCAAAATCCATTATATCTAAATTCTTTGTTCGCATCAAAATCCATTATATCCATTCAAAATATATTTTTAATTATAAACTTAAAATTCAAAAACGCTTTTATCCATGGTATGAGGTTAGATGGGAATATCCGAATAGTTGTAAGGAATAATGAAATATTAGTCCGAAATAGGCATTCTTTACATTTTTTAACAGAGTAGGCGTTGTGACCTACCCATGTTTCAGTTTTTTTTTAATGTAATTTAAATTGGTAATTTTTTGAGGCCAAACAAAATCAGAAAATTATCACGCTAAAAGAATACCGGGAAATTCACGAAGACTGCGCCACTGTTATTGTTAGGAGATGAAAGCTGTCCTGTATTCGACTGGAAAACTTCTACGATGGATTATGTTCGCCCAACTGGTACATGGCATTACAAATTCAATGAATCTAAGAGATTCATTTTATCTAGAGACAATAGCGGGGCCATTTTAGTCCGCAATGAACCATATTACCTTTCCGACATAGGAGCTCCGAGATCAGTTTAAAAAAAAGTAAACAAATTTCAAGGACGGAGCCATTGAAAAGTTGAGAGATGTGTTTAATTTGCTAACCAAACACTAATGGAGAAAATTAGAGCTCTATCGACGAACTTAAGTTCTATAAAAATATAGAGGAAGTTAATGGTTTAGGGCACATACAATGACAATGACGATCCTTTCAGTCAAAGTGATTTTACCGATTTTCGGCTCCCAACTACCTAACTATGTCCTTGGGTGGCGATATTTCCAAAAGCAGGCCTTCTAAGAGGTTGCGGTTTTTAAAATCCCTGGTTAACTTTTCACGGGTGAAAATCAGAAGGTAATGCGTGGTCTGGGTTATAGAAATATGGCCATCCAAGGGCCGCAAGGGGTTGCAATTTTCAATACTGAATAGAAAATGAACAGACATTTCCATGGATATGCCAAACTTTGCAAAGTTCCAAAAATAAGTATTTTTACAGTTTTGAAAAAATCATGGACTATCCACTAATTATAGATAAGAGCTCTTTGCGCTTTTTTTTGAGCTCATACATATAGTGTCTTGACTATTCAGAAACGGAGATAAACTGTAAAGAGGACTAGATCCCCTTACCTGTTTGTTTGTATGCAGAGAATTTAATTCAGCTAAAGAGGCATTCTCCTAAATTTTTCTAGACAACCAATCTTCTGCACAATTATTTTCAGATGGGGTGATCTATAATTTCTTTTGAATTACCCTCTTAAAGTAAAAATCTTTAGCACAAAGTAGAAACGCAATCACCCTTACTGAAGAATTCTATAACTCACTCGAAATCTTGGCTTTAAATCCTCGTCAACGAGAAACCTTGGATGGCATAGTATGGACAATTATAGCAGCTTCTGCTTCATCAGTGATAATAGCTAAATCATCCGATTGGCTTCTTTTAATAAACCATCAATACTTAAAAGGATCTTTGGGAAAGTCAAGCCCTTTTGAACCACTCTACTTCGTATTTTTTTCATAAATGACAAACACCGGCCATGTTATCTGCAGATCTGACGTGAAACCATTGTCGAGGTCTGTTCAAATGACAGAACCTAGAGCAACTATAATGGCATCATCTATTTAGACAACTATTAGACTATAGGAGCTGAATCGCTATAGGAGATCATGATACATATAAGCGCCAGGGACGAAGCGTCCATATATTGAGTGGAATGAGTGCTTCCGTTGAACCATTTGAAAAAATCGTACCTAGCAAGGAATTAAATTCAAAATTGCAAATTGTATTAATATTTGTATTACATTATTTGTATCTATTAATGAATCTTCATTTACTCTATAAATTACATTCCAACAACATTATCATCTCTTACTAAAATTACTAAAGGAAATCAAGATCTCTCTGGTTATTACAACTTAAAATGTCACACTGCAAACCAACTGAGAATGTTCAACATCACTCCATTATTTATAATGCTCAATCTCATGAAAGTTCTTGCCAAAATGCTTAACAGCTATACAATTATACATTCCTTATTATCGCCTCCTTAACTCAATTTCAAAATACCCTTTCAAGTCAACTGAAAATTATACCTACAACATCACTCACCAATATTCACAAAATGCTCAAACAACAATGATTCTCAAACAATAAGAATGCACAACAGCTGGGCATTCCATTATTTCGCATACTTAATTTAGATCTCAACCCAAAGTCAAAATAATTTTGTCTCGTTTCTTGCCTTTTACCCAATGTGTGAAGAATGAGTTGAGTGAATGCATTACGAGAATTTCCTACAAGAAATAGATAGAAAAACAAAGATGTATCTATTGAGTTGCTTACTGTCTCAAACTGATAATGAGTTTAATTTCATGGACAAAAGGGGTAGAAAAGTTTTATTTTAATATAATGTGTGTGCAAATTTAGGTGCAATTCATAACTATCAGAAAACAAACATATGTATATGAATTTAAAAGGTTGTAGTTTTTGATGTGTAAACATCTTTCCCGGCGGTAGAGTGAATCGAAAACGTGGGTAAAACTTGTAACCCGTTACGGTTACACGTTACGGTTACACGTTCCGTGTAGCAACCTACCTTACCGACGATTGCATTTAACACCATGTTTACATTGGAAATATTGCGTACTTACGACATCGTGTTTACATTGAAAACTTTGAGTACTGCAATCTCGATTTTATTACTTTCCATTGCTGGCTAGAACTAAATTCAACCACCTAACGAAAGATTTCATGGTGGGTTCATTCAATGTTTTTTAAAGAAATCCACTTCACGTTAGTGATGGACAATTAAATTTTATTTCATGCTCCCAAAAATGTATTTTCAGAGTTAACATTAAATAAAATGTACGATTGGGTCGCACGAACTTTCTCTTATGTATTTGCAAAATCGTCGTTTTAACCTAGTTTCATTGTAAAACAGCTTTAATATCGTACTAATTCGACTAAAATTTTGCATCTTTGTCTTTCCAAAAAAAATTTGGAATTTTGTTTCTAAATTCAAAAAAAAATAATATTCAAACTTTTGAGGAGCTTTAGCATAAAAAAAAAACGATCAAAATCGGTTGTACCGTTTACAAAAAAATCAAAAACTTAAAAAAATGTTCCAAAAACCATTTAAAATGTTGTTCAGGGCAATCAGTTGACATCTACAACGAAATATTCTCGATACGTCAAAATTTAATGTTTCCCTTATATCTGTCATACCATATACTAATTATTTTAATTATCGAATTAAATATTCTTTATTATATCAAATTATACTTTTGGCATTCACTATATCAAAATATAGATCGTTCTCCATCTCTCAAGCCATGAACTGAAAGATGACTACGAACTTCAATGGATTAAAAAAATTAGGCTTTACCACTTATAATTCCATTACAAGGTGGAAATGATGTCAATCGGTTTATAAATCTCTGACGAAGGGAGTAAGATAGAGTACAGAAACCTAAAAAAAAATTGAAGGATTGGTTTTATTTTGATAAGATGAACGGTCCATCTAGTGGCTTGTCAAAAAAAAAAAAGTTTTGATATTTTCGCTGCATGATAAGTATATTTGTTGGCGGCTTTAAGCCAGATATATGTACATTTTTCAAATGCATGACAAGCACGTGCAAGTCTATTATTTCAGTGGCAAGAGGACGTTGCCCTTTGTGAGTTTTTTTTTTCTCTAAAATTGTGTTTTTACGAATTTCTTTGAGATTTTTTTTAAATTTTATCCAAGTAATTTGTTTTATTTTGTCTGTCTATTTCATCATATAATTTTCGTTTGCTGTTTTAATATTTTAATCAGTGCTTATTATGTTGTGCTGTGTTCTCATCTCTTCGACGTACTATACGCAAATGAACCAATAAATGCATGATCAATCATCAATCTTGCAAATACAATATTTCTATGCAGTACGCTAGATTGAAAGGATTTGGATTTTTCTTCAAGCCTACATCCGATCTATATGTGTGACTTTTTCAATAATACACTTACACGCATGCTTGTCATGCATTTGAACAATGTATATCTAGCTTTAAACGCAATTGCTGAGGTTGAGAAAAGTGCGGAGTTATCGTTCATTCTTCTTTGTGGTTTTCTTTTTTTATATTTTTGGCGTTCGCTCAGTGAAATTCACTTAACTGAGTAGAGTAAGGAGTGCGAAAAGATGTCTCCTTTTTGCATGAACAAAGTTAACTTACATTAAAAATCGCTGTGTTTAAAAGCACCGATGCACTCGAAATTAAGCCAAAAGAGAAACAGAGATTAAAATCGGATTCGTGTAAAAACAGTCTATTTTTTATCAGATAACATCTCTGTTTGAATATAAGTGTAAAAAGCAACATCCCTGTTTAAACATAAGTCAAACAAACTTAACGTTACGCAGCGGAGTCCACTTACTCCTAACACACGCCACGAACTACCTCATCGAAGCATATTGTCGATAAGGTTTTTGGGTTGTGTGTAATGAATAAGTGCCGACACGGCAGTGCGAACTCTGGGAATCGCAGTACTTCATCGAAGCATATTGTCGATAAGGTTTTTGGGTTGTGTGAAATGAATAAGTGCCGACACGGCAGTGCGAACTATGGGAATCGCAGTAATATGCTGACATGGCGTGTAAGACTAGGCGCGCACATTCAATTTTTAGTTTCGCAATTGCTTGGTTCGAGCAACTATACTCTGTTCAATTTATATTTGCAGTACAGGGAAGATAGGATATTTGCCTTTCAGTCTGACCATTATGGATTGCCGTAGGAGCATTAAAAATTGCGGCAAATCTCAGAAAAATATTTGCTATCAAAAGCTCGAAAAAGCTTAAATCCTGGAAGTTACTTACAAGGCACAAACCAAAGAAAATGCCATAGTTTTTGTTTTAATAAACATAATAAGGGTTGGTTGCAAATTGGCGATCAGTCTCCTTTTACTCATGGAGCAGATAGGTCATGGTGGGCTGTACGTGAGCTCAAAGAAGATTACACAAACAATTTCAATGTAACTCAGTGATTCTCTTTCTTATTTCGGTGGCAATTTCTAAAGTTAAGGTGCCGTGAAAATAGCAGCAGGCACCAGTGTTTCTGAAAAAGCTCTCCCATAAGGCCTGTACTGCAAATATAAATTGAACAGTATAAAAAGTTTGTGTTTTGACACAAACTAAACGATTGCCTAAAATGAGTTCGCTATTTTGTGTAACATATGTATAATAATACGAGTATGTATGCACCTGCGCTGACATTCAACCAAATAGTTCATCTGTTTTCTATAAGCAACCAAATAGTTGTGCAACTATAAATTGAATGTGCGCGCCTAGCCTAAAAAGGACCGAAATAGTTAGTGGACACAATTTTTTATGTTGTTATTCGGTTTTAGTTGTTAACTAGTGTTTTTGATCGCATTAATCTTAAATTCACTCAAAAATTTTTTGATCATTACATTAAGAGTATCCTAAACATAAGTAATAATGGAAAATGAACAAGAAAAATGTGTTTGGACTCGTTCCGAAATAATTATTTTACTAGAAATAAGTAAAGCGTTATGTACAGCCATTGACTTATTATACATGGACTGCGACTGCCAGAACTATGGAACTAGCGCTATTGGTGCAAACTCGGAAAACATAGTGTAACTTTTGGTTTTGGTATTTGATATATCAATTTTTGACATAATTGAGTTTGTAAAGGGGGTTGAGCGGGAATTGTTTAAGTTTATTATTAAATAAAAACTTGAGGGCTATTTTCATGCTTTATTTGCGGATTTAAGAGTCAAAATATGCATTTATCATAGACAAGAGAAGAGCATTACTTATAGTGCTGTGATTCGTTAGAGTGGGAAAGCACAAAGAACTGTCGAAATTCTGGGGTGGAATCGCGTAAGGTGATAGTTGATTATCAATTTGTTGATTGTCGTTTTGACCATCGCTCTCTCTATAATTCTTAAGTTGAGGTGCCGTGGAAACAGCAGCAGGCACCATTGTTTCTGAAAAAGCTCTTCCATAAGGCCTGTTTTGCAAATATAAATTGAACAGAGAGTATAGTACGAATACGATTGCAATGTATGTTTATTGTGTACGTTCGATAACAAAAATTTGGAACTCGGACGAACGTTGATGTTTACACATCTTAACCGTGAGTCCTGGCACTCACACTTATTTTAATTATTTTCGTGGCGATAAATACAATCCACCTGTTTTCTTTTTATTTTTTGTTATTATAAAAAAAAGTGGTCTAGTATTTCTAATATTAATATCTGAGGTTTCTTGACATTCCAGCAGAAATATAACTAAAGGTTATTTTTAATTATGAAAATTTTAAATCAAAAAAAACTTCAAGGAATCTTAAGATTTTTAATATCCCGTAATAATGGCATCTGTAGAGAGATCATATTCCTGTTTTTAGAGAATTAAATATTTTTTTAGAAATAAATGTGGGCAAGAAAGGTTATCTACTCGTAGCTTAGTTCTCATCAAATCGTACTTAGATAATTTTGCCTTAAAAGAAAAAGGATAAATCTTTGCGCAAGGGATCAAGCTCTTTTTTTTTAATTAGACCTTACTGTGATATATTATTATTTATGCATATTATTTTATGTGTATTATCATTAAGTGGAATTTAAAACGTTAGATCTCAAAGGTCTTTCAGTTTTGGTTTTATGTTCAGTGCTTCCGCTATCGAAAAAGTCACGCCTCGTGCCTGATAAGCGCGGATTCTTTAGATTTTCAAAACTCATCAGCTCATTGATGAAGGCTAACCATTTCACTTTATGCTTTGAAATAGGAATGCGGATCCTTCCCGCCAAAATTTTTACAGAACTATTCGACCTCGGATAAAAGTATATCTTGATTTCTTTTTAACTTTTGAACAACAAAAAAAATATTATCATGCCTTAGACTGATTCTTATTCGATGAAGGCGCCTTAACATTTAATTATTCATTTACGATTCTTGGAATACCAGCTATACGAGTAAGTTTTTGAATTATTGCATGTTATTTTTGGTTCCAGATTATTTTATAACGCAGATTCCGATGGTGGACATTGAACCCGATCCTTCTATTCTACCCAGCTCCTCCCACAACAGTTCTATAAGATTTATAATTTGTGATTGCGGCGGCTAGTGTTCCGTATTGATTTTTTAAAATTTCTTTAACTTTGTTCTATTTAAGGCATACCTGGCAATTCTAGAAAGTGTGTTTAGGGTTGGTGTCCTTCTAAAATTTGCATTCTTCGTCCTTGTTAATTTTTTTAATTATTCCAGTCAGATTTCCCAGAACAATTAAAGAGAAACACCCCAGACAATTGCATCTTTTGTTCAGCGCTGTGTTAAACGAAGACTCTCCGCTTTGTACCAAATACCTCGAATTGGATTTTAGTCTTTATGTTTTTTGTCCATTCTAACATTTTCGGCTTGTTTTGTGGTTGCTTAAGGGGTTTTCAAGTAGCAACTTGCCAAATTGGTCGAGCATCTCTTAAATTAATTTTGACCGTTGTCAAGGTTAGCGGCGTATTTGAGTTTGATTTATTTCGTCACTTCACTCGTTTTAAATGTTTTGCACGTTTCAACGTTCCATTCAATGATACGTTAAAAACCGCCCTTTGATAGCTTCAATTTCGAATCGACTTCCTGCAGCGATTTGCCTTCAGAAAGGTGATAATCGTATTTCAGTAGTAGTTTCCATGACTTTTACAATTTTACCGCGTTGTTTACACAAAACATTAATAAATAAATTCCTATAATTTCAAAGTGTGCCTTTTATATGAAAGTCTTTTAATCTAGGTCTAAGAAATTTGGTTTTTAAGACTTTTTGTATAACAATTCATAACAAACAAATTCTGCATCAACAACTTTAAGTCATACAAATTAATAGTTATATATCAATAACCCAGCCATTTCTTAATAATCCATCAAAACGGTTTTCTCATATTTATAAACAAAACACCCTATTTATACACAAATTTTGTGTTCATGTAAGAAAAACTTGTGTTCCAAACCAAATTTGTAATTCATGACATCAAGAATATACAGGTTGAACTCAAACTTTTGGACTGCAGTGTATATGGACTAATAGCATGTTAGCAAAAAACGGACATAATTATTGTTTGACATAACAATATATGCAATTGAAAGATTGTATTCAAAAATGAATATCAAAAGTTTTGTGCAGAAATCTTATGTTCTAAATTACGACCGGAAGTAGAATCTGCAAATACTATAAATGGGCTTAGTACAAAACCCAGTATTTATTATATACGCAAACCATCTGCAATGGAAACTTGGAATTTGTACTAAAAAAAACAAAACAGAAAGTGGTTGGTGTACTAGAAATAGTGAAGATATAAACCATATTTGAAATCAGAACCTGGAAATAATAGTAATTGAATTTAAGTATAATAATGTGGGTTTAAATTTGAAAATTGCTAGAAAAAAACTGAATTTACTTTTTAAATTATTTTCGTCATATCATGATTGCAAAAGTCGATACAATTGTACTTTTTTCTATATACCCGGCTTTGCTAAAGTACACAAATACACTTTCGTAAAATTTAATAAACTTTTGCTCCCCCACTAAATAAAATAGGTATTCTCAATCAAAATATTTTCTCAAAGAAAAAATATGAATGGAAAAGTAGGTATGAATGGCTGGATGAAGACATTACAATGTGAAAATATCTGGAGGCAGAACACATATTGAAAGATATGCCTCCGGCAATATGCATAAGAGATCAGTTCTTTTGAAAAGGCTAAAAAGTTTGTTTGTCGCCAAGTACAATATGACATTTTAAATTGCATTACATGACATTATAAAAGAATGATGTAAATGATTCAGAAATCATTAAAAATAAAGCCATAATTTGAATTTGGCTTCCAAGATGGCAGCAGAAACACTTCCAGATAATATCGGACAAATTTATAAGCGAAATTAACCAGAGTTCACAAAGGCAAGAATATCAAAAATTTCAAAAATATTTTGGCACAGAGATGCATACATTTTTAAAGCACACCACAATGCTATGCGATAGCTCTCTCGACATGTAGATTAAAAGTGAAGCATTGATTGGAAAAAAAGAACAAGTTTTGGTTAATTCAAGTTTTTTGTAATCAAAAGCTCATAAATCATTAAATTACATTTTAATCTATTTTAGCTCAAAAAAATATCACTGTCAATTAACGATCTGTTCTATGATTCAATTTTATTGTAGATTTTCTTTTCATTTTTACTTGAAATTTGAGAAAATATCGAACTCGATGTTTTGATCAGATTTTAAACTAAGCTTTCGCTAAAACATTTGTTTTATTTCCTTTAAGCTCGGTAGATAGCATTTTTAAACTTTTCCCCCGAACACGTTAATTTTTTATCGAGACCTTAGATTTTTTTTTAAATACTGCTCAACAGATTGAAAAAAACATGAATTTGGCCGATGCTTGAAAATTTTTTTTAAAAATATATTAATACGAGTAGTAGGGGAAGGTGGCCTAAAATGGCACCCCCTAAGGAAAATGTGTCATATCTCGCAAAAATGTGAAATTTAAACTTTTCAAAGCTAAATCAATAACGCTTTCATTTTTTTGCTTTACGAGTTTAAAAAGTTTCAAAGTATTTAATTTTCAAAAACTCTTCAAATTCTCAACAAAAAAAAATAAAAACAAAAAAAAACAAAATAAAACAACTTCACTTAAAACAAAATAAGGAAAAGTAAAAATTATAATAATACTCAATTATTGCACATATCACAAATATACTTTTTTTTGACGGCATTTAGGGCTTTTGTTAATGCATTATCAGTCCAGGGGCCTGTTTCTCAAATCATACACATCATACATTGTATGATATTGACATTTCTGCTGTATGATTTCTGTTTCTCAAATTTGTTGTATGATCTGCTGTCATACAACAATGTATGACCGAAGATTACACTGGAAATATTGGAATGTTGTATGATTCTGTTTTTCAGAAATTTATCATACACACCATACAGCAAATTAACCTACAATTTTTCATACATTTAATACAGCACAAAATTTTGTTGTAATTGGCTGCTGCACATGAAACAACATGAAAAGGAAATATAGAAAAATAAGTAGTTTTCGAGTTAATAAAATTATAACAATTTTCTTAAGATTAATTTGTACATTTATGCTCTTATTAATATATAATAATATAATTCAATAGAACCTTAGAACAATTTTTCTGATTCTTCCAAAACGGACCAATTAATTTTTGATCAAATGTTTTATGGAAAAGTTTGGAGCGTCGATATTCTGATTCTGTTAAAAATCCAAGAATGATTAATTTAGCCATATATTTAAAATTTTAATTTTGTAACCAACTAGATATTATAATTTATTATTAATCAAAGAAAATGGTTTATACTATTGTATAGCAATTACATAGTTTTCTTTATAAATTATTACCCATATTACTTTCAAATCAGTAAAACTTATCTTTTTTTATCTAACAATTAACTTTTTTTATTTCAAGTTGAGATTTATATTAACCTAACACTCAAATAATAATGAAATGTCAGAATCATACACATCATACAACAAAACAAATTTCATACAACACTTCCAATGAAATCTGAGAAACAGAAAATTGTATGGTATGTATGTTGTATGAAAATGTTGTTTGTTTTATGAAATGTATGATGTGTATGATCTGAGAAACAGCCCCCAGGACTGCCTCTCTGTACATCGTTTATATTTTCCAACCATTTTGAGTATAAAGAAAATGAAAATGTAAGGGTAAGTATAAAATGGCATACTATGCCATTTTAGCCGAGTGCTTAGTAGGCCATTTTGCCCATTTAGGGTTTTTTAAGTTAAGTTTTAATTCCGAACACACTGAAATAGTTATAGGCCAACTAATTTCAGTAAATTAATAAGAAATACTTAATACTTACATACATGCATTTACTTTTTTCTCCAAAATTGAATGTTTTTTATAATTTGTTTTGTCAACAAACTTTTTACAACATTTTATTGGTTCTACTTTTGTAGATGGCTAGAGACAGTTTGACTTGTAAAATTTCAAACAATAGCTTGAAGCTGCTAATATTTCGTTTATGTCAGTGATACCAGATAAACTAAAGAATTTTATTACCAAAACCTTCTACTTCTAGGTGTGTTTTTTTTGCAAGTCCATATAGAACTGTAAAAAAAAACGACATCGGGATTTAGGAGCTTTTTTTCCACATAGCTGGAAGCACTGTGTACGCTATGACATTTGTCAGCTTATTGACGACTAGCATCAACCAATCCAAAAACTTCACTTTTGACGTCTCTGAGCAAATTATCGATAACATATAGATAATACTATTTTGGCATCACCATTTTTATCGGGTCTTAGATTAACTCTCGATAATTATCTGGTCTTAGCTAACTCTGTATAGATTTAAGTAGTTGTTGCATTTGCATGTAAAGCGCTTAGTCCCGATGTCGTTTTTTTTTACAAATCTATATGGACTTGCAAAAAAAACACACCTTCTGTTCGATTCTACGATTTCTAGCAAGGGGGACATTTTACCTTGGTGGGCCATTTAAGGCCTTCTTCCCCTAGAATAGAACCATTTTTGGTTTTCGATTTTCTCAAAAACGGTACAATGGATTTTAATCGATTTGTATTCTAAAGCGCCTAAAAAATGTTTGAATATATTTTAATTTTAATTTTATTTTTTACAAAAGACGCTAAAAAGATTTAAATACCTAACTTTTAAAAGACTCAAGAAAAATAAATTTTTGGATTAAAACAATTTTTTTTTTTGGAAAATGGAAATCTCAAAAAAACGGGTCACAAGTAAATGAATTTTATATTTCATTTCTGAAAGATTTAAGATAAAGAATTGATTTTGACAATGATTTCCTGAATTCTTTAAAATAATTTTTGCCTAACGTGGTGAATTTGCTTCCTTAGTTTCTTTTATTTTAAAATATTTTCCAAATGAAAAGTATAAAAGTAAACAATAATGAATTTAGAGCACTAAGCCGGACTAAGGCTGGTATTCACCGAGCGCTCTTAAACGGCTCTTAACTTGAAATTTCTTTGGGGTATTCCCCAACCACTCACAAGTGTTTTTCGAAGTTCGAAAATGAGAGCCACTCTCTCTTGTTCAGGCATACCCAAACTGTGAAATCAAACTGTTTTCGAACTTGAATGACAGCTGGCAGTGAGAATCCTTCGGTCAATTTCGTATTTTGCTTGGGGAGCGTTGCTGGTGACGATAACTGGTCTTGGTTTTGCACTCACCGTCGTTTGTTTAGTTTTCGAATTTTCGAACAAACTTTCGAAGAGAGCGCTCGTAGATCTTCACTAATATTGCTTGATGAATAGGTTTATGAGCTTCTTAAGTTATGAGCGCTCGGTGAATACCAGCCTAAAAATCGATGAAATAAATATTTGTTTACTAACGTATATAATAAAAAAAGTAAAAATAAAATTAAATTTATCAGCAAAAGTCGAAAAAATGTTTTCATTTCAAAATATTATATAAACAAGGTGCAGAAATCATTAACAGGTTGAAACTTGTTCTGCTCTAATTCAAACAAAGAATTTATTACAAAACTATTACTGCCCCAGTTTAATTAAGTAATATATGATCGAAAAATTTACAAAATAATGCTCTTCAATCAGAAGAACTTCTTCAATTAAACAAATTTGTAATTCCAGTACTTACATATTGCTACGCACAACACCGCCATCTGTTGGAAAATTGCATATCTACTTTATGGAAGATACAAAAAACTCTTTTCCAATGTCATATGTATTTCCCGTTATTGCAACCATTTAGAACATTCCAAGACGAGAACCTTCGCGAATTAGTTTCGAGAATGACCAACTTGAGTATATAAGTCCCCTATTACACGATTTCTCACGAGACGAGGCTCACGTAAGGGCGAAAAAGAAAGCAGATATGAGGAAGTGAGATGCAAAAAAATATTCCCGGTGAGTACCGGGCTGATTTTTAGTAGTCTCATTTTGACGTTTCTTTTTCTCATATTCCTTTTATGTTGTGTTCTGCATTAAAAAAATACGAACAACAGTCAAATTTGAGACATGAGTCTAATCTCTAATGAGACATGAGTCAACGTGTAATAGCTTTTGCCTAACGGGATACAAATTTAAAAGGAAAGTCAAAAATGAGACAGGTCTCATGAGGCAACGTGTAATAGGGGACTAAGGGAGTGTTCACGGTGAGCATAGGTTAGTGGGATTTAAATTTGAATAAACGTATTTAAATTTGAATAAACGTATTTGGGCGGTCAGCCATCAGACGAATAGGGGGAACAACATGTAGCATACGAAAACATGCACGTGCCGTAACTATTCGGGACTGGTGGAAGTGTGATCATAGCCTCTCCGCGGCGGCCGTTAGAAACAAGCCTTTTAAAAAAAGCTAATATGATCAGGCTGGTTCCTCTGGTTGGCGACAGGTTAATTCCCTGTCCCGTAAAACTAAAAGAATTACGAGACCGACAACAAGCCTCGGAAACGGACTGATCTCACGACGACAACCCACGCAAAGAAAAAGGAAAAACGATTTACGAATTTTCTTATGGAACGTACGATCGCTCTAAAGAGCTCGAGCTGCTCAGCAGCTAGCCGATGCCCTGTCAAAGTATAAAGCTGACATAACAGCTCTTCCAGAAATCAGATGGACAGGGAATGGTGTTTTACAGAAGAAAGCTGTCATACAAAACACCATGTGCTCGGGGTAGGCTTCCTAGTCAGCGAAAAAATGAAGTCTACTATCATCGGCTTTAACGTTATAAGCGAAAGGCTATGCACCCTTCGCGTGCGAGGAAAATTTACGAACATCAGCCTCATTAACGTTCATGGACCTACGGAGGAGTCCTCAGACGAAGAAAAAGAGACTTACTACGAACAAGTCGAGAGGGCCCTCAATGCCTGTCCAAGGTATGATGTTAAAATCATCCTTGGGGATTTGAACGCAAAAATAGGTCGGGAGCCGGTATTCAGGCATTACGCAGGCACCCATAGTTTGCATGAGAACACTAATGACAATGGACTTCGAGTCTTAGAATTGGCAGCATCGAAAAACATGGTCGTTGCGATTACCAGGTTCCCGCGTAAAGATATCTACAAAGCCTCCTGGGTATCACCTGATGGAGTCACTCGTAACCAAATAGACCACGTGTTGATAGACCGTCGCCACTACTCGAACTTGATGACGGTACGAACGTACCGAGGTGCCAATATCGACTCGGATCACTATCTTGTTGGTATGGTTTTCCGAGGGCGGATTGCCTTGCGAAGACGCATTGCATCCGCCGATCAGGTTCGAATCAACACGGCTGCCCTGCGCAATGAAAACACCAGTAACACCTTTGGTAATGCGTTAGGACTCGCCCTAGAAACACCTGTCTTAGGGAGAGTAAGTCCTGGAGCCAGTATGCTGGACGTAAATGAAAAGTGGACACGTCTTAAAAATACTGTCATTAGTACTGCCAACTCCATCTTAGGCAGCAGTCGTAAAAATCGGAAAGACTGGTTTGATGATGAATGCAAGCTAGCGACTGAACGTAAGAATGTTGCGTACCGAGCAATGCAACAATCTCATAGAACGCGGGCACGCGAAGAGGAATATAAAGAGCTCAGAAGAACAGAAAAACGGCTTCACAGACAAAAGAAATCAGCCTGGGAGAAGAACCTAATCTGTGAAATAGAAAACAGCCGAGAGCGAGGTCCGCACCAGGCGCGGAAGTTCTACCAATCCGTCCGAAACATGACGCAGTACACACCACGCTGCACATACTGCAAGGACGGAGAGGGAAATCTGATCACCGATCCTGAAAGCATACTGGAGCGATGGGAAGTGTACTTCAATGAATTGCTAAATGGTCAGCTCACTGTAGAAGTGGAGGCTCCACTACTTCAAGAAGAATACCCTATGTTGCCGCCACCAAGCATAGAAGAGGTTGAGAAGGCTATAGACCGGCTTAAACAGAACAAATCTCCGGGAGCCGATGGCATACCAGCCGAATTATTTCATCACGGCGGGCCAGCCTTACGTCAAGCAATTCATGATATTATAGTGCACGTATGGGAGCAAGAAGAAATGCCAGAAGACTGGCGAAAAGGCATAATATGCCCCATACATAAGAAGGGAGATGTCACAACGTGCAGCAATTATAGAGGTATCACGTTGTTGAGTACCGCCTATAAGATACTCTCCTCTATCCTACAAGACCGGATAACCCCATACGCTAAAACCGTCATCGGACAATATCAGTGTGGTTTCATTCCAGGCAAATCAACAACTGATCAGATCTTTACCCTTAGGCAGGCGATGGAAAAATGTCTAGAATTTAACATCCCAACATACCATCTGTTTATAGACTTTAAGGCCGCCTATGATAGCATAGCCAGGGTAGAACTTTACAAAGCCATGAGAGAATTCGGCATCCCAAATAAATTGACACGACTATGTAGGTTGACCATGACCAACGTAACAAGCCAAGTAAAAATAGCCGGATTGCTATCCAGACCAATCAACATCTTTAATGGACTCCGACAAGGGGACGGTTTGGCCTGCCTCCTCTTCAACCTGGCGTTGGAGAAAGCAATCCGTGACTCTGGCACGGCAACAAGAGGGACCATCGTCAACAGGTCCAGCCAGTTACTGGCTTACGCAGACGACATCGACATCATCGGAAGAACCGAACAAGCTGTACACGATTCCTTCATCCAGATCGAGCAGGCGGCACAAAATCTGGGGCTGCACATTAGTGAAGGTAAAACAAAGTACATGGTGGCGTTGAATGCGAGAGGAACAGTTGGTCAAACAATCAAGGTAGCGGAGCACGAATTTGAAGTGGTGCAATCCTTTAAATACCTTGGGTCAATAGTAGCAGCCGATAAAAATATAGAATAAGAAATACGCGGGCGGCTTCTCAAATCCAACTGAGCCTACTACAGTCTGTGAAAGCTCTTCAAATCCAGAAATCTCACCATAACTTCAAAACTGCTGCTGTACAGGACTATGGTCCTGCCAGTACTCACATATGGATCCGAGACTTGAGTGCTTAGCAAAAGGCACTCCGACCTCTTAGCTGCGTTCGAGAGAAAAGTCTTAAGGAGAATTGTTGGCCCCATATGTGATGAAGGACGATTCCGGAGACGGTACAATCATGAATTGTACGCAATCTACCTAGAAGCAGATATCGTGACAAAAATTAAGCTCGGTAGACTCCGGTGGGCAGGGCACCTAGCTCGCATGAGCGAAGAGGAACCTGCTCGGAAAATTCTTTGTGGTACATTCTATGGTAGACGGCAGCGTGGTAGACCATGCTTGCGCTGGAGAGATGGCGTAGACCAGGACGCCCGAAGCCTTGGGGTGCGCAACTGGATGGCGTCGGCTAGAGACCGGGATAGGTGGAGAGACTTGTTGAAAGATGCCAGGACCGGAACCCGGTTGTCGAGCCGATGATGATGATGAAACGTATTTGAGTTGATTATAAATTGGGATTTATTGTTTTGATTTGGAAAGTGTAAATAAAGAAGAAATACTAAAAAGAGTAATAAGTTTTATTAAACGAACTTAGTAAAAATATTACAATATTTATTATTTTATTTTGTATTTTTCATACTCTAGAAAGCTTTTGTATTGTTATTTATTTTTTATTTTAGATAATATGGTACAATGTTATTTATTCTTGTATAACAACATTAAAATTTTTGATACAATGCTAAAAAAATATTTTTCATCCGTGAGTCATGTTTCTGTCTTTTTGTTCGATGGTATTCTGCGAGGAAAATTATATTATTACTATCTATATTAAAACAATCAACAATTTATTAATTACATTTGTATTTTTTGTTTTCATTCATAACTTTTAATTTCGTTATATTTCCAGAAGCACAGGAAAAATTAAAGGAACTTGTTAACACATCCAAAAACATAGAAATGCACATGGAAATGACTTAAAACCAGATATAAGTATGTACATTGTTCAAACGCATGACAAATGCAAGTGTATTGGTAAATTCTGATTGAAGTTGCGTAAACACACATCAACCATGAGTCTTCAATCTTTTTATTTGTACATCGACGGTGTTGTAGAAGACGTTGGACTTTGTGAGTTTTTTGCATTTTACTCCGTCTACTATACTTTTTATTCGTAGCTCATCAACTAAAAAAAAAATTAAATATTAGTTTTCCTAACTCAATAGCCGTGTTTTATGGAAAATTGATAGCCATACAATAAAATGTAGTACCCCTTGGTAGAGCTGTGTAAATCGTTCATTTCAAATGATCGAATCGTTCAACAATCGATTACGAAAATGATCCGATCATTTCAATCGATCGATCATTCGATCATTTTCATTTCACTGAAATGATTCAATACTGTTCCTATTCGATTTTAATTTCGATTTCGATGATAAGGTTGACTTGTGGCTTTGATAGTTCTCACAAAATACTCTATTATTGTAAGCCATAAATTGCCAAATAACATCGAATGATGGCTACTTTGTACATGGATTAAAAAGTGAGTGAGATTTTATTTGTTGCTCCGGAAAAGAGCAATTTTAAGGCTTTCGGTTTAAATTTTGTACGAAATACACTTTGTACGTCAGAAATGAATTCGTCCTCTATTCGTCAAGTCATAAACTGTCAAATTCCCTCAAAGGCTACGATGTCGATGGATTAAGAAACGTCCAAAAATCCACATTGAACATACCGGATCCTGATACATAAAAACCATCAGTTCAACCCAACAATTGTTTTTTCGGCCTACAACATCAACAACCAACTCCATCAATCATGTTCTTCAATGCCGAGTTCAGCCCAGAAATTCCATTCCACCGTCCGTTTGGCATTCATAACCCACATTGATTTAATCAGAAGAAAATGAATCGAGTAAATCATGGTTAATCGAGTTAACTGATATCGAAAATCGAGACTCGTTGAAATATTTGAGATTGAAACAGAAAATCGAGAATCCAGAATCGAGGATCATCTAAATGATTGAGATTGAGATCGATTAAAATGATTGATTTCGATCATCAATACTTTTCGATGATCGGATCAAAAAAATCGAATCGATCCTGATTGACACAGCTCTGCCCTTGGCATAATGGACTGTCATGCGGAAGGTCTCGAGTTCGATTCTCAGCCGCTGCAAGAAAGTTTTTTTCAGGGGTGTACTGCCTCTTGCGAGGAATTGACAAATTCTCCAAGAGTATCTCTTGTCATGAAAAGTGCTGCTCATTAGCCGTTCGGAATCGGCAGAAAATTGTAGGTCCCCTCCGTTCCTGGTAACACGCACACAGGAATGGTTGAGAGTTGTAAGTCACTAGGTCCTGGTTCACTCTGAGCTGTTGCACCACCAAATTTATTTATTTTATAAAGAAAAAAAAAACAATTATAGTCACTTTTATATTCACTCTCTTTTAATCTCAAAGTTTGCCACGAATTTTAGAGTAATTTCAAATTTATTTTGACGTATTTAAGATTTTTCAGAAGTTTTTCAATCAATTGACATTTGAGGTATTTTGTACGTCTTTTACAAAATAGACATGAAGCTTTATTTCCAAATGTCTTGACATAATAAAAATCTCTGAGAAAAAAGATGCATTCTAGAACACATCCCATTACCAAGCAAATGGTCGCGTTCGGGTACGTATCCAAAGGTATCCGGATTTGTTGGTG
Source organism: Chrysotoxum bicinctum (assembly GCA_911387755.1). Taxonomy (NCBI): domain Eukaryota; kingdom Metazoa; phylum Arthropoda; class Insecta; order Diptera; family Syrphidae; genus Chrysotoxum; species Chrysotoxum bicinctum. The sequence goes on from OU426988.1 coordinate 38,540,707, forward strand.
TTGTTGTAATCCCATAGGAAAAAACAACTGATTAACGAAACAGCTGATGTCAAGCAGAAATCTAAAGCTATCCAAAAATTTTTAGTATACTTAACTATCCAAGGGAAATTTTGAAGAACAGCTGACATTTCAGCTGATCTATTTTCTTTTGTGTCGAGTACAGGGTTTGTCGAACTGTAACTTTTTAGCATTTGTTACTTCTAGTACTAATTTACTAATTGAGAAAAGTAAAGTTTGTTGCATAAATAACGAAGCTACTTGTGATGACGATATCAATCATCGCGTAAGCGTAGGGTGGATGAAGTGGCGGGAAAATTCTGCTATCTTCTGTGACCGAAAAATGCCCCCTAAGCTGAAAGGAAAGCTCTACACTTCAGTTGTGCGTCCAGCACTCACATACGGTTCACAATGTTGGACAATGTACAAAAAGTATGAGAGTAAACTAACGGCAGCTGAGATGAAGATGCTTCGTATGACAGCAGGAGTTACAAAGCTTGATCGAATTAGAAGTACGAAGATCCGAGGAAGCCTTCATGTTAAGAATACCATTTCCCAAAAAATTGAACACGACCGACTCAGTTGGTATTGCCATGTTCAAAGGAGAGATCCTGAGAACCCCGTCAAAAAGGCAATATCATACAACATTTCAATTCGGAATAAAAAGAAAGGTAGGCCTAAACACTCCTGGTATAAACAAATGCAAAAACGCCAGCATTCAGTTGGCCTCAGAAATGGAACAATACAAAACCGGGAGGCTTGCCGCCGATTTCTGAGGTCAACCCGGCGAACCCCACAGGCGGATCACTAGTGTGAAGCAGATACGTGGGAGAATTATGATCCCCTCGACATCGAGATCATAACAGCGCCGAATCAAAGGAAGAAGAAGAAGAAAGTTTGTTGCATTAAAGATCTCATTCGGATCCTACTGCAAAGCTTTTATTCTTTGAACTTCAGATTGTTTCTTGATATAGGAGGTATTAAACACTTAAACATGACTTGTTATGGGATTATATGGACAATTTTAGAGTTGAGTTTTCAGAAAAGGATTCTTTTAAGACTATAAGCTTATACAGGGTGATTGGCATAAGGTGTGACAAAAAGCTAGGGCGTGTAGGTTGGACTTAGACAAGAAAAAAATCGTATGGGAGGGGGGGGTCTATTTCCCCCCGTTTAGGCGGGAGGGGCAATTTAAGAAAAAAATCACTTAAAACAGAAAAAAAATTATTAAAAAATAACGGTGATACCTACAGAGTAATGCTATAGCATTTTGAAGAGCCAGAAATACATTCTTTAATTTTGTTTTTAAATAAAGTTGTTCGAGTGAATAGTTTTTGAAAAATTAATTTTCAAAATCAAAATTTTGAAAAAAAAAAATGAAAATTTTTTTAAACAAATTTTTTTCAAAATTTTACGTAATTAAGTATTATTTTTTTACTCAATATTCAATGCTCATATTAATTTTTGATCAAACACAAAAAACCGGATGTCAAAATGTTATGTAGTTTTTGAGAAAATCAAAAATAACAAAAACTACTTTTGTTCTAAGAAAAGCCTTTTATTTTAGTTTTTACGTTTTTGGATTCTTATGTGAATTTACGATTGAAAGGATTTACCTTCTTTTTACTATTTTTTTAATTATCGGTCTTATAAGCATACAATAATGTGACAAAGTACTGGATTAACCGCATATTTCACACATTTTTTCATTGAAAACACCTGCGTGAGAGCATTGGATTAATATTGACCTGCGAATGTTTTTTAAATAATGCAACGTTACACGCCCTAACTAGTGACAGAAAAATGCAATTGCGAAATAAGAACAAAAATGTTCCTGAATCTTGAAATCAATTAAAATAAGAAATACATGCATATTTAGATAAAATACATAATTGCTGTTTATTTAAATTTTTAACTAAAGCTTATTACAAACAATTTTCGATATGATCCCCATTTTGCAGAAGGCAAAGATTATAGCGCCTTCTTATTGCTGCACATAAATTTATACTTGATAAATTTTCCTGTAATTTGACTCCAGCCACTTCAATCCGTTATTTCAGTTGTTCCAAAGATTCTATTTCCACTTCGTACACATAGTTCTTCATGAATCCTCAAGCATAAAAATCTAACGGAGTTAAATCTGGCGATCTAGGCGGCCATTCTATTGGACCTCCTCTTCCAATCCAATGGTCACTAAAATGTTCATCAAGCCAGTTCCTTACAGTGCGGCTGTAGTGTGCTGGAGCTCCATCTTGCTGCTATTTAGATTAAATTGTCTGCTATGGCCAAGGGAACGTTGTCATTCAAATCGAGCAGAAGGTCTCGTAGTAACTACGAAATGGGGATCATATCGAAAATTTTTTTGTAATAAGCTTTAGTTAAAAATTTAAATAAACAGCAATTATGTATTTTATCTAAATATGCATGTATTTCTTATTTTAATTGATTTCAAGATTCAGGAACATTCTTGTTCTTATTTCGCAATTGCACTTTTCTGTCACTAGTTAGGGCGTGTAACGTTGCATTATTTAAAAAACATTCGCAGGTCAATATTAATCCAATGCTCTCAGGCAGGTGTTCTCAATGAAAAAAATTTGTGAAATATGGTTAATCCAGTACTTTGTTATAAGACGATAATTAAAAAAATAGTAAAAAGAAAGTTAATCCTTTCAATCGTAAATTCACCTAAGAATCCAAAAACGTATAAAAACTAAAATAAAAGGCTTTTCTTAGAACAAAAGTAGTTTTTGTTATTTTTGATTTTCTCAAAAACTACATAACATTTTGACATCCGGTTTTTTGTGTTTGATCAAAAATTAATATGAGCATTGAATATTGAGTAAAAAAATAATACTTAATTACGTAAAATTTTGAAAAAAATTTGTTTAAAAAAAAATTTTCATTTTTTTTTTTCAAAATTTTGATTTTGAAAATTAATTTTTCAAAAACTATTCACTCGAACAACTTTATTTAAAAACAAAATTAAAGAATGTATTTCTGGCTCTTCAAAATGCTATAGCATTACTCTGTAGGTATCACCGTTATTTTTTAATAATTTTTTTTCTGTTTTAAGTGATTTTTTTCTTAAATTGCCCCTCCCGCCTAAACGGGGGGAAATAGACCCCCCCCTCCCATACGATTTTTTTCTTGTCTAAGTCCAACCTACACGCCCTAGCTTTTTGTCACACCTTATGCCAATCACCCTGTATAATCTTATTGCAAGAATAGAAAATAGTTTAGCTATAAGATTTAAGTAGTTTTAAGCTGCAAAAGTGTTTACCTCTTAAAATAAAAATGTTACGAAACCCAGTTCAGTTTCATAACAAGATATTAATACTTAGGTATAACAATGGGATATAAGAGAATTGCTTGGGAGATTTTTTTTCTGGGATTTCAAGAGTTTAGCTCTGGAGGGTATGTTAGTTGGACTTATTCATTTTTAATAAGCGAAGTGAAAATGGCTGGTCAAAAAGCTACATAATTATTGGGCTGAAGGTGAATTTACTCCAATTAAAATAGAAAATGATCGTACTGGAGCTCTCTTCGACAAGTGTGCTGCGCTCCTTAAAGATAAACAGTTTCAATATAATTACCAGTTCTTGGTTTTTATTATTTTTAAAAAGCTTTTTTTTGTAATATTTATATGTACGTACCTTGAAACGACGACAGCGTCTGCTCACCAAATGCGACCAAGCACTAAAAGAAATCGTAGCTTAACTCTGTCGGCTTAAAGCTCACCACTAAATAAAATCACAAAAAAAATAAAAAAATCTGCCCTTTTCAATTCCTCATTGCAGGATTAAATTATCAAAAATTTGAACTAAAAACTTAATAGACATTGTCAGTTGTATATATTTACAAGGGCTATACCACATTATTCTTAAATATTTAATGAATTATTATAATAAAAAAAAATCATAGGATTTGTAAACCAGTATACATACATATATATAATATTAATTGTTTGTTTTGCGGATTAGCAAATGGTCTCTTGCTGCAACCAAATCCTTTGATTATGCCAAAAAAAATTGTTTGTCTCCAAAAATAAACTTCCCATCTATCATGCATAATTCCTACAATTCCTCATCCTTATGGTAAATGAAACATTTTCAGTTTTTGTACAAACCTTCATAAGATCATAAATGTGCAAAACTGTTTGGTTTCCATTATTCTATTTTTTTATGAATTAACTACGTATGTAGCAGACGTAGCAAATTGTAGTAAATTAGGCATGTAGTTGAATTGGCCAACCCTGGACGATTCACGTCTTTTTTTTACTTTGACAGTAAATGGTACCTATCCGGTTTTGGTCGTTCGCCAACGTATCGGATACTAAAGTATCTTAGATACCCTATCGGTCTACGAAGTGAACGCGGCCAATGCTTTTCTGCACTCGATTTAAGCGCCATCTACATCTCAATATATCAACAATTTTTATTCATTCTATATTCACTCTGATTGCTGACCAAATTATATTCACTCTTGATGTTTTTATTTTTTATTCACTCTTTCAAAATACACGGCTAATGTGTACTCTGGACTAAAAAAGAAAAACTCCTATTGTTGAAGTCGCCTTCTATATACATACATACAACATACATACATAAGTAATATCTAGGAAAACGGAAACAACAACTGAATGCTATTTATGATGGAGAGACTTAATATTCGACGGTACGTACAGAACCTACTACAGTCGTACAAGTGAGCTACGCGCAGTTTACACCAAATTCCCTTTGTTATAAGCATGCTGGGTATAAGACAAGAGCCTCCGATTAGTACTTTATCGTAAATGATTATTAATAATACTTTCCAAAGTTCTTAGAAGGAATAATGATCGGCTGATAGTTCTAGCATTTTTTGGGTTCATAAGGGAACATTTACCAGCTTTTGGTTAATGTACCCAACAATAACCGTGTTTTTGAAAAACCTATAACCATCGCAGCAATTAAAAGTGAATAAAACGCTTATGTTTACGGGTTTTTTTAATTTGTTGCACGTGTAACATTTTTCACATTTTTCTCTCTACAATATTTAATAAAGCGCCATCTATACTCTCAACATTTCAGCAATTTAAATTCACACTATGTTCACTCTGATTGTTGACCTAAATTGTATTTATTTTAAGATTCGTTTTGTTATACTAAAGTGTTAAAATATGTTTATTTTCAATGTTATCCATTTGTTATATACCTGTATCAACTTTCTAAGAAGGCCAGGGCCGCCGCTACCATATGTGCAAAATGTGCGGCGCACAAGGGCGCCAACGTTTAGGGGCGGAAAATTAAGAAATCGATCTAACTCAACCTATACAGCATACTCCAAAAGTTTAAATAAGGGTTTACGAATAATTTTTAATTAATTTTGGAATTGAATTGATAAATAACTTAAATGTCAATGTATTGAACAAAATAAAAAAAAAAAACCATAAACATAATCATTGGTTGTTCGAATTTAAGCTTTCAATTGACATTCAGAGTTCAGACTCTATTTATATCAAAATATAGTTCCCACACAAGCCACAAAATGTCAAATTTCATCAAAGCATATCTAAGATGTCAAGGAATTATATATAATACTTCCAGATCCGGAAGTAAATGATTAAGTGTTTCAAAAAGAAAGTGAATACAAAAACTTTTAAAATATCAAAAACTACTTTGTCTTCATTCTGTCAAGCTATTAACTATTGGTTTTTACCAAAAGATTGATTTGACATACATAAATTAAAAACTGTGCAAGGAACTCGAATATTTGCATTTTATATGAAAATGGTTTTGTTGAAGATATATATATTTTTTGTTTCCTCTTAAAATAAAATGCACGACTGGGTCGCACGAACTTGCTCTTATGTAAAAGACTAAGAATTTCAAAAATGAATGCTATTAGAGAAAAACTGTTCATAAACATAAAGTTCACTACTCTTTTAGTAGTAGCTGGAGCTGAGAACAGGATGCCATGTGACGCAAGCAAATATTAGTTTATGCAAGAACAAAATTTATAACAAAGTTATAGGTCAAAAAATCTTTTATATACAAATTTTTAAAACATTTTTTTTATTACTTTACGAATAAAAACTAAATTTCCAAAAAAAATATTTAGCCCTTTTTTGAGGTATCGAATTTTCCAAAAAAAAATCATTAAAATTCGTTCAGTCGGTAATGAGAAATTCCAAAATCGTCAAAATGGTTCTATGTTCGGTACAGTCAGTAATATATTGATTTCAATTTTTTTTGTTTAATTATAGAACGACGTTTTCAAAAAAAACACGATTTTCGAAAACTTTTATTTATCAAGTTTTAAAAAAATCAAGCATGGGGTTTTCGAAATATTGAGTTTCGAAAAAAAAAATTGAAATCAAAAAAAAAGATTTGAATTTTAATGCACAGGAATATTTTAAATTTTGGGGCGCTTTCGCATAAAACAAATTATCAAAATCGGTTGTACCGATTCTTTAAACTTTTTGATTTTTGTTTAAATCTGTTGGACATTGTTTTAAAAAAAAATTTATAAAATTTCGAAAAAAATCGTATTGCAGGTACAGTTATTTTTGGTCTTAAAAAAAAGAAGAAAAGTAAACGTGTGGGGACAAAATTTCGAGATCCACTTTTTTCGTCTTCGCTATCATCGTAATGTCAACTTTGATCAAAATCTCAAGTTCGATTTTTTTACGAATGCATAACTTGCCTTATATGTAGTACCTATGAGTCTCAAGTAAAGAGAGTAAATAAAAATAAAAATAAAGGATGCAAGATCTGTGCATATATGCTACTCGTATAATGACTACGTTCATTGTATAAGAATTTGGTGTAGCTCGGAACGCGACAACAACAATGCACGTTTGCTTAAATTTTTCAACTGCGAAATCTAGAATAAATAAAACTTTCACTTATTCAACGTAAATAACCCCGTGCACCCGAGACATGGGCTGCAATTTAAGGTTCTTGCACAAGGGCGCACGAACACCCAGCGGCGGCACTGAAGAAGGCGACTTCATTTTCTTCGAATTGACCAAACCATTGTTTATCTATTAAAATTATATTTATTTCAAACTACATATATAAATTGTAACTTATGCATATATGTAATTTTATTTCTTAAAAATTAATTAAATTATTTTAAGAAAATTGCGAAAAATTTTAATTTTTTAACTAAACTTATATAGATTTCTTGTTCAACTCACAAATTAAAAAAAAAATACGTAAAGTTAATTTACATAAAATTTGAGTTCATATTTAAAAAAAAATATTATTTATACATTATGAATGTTTTTCTATTCGAAAAGTGCTAATAATCAATTAAACTTAAAACTAAAATGTCTTTGTCATTTGTTGCTGTATTTTGTCCCTTTAAGGAATGTATCTTAAAATTTGGATAGTCTATTTACATAAGATAAAAATTGATAGAAAATAATATAGATTTTTTGGTTATAAATCGCTTTATAAATAAAAATATTTCTTTTAACTTAAGCTTATTTCATAAGTCTTTTTTTTTTTGTATTTTGTCATTTTTTTTTTAATTTGTCATTTGTGTTATTCTTCATTCCATCTTAACAACAGGACCACGTTCCAATTTTCTTTCCAACTCACCAAATGAGTTCATCTGTGACATTTGAATTATTTGCTGATGATGGTGTTGAAGTTGCTGTTGCTGGCGTTGATGTAGTTCATACTCATCTTCAACAGATGGACTTCGACTCATGGTTTGTTGAATGATTTGTGACGCTTGGTGATGCTGTTGCTGTTGCTGATGATGATGCAGGTGGAGGTTTTCGATCTTAATCCCGTTTCCGTCATGCTCTACGCCTGACAAATGATCATAGAAGTAGCTAGGCGACTCTGTCGAATTATAGCCATGGTGCTGTTGGTCTGTTGGCGACGGTGCCATTTCAAACATTTGATGTAGTTGTTGTTGTTGGGGATCTGATTGAATTGCTAGATACTTTTGGATATTGTATTTCATGTTTGAACTAAGTGTATTGTTGTTGTTTTGACTTGTGCTATTATTGTTGTTAACAAGCGAAGATGACGAAGTATTTAGCACTGAAAGTGGCGTGCTGTAATGCATTGGCGACATATTGTCATGCTGGTTAATTGGCGGCGATGGTGTTCCATGCATAATGTCTTGATGATTTGACGAAGCGGAGGAGTTAGTTGATGTATGGGCCAGGGCTGTGGGTGGTGGTGTTATTGTATTTGGGCTGCTGACATTCGAGTTTGAAGCTTGCTGAATCGTTGATGCAAGGTTTTGCAGTTCTAAAAAAAAAAAAAATACAAATATTTTTATTGACATTTTTTTAATAGAACTCGTTGGTAAGAAAATGTAAACAAAATGATAATGGGTTGTTGTTTAAAGTGTTTGGCCTATTCATGCTATATGAACAATCTGACTTAACCAACATTTTGTTTAAGGAATAGTTTTTAAGGTCTTTAATTTAGTAGAGTTATAGATGCTGAACAGATGAGACAATTTTTCAAAATATTGAAACATATTTTGCACTTAAATTTCGAGCCTAACCATCACGAGTTATTTTTAAAGTATATTGCATTATTCCAATAATAACTTTTCAACTACGAGTATACATGTCGCCGTATTTATAACATCTATTGGTTCTTAAAATCATTTTTGGAATGGGAATGACGCTTAGGTATATATAGCGGGATTTGCAAATACTACATATCCTGGGTACGAAATCCCGCATCACAAAATCCCGCATCAGAAAATCCCGATTCACAAAATCCCTCCGTTTCAATACTTAATTGACAGCACAGTATGGATTTTTATTTCCATAGTAATGGAAGCAACGAGAACGAAGTTTCCTACTATTGTACTGGAATATTCAATACGAAGAAGACCGCTCTGATTTCGTTAATTTTTAACGAGCTCTGATTGGTTTAAAGCTGAAGACAAGTAAAGTATGAAGTCTTGAAAGTATCTTGAGTCAAAAAAAATAAAAAAATAAGAAAATTACAAAAAAAATATCAAAAAAAGTTTAAAAAAAAATCATGTGATACATCACTCCCTACATCACGAATATGCAATTTTTTGCTCGCTAAGATGCCTAGTTTAGGCTGAAATCACGTTTGAAAATGTTGTTTTTCGTTACATGCGATACGTGGATTGAAAGGTGGCACTCCCTAGATCATGGATATGCAATTTTTAACTCGCTGAGATGCCTACATAGTTTACCCATAAATCACGTTTAAAAGTACATTGGGTGGCCCGCTCCGCGGGACTTAAACATTTTAAGTCCCTTTTTCGGGGGAAAACCCGCTCACACGACTCCGTCGCTCCGCTTAGGGTATGTTAAGTCGCCTGGCAGGCGTCAATGTAAGCAATTTTTGTGATTAAAAGTACCTTGGGTGGCAAATTTTTGTCAAGAAATATTTTTGAAAAAAGATTTCCAGAAAAAAATTTATGAAAAATCAAAATTTCTTTAAAAACAAATTGTTCAAAAAAAAAATTTGTTGAAAAAAAGTTTGTTAAAAAAATATTTTTGACAAAATGTTCAAAATATTTTTGGTAAAAGTCCAAAAATATTTTGGTCGAATGTCCAAAAATAATTGGCCAGAACATTGAAAATCATCTCTCTAAAGATGGAGGAGGTTTACTTCCTCGGAGTTCTAACAAGAACCCAATTCCAGTTTTCCAGTTCCTTAAATACTTTCCATTTGTTTAAAAATAGATCAAAATAAAATATTTAATTAATAGTATTAAAATAGTATTGAAAATCCCGCCAAATATTTCCAAAAATATCTGTCGGCGGGATTTTTATTTTTATTTTCGGCGGGATTTCGTATTCGGGATTTTGTGCGGCGAGATTTCCTTACTCCCCCATAGTGGGAAAGGAAAAAATCATCAAACCTAAAAACTAAGTCATACAGGAAAAAATGTGTAAGCTTTTTTGGAGATATTTTCGAGCAAATTAAGATTTTCGAAAACCATGTTTTAACATTTGTATGGAGGATACCGTTATTTTTAGGTAAAATAATTTTTTTTTCTCATATATTGTAGATTATTTTAATTTATATTTTATTTATCAAAGTTTTAAAAAAATCGAGCATGGGATTTTTTTTCGAAATATCGAGTTTTCAAGAAAAAATTTTGAAATTTTTTTAAAAAATGCAAAAAAAATTGTTTTGAAAATTTGAATAGACAATAATATCTATTGAAACTGCTAGAGAGCCTTAGCATAAAAAAAAGTGATCAAAATCGGCTGTGCCGTTTTCGAGAAAATCAAAAACAAAAAAAGTGGTTCCAAGGGGGTTACCATAAATAATAATTTTTTGGAATTTTTTTTTCAACCATTACCTAGGTTTAACCAAATGAAATTTTATGATTTTTTTGTTTTTAATCTTGGGACAGTTTTTGAGAAAAAAAAATATTTATAAAATTTCGAAAAAAATTCGTATGGCAGGTACCGCTATTTTTGGTCCTACAAAATAAAAAGAAGAAACGTCGGGGGGGGGGGGAAATTAAAACCCATATTTACCAAGTTTGAAGAAAATCGGCCGAGCCGTTTAGCTGTAGTCGAGCAAACAGACAAAATTGCGAGACCCACTTTTTTGGTCTTCGTTATCATAGTTAATGTCAACTTTGATCAAAATCTTGAGTTCGATTTTTTTTTCGAATGAATAACTTGCCTTATAGTACCTATAAGTCATTTCATTTCATTTTAAAAATGGTGTGAAATTATATTCCCAAAGCCTAGGGCATATTAGAAAAATCGTTTTGCTAGCAGACAACTTGCTTACTCCGACAATTAATGATTTTCGTGAAATAGTTTTTTTTTAGCTTGCTTAGAAAATTATATTACATAACAGTTAAGTTTAATTTTTGACTTAAGAACATTTTTGTCCATAGTAAACTTCAGTAGGGCCCAGTAGTTAAAGCCATTAATTTTAGTTCAATTTTTAGCAAAAAACTTTGTCTGGAATCATTATAAGAATATGCTGTATGAAATTCGCAAGTTTTTTCTCTCGAAGAGTTTCATATTTGTTACAAGAAACATAGGAGAAGCGTAGCATATCCATAGAACTGGATTCATAAGCGAAATAATGTCTATGCAATGCGAAAGATCCATGAATTCAGAGACTTGACGATCGCGACTTTAGCAGACCGGATTTGATAATCGACGTAATTATACTCGTATGTACTCGTATACAACTTGTTTAAAAACACAACTGACATTTTTATCAACTTCGACGATTCAAAAAGTGGGCTTGTCAGTGGGTGGAAACAATTACCTACTGCTGTGATGCCGTATACTATTTTTTTTTACGTTTGAAACACTATGGCGCTTACTGACAACGACGGACGTGGTTTCCGCTCGCAAAAAAATGTTATGAGAAAAATTAATGAGATTGCTGCAGAGTGCAGAGAAAATTTTAAGAAATTTGACATACAAAAAATTGCCTTTTTTATAACTTACCAATTTTGCTATCTTGAATAATATTTGCATTATTCGAACATTTGTTATTATTATTGGAAGATGATTTGTCTGCACTTTTAGATCCCTTCGGTTTTCGTTTACGCGTCTGTAATGGTAAGAGAATAGAAAATTTAAACATAACATATTTTTTTTTTATTGACACCAATTACTAATTACCTGAATTGTATCTTTCTTCATAGTTAAAGGCCTTTTGATATTGTGCAGTTTAAAGTAAAGACCACAGGCATTGCAAACTGGTTCACCATTTGGATTCCGTCGCCATAAAGATGTTTGTGAGGTATGGCAATTCGAACAAGATAATCCTTGACGACGTGATGCGCTCTAATTTGTTCAATAGAAAACAAAATTTATTAAATGAAACTTGATTATATCTTTTATTTCGTCGAATAGGGTTTTTCAAAAAGGTTTTAGTTCTAAAGTAGCAAAAGCAAACATACATACATACATATGTATATAATACATACAAAAGTAATATAAGTTCATAAATGGTGTATATACATTCATATATACACAATTAATGTTTGCATTCGAATAAGTGATATTTTAAATTGCATTATGCAAGATTATTCTACTTTAAAAAAGAACAAAATTTTTGAAATAAAAAATAAAAATTTAAAAGTTTAATTAAAAAAAAAAAACAAAAAAAAACCTACCAGTCGCCGACTTGATTTTGTTTCCTCTGTTGGCCTACTTGGCAATTGATTATACTGAAAGTAGCCCTTATAGAAATCCCCGCCTTGTTCAGCCACTGTAATAATATTATTAAATTGTTTTAATAAATTTAATAATTTTCGGTACACTTTTATTCATCATTTAGATAAATAGTTTTTTATTTTTTTTTTTTGTTTTTGTTTTTCATTTTAAACTATTTTCTCAAAAATTTATTAAACATTTGTTTTTGACAAATCCTACACAAAGAAAATTGAAAAAAGTAAAAACAAGCATATTTTCAACTTTTTCTTTGTTAAGTTTTATAATAAATTCAATTAAAATCAATGCTTTTGGCCCCACGAAAATGAATTTTCAATTAAAAAGAAAACGACGGATTTCTATAAGAGTTTTTTTTTTTTTAATTTTAATTTGTTTTTATTTAATTTCAAAAATTTTGTTCATTTATTAAATTATTTTCGTTTCTGTTTGTTATTTTTAAAATAGTAATTAGGAAAAAAAAAAAGTAATAATTTACCAATCTTCTAGGTTGTTTAACTAAGGGCCGATTCATTCCGTTCATTTTATGATAGAGACCGCATGCATTGCATAAGTAGTGTCCGGTATTATCACGACGCCATAATGGGGTTGATACGGCACCACAATTGACACATTCACGCCCCTCAGTGATAAAATCGGCATCGAAAAATGCTTTAAAAAGTAACAATTTGATTTGTTTTTGTTTTTGTTTTTTTTTTTAGTTTTGTGTTGTTTTTAAAATTAATTTTCTTTTTTTTTTTCATTTAGTTTTTGTGTGTGTGTTTTTTTTTGTAATATAAGTATTTACCCTATTTGTGATAAGACCCATGATATTAATTGAATTTATTATAAAATTAAAATGAAAATAAGCTGAAACTTTTCCTATATTAATAAGTGTTTATAAAAAAAAGTTAAATAAATGTAGTTTTAAGAATATAATATTAAGCACTATTTTTTTTTATTTCCAAATGTTTTCCTTGACAAAAAAAAAACAATCATAATTCCCTACCTTTACTTAAAAATATTTACAAGTGCGAGAATCTGCTTTTTGCGGACGAATCCTTAACCAACATCTTATTGATATCGCCTATTTAAGAATATTTATAGTTCAATTACTAAAAAGCGCTTGTTCGTCCTCTATTTTAAAATTTTCGTAAACCATGGAATAGGAGATAAGTTTCAACTTTCTCGAGAAAAAGATAAATGACGTTTATCAAGAATCTACACAATAAGTAAGAATTCTCTTTTTTATATCCTATATCTACCTTAATTAACTGCCAATTGCCTAATGGTTGCATGAACTTTCAGTACCTGCTAGGAACGGACCTTGAAGCCTTCTAAATAAAAGTTGATTTTTTTTACATATAACCTACCAGCTATGCGATAGAATAGAAACGACTCATAAATGTGTAGTGAGTACAAGGAGCTGTTCACTGTAGCCATAACAATCAATTACTAATAAATTGTGATGAGTACAGTGTTAATGTACTCACTATATAACCTACCAGCTGTGCGACAGAATAGAAACGACTCATAAATGTGTAGTGAGTACAAGGAGCTGTTCACTGTAGCCATAACAATCAATTACTAATAAATTGTGATGAGTACAGTGTTAATGTACTCACTATATATTTATACAATGACTCGCCAGAATTGGTAATTTAGTAGGTACATATTAAAGTAGAAATGATCACGTATAGTATTGTATTGAATACATATTTATTTGATAAATCAAACTAATTATTTATTAAAGCTTCATATTTATGCCATGAATCTATAGAACATAACTACATATTTATAAAATGAGTTCAAAGGATTCTTTATTGACTGCATATTTTAATGGCATGTAATGATACTCGTAGTCTGAAGAATATTTTAGTTGGTACATATTAATATGTAATGAGTACAGAGAACTATGCGTGTACACATTTTTCTATCAGTGGACAGCTCTCTAATTTTTCAAGTACAAACTCAAAGTTTTAATTAATTGCTGGTTAATCTGGTCTATGCATCACTCGGGTACATTTAGACGGACAAACCTACTTTGTGAGTGTAAATCTATTTACTTTGCGTGCGTTCTTTTACTTCTTCTGCACCTACCTACGTTATATGGTATTCGAACACACTAAAAATGTTTAAATAAAAATAAAAATTTACGCATCATTCTACTTAAACCGAAAGTAAACTCTAAACCAGACTACAACATATTGGTCTATAAATACAAACACATTTGTTGTGTTCTTGTTCGCAAAGGACTGTTCAATTCAAACATCCTGTACTCGTATATAGCTGCGGTTACCTAACTCAAGCAAGAATTCTAATTCTTCTAACTCGCACAAATTTCACACCTTTTCGATGAAAACAAAAACAAAAATTCAAAAAAAAAAAACTCTTCAGTATTTGTGAAAATTTCCAAATGTCCGCCTTTTTTTTTTTGCTTTCATATCATCTTCTGAACAAATTTAAGAATTTCAAAAATAAAAACAATAAAGCTGATCAAATAATGGCGCCCGGTAAATAGACGAAGAAAAACAATTGAAAAAATGTTCTAAGACCAATTCACTATCTCGCTGTCTTCAATGACCTTTAGCATTAATCCCTGGCTCATTAATTTAAATATATTTATTTTCAAAATTTAGAAATCATTTGGAATTATAAAAATTGATAAGAAATGTATAAATAAATAATATTAAAAACAAGAAAAAAAATAACAAAAGAACGAAGATCAACAGAACTTACTTGCTGATAACGAAGCCGATGCTGATAGATGATGTGTTGTTGAATCATTTGTGGTTCGTCCACGAGAATTTGAATTCGAGGTGACACCAGTAATGGAAGATGGTGTCGTGGCATAACTAATAGCAGAACCTTGCTCATATTGTCCTTGCCAGCCAGATTCATTCTGAAAGTTTTCAAAAATAAAAAATAGATAGGTAAATTGCCATATCTCTTGATGAATTAAGAAATTAAGAGAAGGACACTTACCTGTCCTCTGTAGCTGGTTAATGCTGTATATTGATTTGCACCCCTACCAGCCGATGTGCAAAAATGACCGTTACCACTTGATGTAGAAGTTAATCTCTGGAATGCAGGTAAAGTTCCGCTTACACTATTTTTCGCGGAGCCGTATTCATCAGGAGTTGTATTTGCTATTGAGCTACCACCTGATGGTGGCACTATGAGATTCGATGAAGTACTTGACCACATATGCGATCCGTCATGAGTTGGACTTCCGTTCAGATATTGCATACCATTCACAGCCGACGTTAATAATGGTCTTGTGTAGACTGAACTGCAATTAAAATTGTTTATTAAACAATCATTATCGAGAGTTTTAAAAGATTAAAATTTTGATAAGAAGGTTTTTTATTTTAAACAACAATGGAATATTGAGATAGGGATCCATTTTTCAAAAAAAAATATATATAAATATTGATATGCTGAGAAGACTTCCTTCACATTTGAAATACTCAAGATTAAAGCTTATCCATCATCGGTGGCAAGGCAATAAAAGATTATTTTTTCATATTTCTGAAAATGCTAATTCATTTATAATATGTTTTAAATATCTAAATATTTTTCTATGAAAATCAATTGAAGCGTTAAAAAGAAATTTTGGTGTCCATATTACTAACAAATACCTCTTTTGCACCAAACTTTTTCATTGACGTCTTAATATACTCGTAAGTTCTCATATCCTTACAGATTTACAGATTCTAAAAATATTTATTTATTTATTTGTATCTATCGAGCTTACAATCTCTTTTTAGACTTAACAATATATATATAAATACGTATATTAGGTATCTACATAAAATTGTGGGATTAATATCCTTAGTCAATAAAAGTTTAATGTTGAAATTTAATGTCTTTCTAACAGGACTAAATAATTTAGCATATCACAAGCATTAATGTCTTTTTAAATAAAAATCTGCTTAAATTTAGGTCGATTATGTCACAAACAGAGTTGAATAATATGCAAGAGCTGGATACTGGGTCACTTTTACCATAATTTGTATAAAAACGTGGCACGTAAAAAAACATTTTTCTTTCTCTTAAGGGTCTTGAAGGAGCAAAGATCGGAAAAGAAGCAAGAAGAGCGGAGCAAACAATATGCGAACATAGGACATCTCTTGCCAACATAACAAGATAATGCTTACGCCTGGATTCCAGAGTTTGCATCCCTAACAGGAGACATCTTCGCTTATATGGAGGCATAACATTATCGACCCAATTCAGTTTTCTTAAAGCATACCGCGTGAATTTGCGCTGGATTGCTTCTATTCTATTTACGCTTACTTCATATGATGGATTCCAAATACAACAAGCATATTCTAGATTTGACCTAACGAAACTGATATATAGGGATTTCAAAGTGTGTGGATCTTTAAAATCCTTAGAATTTCTCTTTAGAAAGCCTAACAATTTATTTGCTTTAGAGACAATGGGCGGTACCAACAATCAAATTTAAAGACGACTTTAATATTTGAGCGAAATGAAGCATTATTTATTGGTCTCTATATAATTAACCATATATGCTACTCAATTAAAAGCTCAAGTGACCTCAACTCCAAGGTGCGTTTCGCCCAGGTACGACAGTGGGCTCATCAGTTAGATGCTGCCGTACCCTTCTAAGACGCAAATATTGGTCGATGTTTACCGACTCTAATAAAATTTACAGCTTTAATAGACTGTGAATTTTATTTTTCTAACTGATGAGCCCACTGTCGTACCTGGGCGAAACGCACCTTGGAGTTGAGGTCACTTGAGCTTTTAATTGAATTTCATTCAATCACTCCACTTAAACAGAAATAATTTTCTATCTTCAATCATATATGCTACATTTTATTTTTTAGGTTCCGTACAAAAACTGGTTCATAATTTAGAGTTCACATAAATATTAAGTTCATAACATGTATGGCTAACTTTTTAGAGCTCTTTACATAATGGTCCATTTCACTCAAATATTAAAGCAAGGCCCAATGTAATCATAATGGCGATTAAAATTTAATTTACTGTCAAAGACAACGCCCAGATCTTTTATGCTATCAACTCTTTCTAGTTCAATACCATTAATGTTGTACGAATACTGAACAGTTCAAGGAGATCGAGTAAAAGAAACGAACTTACATTTAGAAATATTCAATTGCAAGCAATTATCTTCACACCACTTAGACACACTATTAAGGTCGTATTGTAGAAGTTCGCAATCGGTTGTAGATTTTATAAGTTTGAACATTTTAAAATCATCTGCAAACAGCAAATTTCCAGAAAATTTCACCCAAGAAGGAAGATCATTTATAAAAAGATCAAAAAAGAGAGGAAGTCACTTTTCTTGAGGAACTCCCGAAAATTTTTAATTTGCTTAGATAAATTATTACCTATCTTTACATATTGTATTCGATCAATAAGATACTGATGAAACCACTTTAATAAATTATAGTGAAATCCAAAAGCTTCTAACTTCTTCAATAGAATAATGTGTTGAACTCGGTCAAACGCTCAAAAAATCAAAAAGTAAATGTTTCACTTTTTGAAAACACTAATACATTGAATAAATTGCTTCAGAAAATGACCGATAGATGTCGCCAAACTGAAAGAGCAACCGATGTCGTTAGTGTGTGTGTATTCTTTCTCACTTTTTGCAAGAAGTGCCGATTGTATAGTTAATGCTTAATGTTTCAAAATTTTATTATAAGAGCTCAAATACTCAACAAACACATGCCTAATATTTTATTGATATCTAGTATTTCTTCATTTAGGAAGGTTCACATTCAACAACAACACATGTTCATCAACTTCTGTTGTGTTGGCGGATTTGTGTAATATGAACACCACTGTGAATCCACCTTAATGTTTCGGGTTCTGTCTTTGGGTTTTCGCTGAATGCTTTCATTTTTCATATTCTGGATTTGACATTTTATGTGTCAGTCGATTTGACATTTCTAATAATGTCTCAGTGGATTTGACATTTCTAATTGTTTTTGTTTTCCGGGCATTTTTTTGCAATTTTTATTTATTGTTTTAAACTTTTTTTGTGTAGTATATTAAATAATTTTGGAATTCTGCAAAAAATGCTTTTGTTTAATATGTAATTTATGCCCCTTCGGTTTTTGTGGGCCGCGAAAAGTGTAGCACAAAAAACATGTTCGCCGTTTTATTAGGTATATGATTACATTTTACTTTATATAAATAGGAAGGAAATATAACTGACGAAGTTTTTTTTATACTCGTGCATATAATAAAATCAGATGCAAATAATTTGATCATCAAAATTGGAATGCGTGGGTAACCCATGGAAGATAAAAATTAAATGTATACTGGCTTACCATTTCATCAAAACATCAGGAAATAATTCGGTATGGATACATCATAGCGAGGAAGCCATTTCTTTACCAATAGCGAATTAGATGTAACAACTCTGATAGAGTGTGAAAGCTTCGACCTGAAGCCACATCATTCAGTCTTGAAAATACGATTGTGCAGAAGCTCGGTATAGATACTACTTGATTTCAACAATTACCACTAATGTTATAATTTGAAATAATTCTGAAATTTTCATCAATTTTCCAACTGGAAAAACTATCAATTCTTTAAAAAAAGCTTCTTCACAATAAATGTTTGTATTACCAAAAGAGGTTGAATTTTGTTGTAATAATTACCTCCTTAACAAGAAGTTCTGTAATGTAATTTTGAGTTAAAGATGTCATAGTAGATTTTCATAAGAAGTCGAAAGGAGCAAAAATCCCTTAAAGTGCCGTGAAAGCATTGTTACACGTTTTCTGTTTGGTTATAAAAGTCCTAGACCTAGATACGAGTATTTGAATTCATTAGCATTCTCTAACCATCCATTGGCTGTTCATCACCAACGTTACCTTTAGTTTGACTGTATTTATTACTAAAGTAACTACCACGGCAAATAGGGATTTCCTTTTATAATTCGGGGCATTTATCAAAATTATTATTATTTGTTCTACATCAAGTCTAGCGATTGAATTATTAGAAGAAAGATCAAAGTATCTCTTTGATGAATGCAACAAGTCCCCTAGAATCTTACAAATCACAGTGCATTCCAACTTGTTCAAAACTTTCATGCATATTTAAATTAAAATCACCCAAGGTTAATTAAAATTTGAGGCCACAACAGCTCATATAGAGAGCCTAAGCCTAGTGACTTACAACTTTCAACCATTTCTGTGTGCGTGTTACCAGGAATGGAAGTGACCTTCAATTTTCAGTCGATTCCGAATGGCTAATGAGCAGCACATTTCATGACAAGAGGTACTCCTGGAGGATTTGCCAATACCTCGCAAGAGGTGGTATACTCCTGAAGTTTATCTAGTCCATCCCAAGATTAATAGAATTTCTAATTTTCCACTATCCAAAAAAGGTTTAAATTCGTCCAAAAAAATTCTGAAATTGTACATTATGAAGTCTATGAATACACAAAATGACAAGATTTTTATGATTGAGCTTGAATTTAAGTTTTCAAACAACAGAGCACTGAAAACTGTCACAAGACATCCAAAACCCCCAGAAACATTGTTCTCATTTCAATTAAGATAAAATTCAAAACCAGGCAACTCGTAAAAACTCTTTTCATAAATATAAATCCAAATTTTTAAGACTACAACAATATTGTTTTGATGATTGATGAATAACAATAAGGTTCTTTAAGTAATAAGTTTTGTTGATGAAAATATATTTACAATTTTAATTATTAACACCCATATTAATAAAGATGGTTTAGTGGAGGTTTATCATTAAGTCCCATATTAGTAAAGATGGTTTAGTGGAGGTTTATCGTTAAGTCCTGGACTAAGTGGTAAATTTCATTAATAAAACAAATTTTCTGCTAAGTGACGTTTACTAACTATGATTAAGCTAAACCACGGACGTAGGTAGTTTAGCGAAGGAATAAGAAATAAAATTGTCAAATTTGTTTTGTTTTATCAAAAAAATTAAACCAAAGTGCGAAGTGCGTGTCTTAACGATTTGTCAATTCATTTTGCTTTGAAAGCCAACCAGTTAAAAAAAATGACAAGTGGATTTCGACAAGTCATAGGAGCATTTCACAGCACTCATATTATAAAAGCGGTCAATAATATGTGAATGTGAAGTAAATTAAGACAGCTTAATAAAAATTATATAAATATAAATCCAAACATGTTTTTAATTTTGGTTCCTTATCTTTTTACCCTCCGTACATTGGCAGCTTCTGACGTCAATTTAAAAATAAGGGAAATAGTTTGTCAATTATTGTCACTGCTGTGAAAGCACGCAAGATTCCCGTATATATAAAAGACCGACAAGCCTTCTGGACTCTTCTGAAAGTGTTCACTTGAGAAAAAATGACAGTTCTGATTCTGAAAAGAAGAGAAAATTGCTTCTGGATTTGAATTCAGAATCGAAACCAGAAGCACACACACATTCATACATATATCTAAACGTCAAATTCCACCGCCGTGATTTTTTGTATCCTAATTGGGCGAAAAGTATCTTTCAACAAACATAATTCTTCATTTTCATTATTCTCCATATTTTATGTTTCACTTATACAATCACAAAAAAACTTCAGAATCACCAGAATCAAAAAAAGTATTCTGTTGAGATTTTGGATCGGGGATATCAAGTTTTCCAAAAAAAAAAATGGATTTTTTTTAAATTCAAGAAATATTTTTTCTTATGTTTTGAAACGCATTGTTTTTTAAACATTTTAGAAGCTTCTCTATGCAAAAAAATCATTAAAATCCGTAATGCCGATAATATCTTGATTTCAATTTTTTTTTATTAAATTATAGATCGTAAAAAATAATCAAAAGAAACAAAATTTTACTAAAATTCTCGCAATCGTTTCGAGAAAAATACGATTTTCGAAAACCATTTTTTAACATTTGTATGGAAGGTAACATTAATTTTAGGTAAAACTAATTTTTTTTTCTCAAATCTTGTAGATTATGTTAGGAAACTCTTATTTATCAAGTTTGAAAAAAATCGCATGTGGTTTTCGAAATATTGAGTTTCCAAAAAAAAACCGAACTTTTTTTTTTAAATCCAAAAAATAAAAAAATTAAAATTTGAATATGTAATAATATTTAAACTTTGGATGAGCTTTTGCATACAAAAAATGATTCAAATCGGTTGTGGGTACTGTTTTCGAGAAAATCAAAAGCAAAAAAATGGTTCAAGGGGGCTATTAAAAATAACCATTTTTTTTGGATTTTTTTTTCAACCATTACCTAGCTTTAACTAAATGAAATGTTATGAATTTTTTTGGAAAATTAAAAATGATATCTACCAAGTTTAAACAAAATCGGCCGAGCCCTTTTGTCTGTAGTCGAAAAGACAGACCGACAGACAGACAGAACTGTGAGATCTACTTTTTTGGTCTTCGCTATCATCGTACATAATGTCAACTTTGATGAAAATCTCGAATGCATAACTTGCCTTATAGTGCCTAAGTCCCAATTAAAAATACTCAATTAGTGCAATGACTTTTTCATGCTCAATTTTTCACAACAAAATAATATCTTTATACCGTCGATCCGTTAAGGTTCTAGATCGATGCGTTCACCTTGTTAGCCAGACAAATGTATGTACCTTAATGATTTTGATCAAATTCGAAGACAAATAATTACACGGAACCAATAATTGCCCTCTGACCAAGTTAGAACATACATATGTATATGTATAGCTACGAGTATACTCAATTGCTCTCCTTACAATTTTACAATTTTTAGTAACCAAAGAATAAATAGATTTTTTAAATAGAATTTCTTACACGTCATACACGTCACAGTCATTTAGATTATATTATTTTTATTCAATTCGGATTAATTCCCCCCGGGGAAAAAAATCACGCGGTTGAATGATGGGTGACTGTTAGTGAAAATATGTAATTAAAAAAAATCTATTGGCCAAGAATTTTATTTATTGATATAATTTAAATATTTAAAAACATAGTGAATTTCTGATACAAAAAAAGCAAAAAAGTTCTATTATGAATGTCCAATTTAAGATTTTCTGACATATTTAGCTTCTGGTTCGTCCCTTTTTATAATAAGCCAATATCCTTAGGTTCCATTTCCCTTATAGCGTTTTTCCGTCTGTGAAATGTCCCGATGGAACATAACATCACGATTTCGAAAATGGCTTATTTAAGTTTCTTGATGTACCAAATTCCATTATTTTAATCGACACCCTAAAAGTTCTGATTGTTTTTTGACAAATTTAAGTCGCGAACAAGTCGTTTAGGTCTTCTTCAGTTATGAAATGTGACTTGACTGAAATTTCTTTAAACTCACAATCATCGTCGTCAACAACGCTCCGCTACTGGCTCGAAGTGGAAGGCTATTGTGAATTTTGAATCTCAACGGCCGCAGGAGTATAACTGGTATAGGTAAATTGTCACTATGAAGTACTGGTCTTTTAGTTGACTGTAAATTAGGGTAACTGACCATGTGTTTTTTTTTTTGTTTTTTTGAAATTAATACCTATATTTATAAGATAGAAATAGGAATTTGAAACTTTATCTCTTGGTTTGGTCCAAATCATGGGTCCCGCAAATGGCATATGGCGGCGGCCTTTTTTCCATTCAGTTGAATTCTTTACACAAGTTATGCAACAAATATGAGGGGCCCAAGTTTGTCTTGATGAGCCACAGAGAAACCAAAATACTGGCGATAACTTTCCAACACAAGTGTAGTAAAATTTCATGTTTGTTTTTTGAAAGTTAAATCACCACAAATTAACAAAATGAAGCCGGATCGTTATTACACTTTCTCGAGATATTTACACAATCTCAACAATTACTTATAAAGCACTAAATTTGAATTAATACAAAAATAGTTACTTTTATGTCTATTTATTCGCGACCGTTTACTTGCGTTTTTTGCCCTAGTACAGATTATGCTTATCAACACATCACAAAAAATCTGAGGCCATTCGAAACAAAACTACTGTAATTTATTAACGAGGGTAGGTGACTAAAACAGTATTATAGCTATCAGAGTTCGTGTGGCATGACTAGTGTTGACCAGTGTAATTAAAATAAATTACCAAACGCTTCAAATCAAAATATTAATCAATCCAAAGCACAATTTTACGATCGGATACGAGAAAAAAAGGAAACGGGACAAATACAAGTGACACCGTTACGAAGATCACAATTACTATACGGCTGACGATGCAACGCCATAACCGACCGCATCGATTGAGATCCACAAAGATGATCTATGATTTATTTTGACACTAAGTTGTCGAAAAGGAAACAACACATCTCGCAGTATATGGAGTCTCGACAGAGTTTATTTAGGCATCCGTTTCGAAGCTCAATGCTGACTTGTCGCGGTCTTGACCACTTGCCGGCTACTGGAATGCCCTCATGTTCTTTATTATTTTCTTGGTTTCTTTTTTTTTTTTTTGTCGTCTTTGTTGACAGTATTATTATTGTGATGCTTTTTTTTTGTTTAATTTGCTTTAATGACTGAGCTATACAGAGCTAAAAGACCCATTTTCGAGAGAGTCATGTTATGGGCGCACGGTTCCCAATTTGATAAAATTCTAAATTATTTGTAGAACTGATTCGGAGTAAAAAGTAAAGTTATAGATATGCAAAGTTATTGTTAGGAGTTGTTTCTAATGCGGAAAAAAATTTTAGTTTAGCAATGTTTTCAGTAATCAATTATTAACCCTGGAATCGATCATTTCTTGGTCGATTTCCAACCATTATCTTATACCAGTAAAAGCATCATGTTATTTCACTTAAATATCCGAATCGAGCCGATATGGTTGTCAATAATTATGTTAAGACCCTTAAATCAAGCTCAAATTTAGTACTTCGTTTTTATATAAAAATCATTAGGTGGGTGAAAAAAGAAAATCATTCTACAAATAGATTTTTCGTTTCCACTGGAAAAGTTTATATAAAATTTATAAAAAAAAAACACATTCTACAAGTTTTTGCTAAGACTCTTGAAACACTTTCATTAATGGAGACTAGGATTCATAAAAAAATTATTCACAACAACTTTGAAAAATCGTAGGTATTAACTATTCAAGTTGATGTTTTTATCCCTCCTTAATTGCTTTAGTAATTGAAAATCGTACACGAAAATATATTTTTGGTATACATACTTACACATAATTTTTTTTTATTTACCAAACCACAACAGGAGGGTTGAAATTTAAAGCTTTAAAAAATTATATTTATTTGAGACTTTTTGTTTTACATTTCCCTGGTCGTCAAAAAACCTTTTAAAACTTTTTATTTTGTGAATGGATGTTAATATTGTAAATACATAACAGCGTGGGTCATCTAGTGGTTTCTTTTTAAATCATACTAGCCGACCCAGCTTTCGAAATTCGAGTGCCAATTTATTTATTAAATTCATTATCATTCAATAAAAGACAGATAATTCATGATTTTTACTTGCGACTTTCAGGTACTATAAGGCAAGTTATGCATTCGTAAAAAAAATCGAACTCGAGATTTTGATCAAAGTTGACATTACGATGATAGCGAAGACGAAAAAAGTGGATCTGGCAATTCTGTCTGTCTGTCTGTCCGATTACAGCTAAACGGCTCGGTCGATTTTCTTCAAACTTGGTAGATATTGGTTTTGATTTCTTACCCCCGGATGTTTTTTGAATTGATTTTTTATGACCAAAAATAACGGTACCTGCCATACGATTTTTTTCAAAAATTTTATAATTTTTTTTTCTCAAAAACTGTCCCTGCGATTTTCTTAAAAAAAATTTTAAAAATTTAATTTAGTTAAACCTAGGTAATGGTCGAAAAAAATTTTCAAAAAAATGAGTAGTTTTGGTACCCCCCTTGGGACCATTTTTTTTGTTTTTGATTTTCTCAAAAACGGTACAACCGATTTTGATCATTTTTTTATGCTAAAGCTTCCCAGCAGTTTGAATATTATTGTGTATTCAAATTTTCCAAAACAAATTTTTTGGATTTTTTAAAAAACTTTCAAAATTTTTTTTGAAAACTCAATATTTCTAAAACCCTATGCCCGATATTTTCAAAACTTGATAAATAAAAGTTTGGAAAAATAATCTATAATATATGAGCAAGATACATTCATTTTACCTAAAAATAACGGTACCCTCCATACAAATGTTAAAAAATGGTTTTCGAAAATCGTATTTTTCTCGAAAACGGTTCCGAGAATTTTTTACTGACTGTACCTATCATAGAACGATTTTTTAAAATTTTGAATTTCTCATTATCAGCAAAACGGATTTTAATGAAATTTCGTAGAAAGAAGCTTCTAAAAGGTTTAAAAATCATTGCATTTCAAAACTTTAAGAAAAATATTTTTTTGAATTTTGAAAAAAAAAATCATTTTTGTTTTTTGAAAATTCAATGTCTCGAAAACGGCTCAATACTTTTTTTTGTAAATTTAATTTTTATTCATACAATAATAAAAAATTCAAATTGGCGTACCAACATTTTTTCTTAAAAATGTTTTAAAATTTTCTTATGTAAAACCTTATTTTTTAAGAAACCACTACAAATACTTATAATTTTTGTTCTTGCATAAATCTATAGGTATTTGCTTGAATCATATGGCATCCTATTTTTGCCTTTAACTACTAAAGAAGTTTTTTTAGTCATTTAAAAAATGAATTTTATGCTTATGAACAGTTTCTCTAATAACATTCATTTTTGAAATTCTTAGTCTTTTACATAGGAGCAAGTTCGTGCGACCCAGTCGTGCATTTTATTTTAAATTGTTGAATGTAATGAGAAGTACCTACAAAGCACTCAAATCTGGAGTCCAAAGCAAACTTTCAAACCTATACACATTTTTGACACATTGACAATTTTGGTTTCGATTCTTTCATGTAATTGTCCTTCAGCTGTTGTCATGGCCATAATATTGGAATCGAACCCACGTCGCGTCGCCGGAGTGACGTCAACCTGTGAATTTTGTGTTACATCTAAAAATTTCACTTTCATAATTTTTTCATATCACGGTAATAAAAAAAATATATATATCATTTTATTGGGACTCGAACCCACGTCGTTGCAGTGACGTTCTTCCATCTCGAAAAATACGCGGCAATAAAAAAAGGTTGTGTGTACTGACGTACGCGCGGTAGAAGTAAAACTTTTTTCCCTCAGCGTCCATAAGATTCTACCCTTCAAGCGTACAAACATTTTGTATTCTAAAAGCATGTCGCTGATAGCGTGTTTTTTTGACATGTCACTGACAGCTGCATAGAAAATTTTTTACCCTCAACGCCGAAAAAGAAGTTTTACTTCAAAAATATTTATCTTTCCATTGGGACTCGAACCCACGTCGTTGCTGTGATGTTCTTCCATCTCGAAAACACACAAAAAGTAAAAGTTGAAATGGTTCTTAATTTCACTTTTTCACTTTTTGAAAACACTAACACAGAAATGGCACGATAGATGATAGATAGATGATTTAATACTTAGCTACATTCAACTTCAAAGAGTGAAAAGTGAACAAAATGTGCTGTATTTTTCCAAAAAACAACAAAAGCAAAAGTTAAATTGGTTCTAATTTTACTAAACTTAAACTATATGACTGTATAGTGTAAATGTATGCTTTATTCAGCAACAGATGTCGCTAGTCGATTTGACATTTCTAATTGTTTTTGTTTTGTTTTCCGGGTATTTTTTTTTTGCAATTTTTATTTATTGTTTTAAACAATTTCTGTGTAGTATATTTAAATAATTTTGGCATTCTGCACATCTATTCAAAAAATTCTTTCGTTTAATATGTAATTTATGCCCCTTCAGTTTTTGTGAGCCGCGAAAAGTGTACCACAAAAAATATGTTCGCCGTTTTATTATATGATTTTATTTTTACACTGATACAAACAGTGCGTTTTTTGAAAAGAAGTTTCGGCGGAAATAAAGCACCCACCGTGCCTGCTGTACTCAAGTTTGTGCAAAAAGTTCGTCAGACTGGTATGCTAGTGGACAACACTCATGGTCCCAGTCGTCGCACGGTGCGCACAGACGAGAATGTGGCTGCTGTAGCCGATAGTGTGAGACTTAATTCAGGAACACCAAGTCGCCATCGATCTCAAGTCTCAACAGTTCAACATTTCAACATTTACGGCGAAACCAGCCGATTCAGCCGCTTGAACGACATTGTCCATAAATATTGAGAATGTTTGCTCTTACTTATAAAGCTATAATACATGGAAAAAAATTTATTATTTTTAATTTTATTTTTTTTTATTTCACTTCGTAAGAAAAAATTCAACGCCATTTGCATTTTGAGAACAGCTGTCATTTTCTTTTTGATCTTTTTGTGCTATGGAAACACCACATAGATTTATTCAATCTAAATTAAGTGGAATTATCGGTGTAGACATAGCATTTGAATAGCTCACCTCTCAAT
Organism: Chrysotoxum bicinctum; assembly: GCA_911387755.1. Taxonomy (NCBI): domain Eukaryota; kingdom Metazoa; phylum Arthropoda; class Insecta; order Diptera; family Syrphidae; genus Chrysotoxum; species Chrysotoxum bicinctum. The sequence goes on from OU426988.1 coordinate 38,568,235, forward strand.
CACTTATTTTTTCAATTAAATTATATCAAATCAAAGTAATAAAGAAAAATTTGGAAATTTTAAAAATCGTGTCCAATAATAAATTGCAGAAAAACTGTCATCCGTACTGAAACAAATTGCGACCTGAATTAAAACTGAAACAAGACTTGGTCGTAGTTTGACAAAGATGCAGCAATTTTATAGAAACGGACATATTAACATAAAAATCGTAATACGAGTAACTTCAAAATTAAGCGAAACGGAAAAATTGCCTACAAAAGTTTTTCGGCTAAAAGTTACTACACAAAACAAAAGGGTTTTCTTCTAGGGCGCGACAGTGACTTATCTGTCTGTAAATTTGTTTTTTGATATCACCTCTCGGAAAGTTGTCGACAAAAAAATTTTACAGTTTTTGGATATTTTCAGACAATTTTACTTCACTATTTTCAAATTAATTTTTTTTATAATCTCTTTCAAAATTACAGATTTTTTACATTGGCAACCTTGGTTATGAGAATAGAAGAAAGAGTGTGAATACTTCATATCGAATTCTTGTCAATAAAACGTTATTATTTACTCGCCCGCATTCTCTTTGGTGTCTTATTTTGGTTTTGAGTATAATTGGCGCGCGATCTTTCTACGCTGCACCAACCATGCGCCACTACTCGTCGGCAAGCTTCATAACGGTATGTTGGTGGTCTCGCCAAAAAATGCCATGTTCGTCAAAAAAAAATTGCATAAAGCACAATGTCAGCCGATATATTATTGTTTAAGTTCAAAAGCAACATACAAAAAAAAAATAATTTGTAAATAAAGTATACTCGTAACTAACGAAGAAGCGTGCAGTCTAAGCGAAAGTGTAGGCGGAAGATGTCAGGGGCAGATGAAGGCGAGAAATCGTCAGAATTTCGACCCAAGTCAAATTATTGAAAATGGACCAGGAACTTTTGGATTTTGTTTGGAATACGAGCAATGACGACACTATTATGTTCAAATATGATATACTCGTAAGTCATCAGGTTTGGCGTCTTCTTGGCCGCGTCGATATAATGGCACAATTTCCGTTTATTCTTTCGGAAGATGATTTGTTTATTTTTTTTTTGTGAATGCAATTAATAAGAGTAAAGATGAATGGTTGAGTGGATTTTTTATGATTCTTGTAATAAAAACGACTATAAATGATGAAATAATGAGTAAAGAGAGTTTCAAGTTCGTTCAAAGATGCAAGAATGCATAAATTCCATTCCCTATATTTGATTTGTTTTTTTTTTTGTGCTTTAATAATAATTCTGGTTACTATTCAGTTTATAAGGTGTTCTGATGTGAGTATTTAAGTTTTAAAACCTATTTTTTGTAATACCTATTCGTGATTCGTTGAATGTCATGTTTTCAATGGTGTGTCGAGTATTTTCAGGAAAATTTATTTATATTTCGAACTTTTATTTTCAACTTGTTTTTATGTTAGTCAAAAAAAACTTTGCTTCTAGATTTTAGAATCATTACTGATCTAATGAATTATTTTGCACTTTTAAACTCCACATAATTAAGGGGATCCTGATTGTGAGAAATGTATTTCCTCGATCGCCAAGAAATGTATTTCATTGAGTCTGCGCAGGAGAGGCATCTCAGATCTATTAATTGATATTTTCAAAGCAAAGTAAGAAGAGTACAAATATCATATGTTCCGAACATTAGAGGCGTTTGAAATTCAAAATCGGTACAAGTCTGTAATTTGCGATGTAAATGAAAGAATTTTATTAAGTCTGCAATCAAACCTCAAACTCTTAGTTCGAAAAGAAAAAAAGAAATATATGTACATATACAAATGTACATACATATATAAATCTACTGACCCTATGTCAGATTCTCTCAATCCCATCGAATATATCAGGCCCGTGACTATATGAAACTAATTAAATAAATAAGCTTTTTTATTTGAATCAAATTCAAACCAAACAGATTTTACAGATTTAGGAACCATTAATTTTTCATTCTTTATTGCAAGTGCAACTCTATTCAAATCGAAATATAGGTACTTACATATATGTATGATATATGCTGATTTCAAAACGTGATTTTCAGCTAAATAATAATGTCCCCGCGCCCTAATTTTAAAATAGTTTTGTTCTTTTGCATTGGGATTTAAGCTCACTTTAATGCGTTCTTATGAATAAAAATCACAATAGAAAAAGCGACTACGAAGTGAGAAAATTTAAACAAAACATTTTTATGGATTTTTTGTAAAGTCACGTACTAATACACCTAACCTTATTCTCGAAACCTATAATATTTACACTTGCATATATATAGGTACCTAGACCAAATTAGTATATGATTCAATTAAGCAAAGTAAGATTTGTAGCTAACATACGTAATTTGAATTGTGTTTGATCAATAGGGCATGTATTGGTTTCGTTTAGAAAATAAATATGTATATGGTGTACATACAGGTTGGGCCATCTAGTGGTTTCTGGTTATTTTGATACTGACAGCTATTTCCAGGTCGAAATCTTCACAGAAAGTCAGTACCAGTCAGTATTAGTCGCATTTATACGCTTGAACAGGGTTGGGAAATATTGAAAACTTATTTCCAAAGTGAGTGCTGTGTAGCCCAAACAGTCCGGTTTTGGTCGAAATGAAGCAACCACCGCGCATCCTGTACTCAAGTTTGTACAAAAAGTTCATGAGACTGGTATCTAGTATGCTAGTGGACAACACTCATGGTCCCCGACGTCGTACTGAGCGCCGAGAGTGTGGGACTCAATTCACAAACATCAACCCGCCATCGATCTCAACCCCCTCAACATTTCACGCATTAGCCTGAGGAGAATTCTGCACAAAGACCTCTGATTTATTCGCTTGCAAGGTCTAATTGACCCAGCAACTGAAGGCGTACGACCAGCCGAGGCAGCCGCTTGAACGACGTTGTGTTCCATAATTAATGGAAATGCTTGCTCTTACCATAATAAAGCCATAAAATATGGACAAAATTCATATTCATTTTATTGCAATTTTAAAAAGAAACTTTTATTTAGCCTACCCTTTTTATAAAGAGGTTTTGATCAAACTTTACACTAACATGATCGAAAAGTCCTTCGAAAGTTGTTTTTTTTTTTTTTTTCATTCGTCCTTCGCAATGTGCGTTTGTACATTTTTGAATGATTCCTAAAATCCTTAAAAAATCGAATTTTTGTATTTACATTTATGTATTTCATTAACCACTCTTATCTTAAATTTATACAAAAGTTTTCCTTAGTGATTCAAATTAAATTGCATTTCAAATTTTTTTAAATAAACTTTTTTTTATAAAGAATTAATCAACCGGACAAATTATTTTTTTAGAAACAATACGATGGTAATATTTGAGCCTTGAAATGCAACAACATTTTAATGCACATTTCTTTTTTTTAAGAATTTTTATAAATTTAAAAAATCAAATTTATCTTGACCATTCAATTCATATTTTTCCCTCAAAAACTTCTCCTTTGATTTTCATAGTAGGTACTATCTTTCTGTTGGTAGAAGACTATTTTACTAAATAGGAATCATTTTTTTTTTATTTCACTTTATTTTCCATTTTAAAATTATCGGATCAATCGATTTAAATTAAATTTTCTATACAAAAAAAATGTTCTTACATTATTAAAACAAAAAAAAAAATAAAATATTATTTTTTTTTATCTGGACATTAAGAACAAATTGTTTTAAAAGCTAAATGCACAAAAATCTATTCAAACGATTGTGAAATCTTGTTCATATATGTTCAAAAATTCAAATGGCTTGAAAAAGTTCAAAGAAAATAAATTTCATATCATTGAATTTTTTTTTGTAATAATATTCCATATTTCAATAAGGACAATTGCTTAAATTCTAAAACACTTGAACATATGATCAAGTACCAAGTACAAGTGGTGCCAAGTCGTGCATTTTATATCTTTTGTTTTTATTCGATAATATTTTTGGGATGTTTAGGATTAACAACTTTTCGTTTGAGATTCTTAAATTAGGATAAGGAAATAAATATTGTTTTATTTTATTTTTGGAAAATATAAAAATTATTTTATTTTGTTAAAACAAAAAATTAAAATTCACAAATGTTTGTTAATTATAAAAACTAAACTTAAAAGCAAATGTTCCAATTTACAAAAAAAAAACTATCCAACTCATTAATTATTTCTTAATTTGTTTCGATTATTTTATTTTTCTTTAAACCAATCAACATACCTACGTATGTTTTAAAATATGGCCAACGACCCAAGGCAAGGAATTGTCGAAAAAAGGGTGGAAAATTAAAGAAAAAAAATTGTATTCAAAAACATTTAAAAAAACACCAAGCTTAATCATACAAATTGCTTAAGCTATTACATATTTTACTTGTCAACAAATCTCCACATACCATCTTTCCATAACGAAATCCATAAAACGTAAATCCATAATAAGTTAATACCAAATCCTTTTTTCCATTTGAACTGCGCGAATCAATACTTTTCATGAAGGCACATAAAGTACATCACACACAAACACAATTTTTGTAAAACACTTTCCAAAAACCAAACAATCATAATTCCAAACTAAGAATCATCGCGACCACCTACAGTCAGATGATCAATACTTAATTTACGTGCAATCAACTTCACTACTCTTATCCAACTACGCACCCAAACTAGATAGCTTTGTGCATACGATAAGTATCAACGAACCTATAGCAGAAGAAGAACAACAAGCTCCAAAGCTTGCCTCCCCTAGGGAACTAAGCCCGAAATAGCCGATACAATACCCTCCGGCTGCACTTGTTAAGCTCGTTCTCACAAAAAGACATGTTTCACTTGTTTAGTGCATTTCGCGCAATTTTTCTAAACTCTGTTCCTATTTTTATTGTTGTTTTTTTTTGTGCTGTACTCGGAACGTGTGTATTTGCATTTATTATATAATTTATATCTGTATATCTGTATGTACGAATTGACTATATAGGAAGTATCTAGATATGCTTTTTTTCATTTCTTAATACCTCGAAGGGGGTGGTGTTGAAAAGTCACTCGCAAAATTCGATCAAGTACGTGCATAAGTTTGGTTTTTTAAATGCACGCGCTTGATCGTCCGCCAGCATCTTGTCCGCAGTGTAAACGGGCACGCACGAATAAAGGTATAGAAAGTATTTAAGTTGGTATACTCACATAAATAACATCACATAGGCACTAACTTAAAATAGTAGGGGAACATGGGGTAGATAAGTAGTAAGAGTATTATATATGACAATATGTTCTTTTTTTGTAAGCCGATTTTTTCAACTAAACAACATGGTTTCCTAAAGGGCAGGTCCACTACCACTAATCTGGTCGATTTTATATCTACTAACCTGTGTGCTTTAGAAGTAGGAAAAGAAGTCGATGCGATAGCTACTGACTTTAGCAAGGCTTTCGACAAAATATCCCATAATATAATATTATTTAAGCTAAAACAACTCGGCTTTCCGCCTTTAATGATTTCATGGATTCAATCATATTTATTGAAACGAAAATACGACGTGCAACGTCTGGAGTTCTGCAAGGTAGCCACCTAGAACCACTTATTTTCGTTCTAACCACTAATGACGTTGAAAAAATATTTTCGAACTCTGATCTGTTAATCAACACAGATGACATGAGAATATGCCGAAAGATTTCTTCCAAATCTCTGCAAATCGATTTGGAAAAATTCTACATTTGGTTCCACAAAAACCTCCTGGAACTCAACGTTAATAAATGTCAAGCTACATATACCCGTAAGCGTCCTTCATTAATTCAAAGATAATATTTTATAAATGACGAACCCATTCCCATTGTTACTTCGATCCGTGATTTAGGTTTATTATGCGACTCCCAACTGAACTTTCGCTCTCATACTGATAACATTATAAATAAAGCTAACTCTTCTCTTGGATTTATTAAACGCTGGTCGGAAGAATTCTCCGATCCCTATGTTACAAAATCTCTCTACATGACTTTTATCCGACCACTTTTGGAATATCCATCTCAGGTCTGGTCGCCTTATTACCAAGTTCACATTAATCGTATAGAAGCTGTCCAACGAAGAATTTTATGTTTTGCGTGGACTTGGCTGGAACAATCCTTTTAACCTTCCTCCATATGAAGAACGTCTAAAGCTTCTAAGTTTACAATCTTTATATGCGCGCTGTAACACTTCTGATATTATCTTCGTTCATAAGTTATTAACTTGTAATATTGACTGTCCCTGTTTACTACAACAGATCGGTTTTAATACCAACCCACATCGTTTTCGATCTACGAATCTTTTTTGACTCCAATACCATAGTACCGACTACGGACGAAACGAACCGCTGTCTAGAATGTTGCGTAGGGTAAATAATTCTAACATTGTTCAAAGGAAAACATAATTTAAGGACATCTCTGTTTAATTCTATTACTTTTTATATTTCTTTTCTTTCTGAAAGATGTCGCTTTTAGTTTTTACTATACATACTCGTATATTAGGTGCGTTTTATTATTCACAAATCTATCTGGATCCGGATCTGGATTAAGTTTTAACATGTATTACAAAAACAATTTGGGATCCTGTTTTCTATCGGGATCTATTTCAAAGATCCAAAAATTAGTTATTACACTGACGAGTAGATGGCTTTTTATGGTAAGGTAGTGTTAACTACAGTGTAAAGAAAAAAGACAATAAATAATTTAAAATTTACAAACCCAAGGATAAAAAGAGACGAGCTTATAACACTGCTGTCACTAAGATCCGTATCGTTTTATTTTCAAGGGATGATCAAGATCCGGATCCAGATAGATTTGTGAATAATAAAACGCACCTATTATAAAGTAAGTAAACGGAACTGACTGTAGGCATTCATTTTGTAAATCTTATTCCTTCTTCTTCAATAAACTCTCAAACTGGTAAGACGTGTCTTTCAATTCTCAAAAAAGAGCATTTTACTGTGGCAACGAATTTTCTCTAGTCTTCTATTTTTGGGCGATCGGATCTCTGATATATAGTGAACCACTTCTCATTCCAACAAACATATTTGACTTAAACCTTAGTAAACCCTCACTTAAACATGCCCTACTACGCTACCCCTCCTGATACTTATCCAAATTATCTTATTATTAATCAATTTATTATTTTATAGACTTAAGTACTTAATGTTAGACTTAAGATATTTTTATTGTGATATAGTATAAGTGGCTTGCATTAAGCTTGATTAAAATTACTAACAATAAGCATTTTAAGGTAAAAGGCCACATGTCAGAAACAAGGATGCGGCAGAATCAATTATTTAAACTAAGTAATGTGAGTTATGCTGATATTTGAGTTGTCATTCCTGTCATTCCTGACATTCTTCATATCTTATAGACATCTTCAGGATTCTATAAAATTTAGTCTGGGGACTCATATGTGATTTTCGTTGCAATGAAAAAGGAGTGGCAACTAAAACTCATGTATTATACTTTTTTCGAGCGAATAAACATACGCACGAAAGAGAATCGCATTTATAATCTCCGCTTAACCGCAGGAAAATATTTTGATTGCATGTACAATTTTATACCAAGTTCCCCTATACATATCGGCTGGCGATCGAATTTTATGTCCCAAAGTCAGATGTATGTATGTCTCTAACGAAATGTACTTAGGTACCTATATAGATAAATATTGTATATTAAGAAGGGAATTCACATTTTAACAGCTTGTTTTGTGAGAACAAATGAAATATGGGTGACGACATCATTAGTTCCGGTGAAAATCGCGAAAAAAAAGTATTAAAAAAAAAACACAAAATAGAAACTTGAGAGCAGAGAAACTAAATAAGCCTTTAGAGTTACTCTTCTATATTGTTAAGGAATGTGGGTCATTTCATTTAGATGCATGACTAAAGGCTTACTTTTAAACTAGGTCGGGTTGTTTACATTGTTTTGAAAATAAATAATGTACAGTACATTGCACCTACATGCTTTAAATTTGGTGCGGATTAAATTCACCGGCTCTTAAAAATTTAGAACCTATCTTTTTGAAAATCGATGCTTACAGTGTAATTAATAATTATGTATAAGGAAGATCGTAGGTATATTTAAGTTCGATTTTGTGACTCATTGGTGGCACAGAATTTATCGTTTTATCGGGGGTATACCAACCAAGCAACTCTAATTTAATTACGTTAACTAACAATAAATTATCTAATCAATATAAATATTTTCGGATTAGCCGCGTTATTTGAATTTTAATAAGAGTGCAATTTAGAACTCACCCCGAACGTTTCGTATCAAATTGCATTGAGTGTGATCACCGGGAGTTTTTCACTCAATATAATGTGATGCGAAACGTTCTACTTTTAATAATGAGCGTATCTACTTTTAATTATAAGCGTTTTTCAAATTATTCGTTCAAATTTGTTTACTCAAGTTCCTTGACGTAAGGTTGGGATTAAGAACACGAGATGGAAAAAAAATGTTCGGTCCTTAACCAAACTATATATAAAATGATTGATCTTTTTTTAATTAAATAACGTCAATTAAAGCTACTTTCACGAAAGCCATCAAACTAAATATAGATTAAAGACATACCATACCTATTACGGAACAAGCAATATTTTACTACCGAGGATCTGCATCCATATCTAATTCAATTAGGGAATCCACCGGATGAATTGTAACATCGATCCGCGAAACCAACTTGCAATTTTTCGAAACTGCCCTAATGCTACGAGTGGTGTCATTCTTCACATTCATCAATTCAAATGTCATTTGTGAAAAAAAAAACTAAATAAACTATTTTTAATAAACTGAGTTCCAATTTTTATAAAAACCAATTCATTCTATTGTGCTTGTGATGAATTAAAGACCATCTACCAGTGTTAGAAACCAAATGATGAAATTAAGATTATTTTTTTTTTTAAATTATTTTTAAACAAAAAATTGCAAATTACGATTTTTTTAATACTCTCTGAAATTAGTAAAATTTTTGATGCATACAAAAAATCTCAAAAAGATATCAACCGTTATCATTTACTGTCAAAAACTTTCTGAATTTTCTCTGTTTTCTCTATAAAAAAGCAAGTTTTTTAATACTTTCTTGAAACCAAAGTTTTGTTTTGATATATTGATTTTAAGACCGATTTTTTTTAAACTCCCTATAATTCAAAGCCTTGATAAGGGTTGTTGCCCAAAAACTTTTTTTTTTACTCCTTTCCGCGCAAATTTTGGTGTGGATTGGTAAATGGTAACGTCAAAATTAACATAGAATGCGAATGGTATGGGTATTTACTAATTCAATTTTTTTAAATTACCTACATAATATCGTCGTCGTTCTATGAAAACTCCCTAAGTCCATTTAAAAAAAAAATGTGATTCAATTCTTATTTAATTCATTTCGGATAAACCATTTGCAATAAAATTTATTGCACAATGGCTACGCCAAACCCATTCTACAATTGAGGCCTGAGATCGTGCTATTCTGATAATTTTTGGATTTTTTTATATTAATTTCCAAGTTTAAATGCAAATATCTCAAAAAACAAAAAATGGACTTAGGGAGTTTTCATAGAACGACGACGATATGTTATCAAAATTTCTGCATTTTTTCACTAGCGGATTGCAATATTCGGTCGGACACAATCCGCAGCTCATTCATCGAAATATGTAATCAGGGTGAAGAGCAAGACATTACCTATCAACCAATCTCATGAGACTTTAAAACAACTGCCCTAGTACAAAAATGTACAATACCAATGGTGGGCGCTGGTCGAAGAAGCCTTTTTAGGTTTCTTGGGTTAAAAAATGCACTTTTTAATTTGCATTTTCGTATATCCTATAATTGAATCTTCATCGAATCAGTGTTTGTTTGTTTTTTCCATGAGTGCAACCCAAAAACAAACTTATCTGGCCAGCATTTTTGTGAATGTTTTAACATACTCGTAAGATCGTGATTATTTTTCAAAACGATATTTGTAAAAATCCCATCGGTCGCGGCACCGTTGTATACTCTTTAAACATTCTTGAAGTAGGTATTTTTTTGTGTTTGTTGCTTGGAACGTTTCACTTCCATCTGGGATATTTTTGGGAAACCTGCGATAAATGTTTTGTAGAATTTTTTTTACAGAAATCTTGTAGCACAATAATAATGAATATCAAAGGGCACGGTAGTGCCCGGCCAAGTTCTTACACTACACCCTTTTTACAGGGACAAACTCAGGCGATTTTTGACCCCTCCCTATCTTCAGTACCAATGAAGTCAGAAACTTAAAATTCCGAATATTTGCTAAGCTAGTCAGGCACAGGCGCCTCAAGTTTTTGACAAGTTTTTTTTTTTATCTTTGAATAATAAAATTTCTCTATTACATAATAGCTGTTTCAATATTATTCTACTTTAAATATTCGGTATTAAACCTTCATGAAGTAAGAACTTGGCGAAATTTTAGATCTCACTACTTTTCACGGCTGACTTGTTACACAAAGGTTTTTGTATAGAAGAACTTGGCTCTTTTTTTAACATTTATATTTTTGGTCTGATATTGTGTTTCTCCATACATTTACATGTAGAAGGCTTCTTTTGATTGTGCAGAAACTATTTCTGGTTTAGGAATAGATGACATTTAATGGCGCCCAATTAATCACATTCCTGTTAATGGTACCGTGAAAGTTCAATTAAATATGCAGAGAATGAACTATTATTGTTCAACGTGAATCCAAAGTAACATTTTGATGAAGAAAGCACACATCACATTGTGTAATTTTCCAAGCGGCTAAAATGAGAAGCACTTTTCATGGCAGCATGGACAAATAGTCACATTTGACAATAAAAGGCATTATCAACGCAAACCTTAAAACCTTCTCTAAATCAATTAAAGAATTGGAGTTGACTCTTCATATTATGTATATGGTAAAACGATAGCCAACTTTTTTTTAATTTTAAATGACATAAATTATACTTTAACTTTAAAGAGCTCGTCTAACTTTAACAATAGCAAATAGCTATTTTTTCTTTTAAAAGATTAAAAATGGTCATTTCATACCAAAGCAAATCGAAGTAAAAATGTTTGCTGAAACAATTGTTTGAAACAATTGTACAAAAGTGCTCTACGATCTTTAATTTTGCAATATTGCGGCGGGCGGTGGACAAAGAAATCTGTTCCTACAAGTGTACATATTGTAATATTTTTACTACGTCCGTTAAATAAAACTTATTACTCTTTTTAGTATTTCTTCTTTATTTACACTTTCCAAATAAAACCAATAAATCTCAATTTATTATCAAATTAAATACTTTTACTCAAATTTAAATCACACTTGTTTAAAACACTTTCCACAATCCAATAAGTAAAGCTTTTGCACACTTTCATAATCAAAAATCAACTGTGTTCCACTCACCATGAACACTCCCTTGTATACTAAAATTCGTTATTCTCGAAACTAAATCGAGAAGGTTTTCGTCTTAGAATGTTCTAGTTGTTTGGAATAAAGGCAAATACATATGACATTGGAAAAGACCTTTTTGTTCCTTCCATAAAGTAGAGATGCTATTTTTCAACAGATGGCGCTGTATAAAGCTCTGTGCCGGTGTTGTGCGTAACAATATGTATATGCATGCGCGTGTATAGACAAATGAATTTGCACTCTGCAGCAACAAAATTGAGTTTTATTATGTGAATTAGCGATATATACTTCATTTCCATCTTAAATAATATAAATAACGTAAGTTTATACAATTAAAAACTTTAGGTAAGTTTTATACAAAATGTACTTTTTTCGGCGAAGAATTATTTGGTTTGAACTTGTTTGTGTTTTTTTTGAAATTGTGTTTGAGTTCTTTATCTGTCAAATTTAGGGTTGTTCAACGTAAATTCGCTTTGGTTCTGTTGTAAAACCCAACGTGTCTAACGTGTTTAAAATTGTGAAAAAGTTATACAAAGTCTCCAAACTAAACTACTGTGTTTCTTAAGCCTAGTACGCAGATCGGGAAAAATTTTGTCTCCCATAATTTTTTTTTCCTGGGACAAATTTTGTCTCGGATATTTTTCCGAACAGTACGCAGTTCGCGCGCAAAATTCATACTATTGTGAATTACTGTACAAAATGTCTCCACTAAATTTTGCCAGGAAAAAAAATGATACATTATTTTGCGGGACAAATTTTGACAGCTACCGTATTTCCGAAAGTGATTTTTGTCAAAACAGGTTTTATGTAAAAGGTGCTGATGCTTCTCTTGAGAGCATCGAGAGGAGATTCCAAAAAGGTATGAATGACTTTTGTAAGACAACCTTTTCCAGAGATACACTAAAAAAAAACATTAAATTAGATTTATTCTCTCCAACTTTAAAGTTTTGCTCGAGATTTGGAAAAGTTTTTTAGAGATTAAAATTGTAGAGATAAAATTTGTCTTGTCTCGATCTGCGTACTAGGCTTTAGAGTCGGTTTTATTCCTTAAACGAGCGACGCGCGTTTTAAATTTTGCGATCATTTTTTAAATTTCAAAATCGGCGAACTAACATTTTTTTGTGTAATATATTCAAGATATTGTATTTTGTATACATAAAATTTATTTAAAACGAAAATACACCAACGATTTAAAATTTTAAGATTAACATCCACTTTTATGACTCAAATGGAAAATAAGATACTTTTTGGCAATCTTATGGAAATCTCGTAGGACTTAAAAGCTAAGAAATATATTCAAAATAGATTGTGTGTGTCGTTTTTGAAACAGTTAAAAAAAGAAAACAAAATCGTTACATAATACTGTTTTTAATGAATCAAAAAGTAAAACTCGACTTTTTGTTCCAGAAAATCAAATAAGATTATACATAATTACTAAATTTGAGTTTCAAAGATTTAAAAAAAAATAAAGTTCTGCATTTTTCCACCATATAAAGCAGTATTCTTGAAAACAAATTTTGAGCATTTAAAAGCAAAAGAATTTCAGATGATAGAATTGTATTTTTACAAATTTTTATAAAATTTGTAATTTAAAATTAAATTTTTTTGGCGAATACAAAAATCTTTAAATGTGTACGACAAATTTATTTTGTTCACTATGTTTCTTATCTAATTCTTCTCACAGACATTAATTTATTGCAAGTCAAGATCACTCAACCTTATAAATTTACCTTAGACCATTCAAAAAGGTTTATCCAATTTACATACATACATACATACATACTTGGTAAATAGGTAACAAAACATTAAGCTCGTCAGCAAACGCATTAGAAATGAAGTCATGGAGTCTTTTATGTTGGGGGATATAAAGTTCACTGACACATTATAAGAAATAAGTACTTAAACCTATTAGTCAAAATGTTATCATTCGAGTCACATGAATTCTGTATGCATTACACGTACTATTGTAGATACAATAAACAAAACTAGAGTAACGTCCATAATTAGTAATCAACAACAATATTGCTCACCAACAACAACAACAACAAAAATACAAGTTCTGCGGGTGCAACAATATGAATGACGCAACTAAGGTGCCTACAACATAAAGGTACATAATAGCCCATGCAATATTCTTGGAGAAATACTGAATGCTTGCATGACTTCCCGATTATCCCCCACAATAAACAACTACATTTTGTGCATATGAAACACGAATTTCTTCCAAAAGTCGCTATGAGTTGTGGCTGATGGATTTTTAGTAAATAAACGGAACGCAAAACACCTGGATTATTGGACACTGCAATATAAAAATGCATTCTTTATGGCTTGAAACAAATTGGCAGTGGAGTACGCGTCCGACCGAATATTCATTGTATTGTGTCATACCAGCATATTTTTTTTTTAAAGAGCAATCAAAAGCTGCCGTTGTGAAGTATATGAAATAGAAAAAGTGACAAGACTAGTGTGTCTGCTGTTGAATTTTTTAAAAATTAAGATTTAAGTTCTCTTAAGGGTTGATATGACTTTTAGACAGGGACACAGGTTAATAAGATAATTCTAAAAGTAATCGTCTTTGGTTCCACACGCAACTAATAAGATGAAGTACGACTATTTTGTTTTTACAGCTTTGTATTGGATTCGCTGACGATATTGACACAAAAACGTGATATCAGTTGCCCGTTTGTGAGGATTCCAAGAACATTTGTTTAGGCGTCAAAATAAGGGCAACACCAATTAAATGCTGTCAACAAGAAAGAACACCCACAATCGACATGTTGGACAGAACATCACGATAGGAAGCTATAACTTAGAAGCAGTTAAGGGCTTTGTCTACCCTTTGCGCCCCTATTAATTGAGACAAAATACACCAGCGCTGACATCAAACGGAGAATAACTCTTTCCAATCGCTGCTTCTTTGGACTAAGAAAGCAACTGAATAGCAAAGTTCTCTCTCGAACAACTAAAGTATATTCACATGAGAGCGACCAACGACCGACGAATGACCGAACATTCGCCCATTTTGACATTTCGTTCACATGCATTTTTTTTTATTCGTAACGAATGGCGTTTACTCATGTCGATTTTCTTTACACATGAGAAATCAATTTCTGTGTGAAGATTTCGATCTCTCGACAGATTTTACGTTCCTTCACACCAAAAAAATCCCTAGTGTGTAGGGAAATCGACATTAGACAACTATCTTAGTTCCTTTATGATTTTGACGTTAGCCGCGCGCGAACAATTCATTCGTTGCAGTGTGGATGGTATGTGGAACGCGAATAGTGTTTGACAGTTCGTAGCAATCATATTGCAATTCGCGACGACCAATGTATTTTCTCAAATTTCTCTCGTTTTAGCAATTACAATGCAAATTTTAATATATTCACATTAAATTAAACTGGATTTCTACCCTTTTGTAGGGTTTTTGGGAAGAATTTAGGCTTATGTATATATGTTTTAAATCCCATTTGTTTTCTTATTCGTTGGTCGTCGTTGGTCGCTCTCATTAGAACAGAATCATCGCCCGATTTCGGCCAGAAAAAACGGACACGAGGTTGTGCAGCGCTATTTAAAAGCATTAAAGTTTTTTGCAAGAAATTTACCGGAAACCTCACAGAAAATCTAAAAAGCTTTGAATTTGTCAGTTGATCGATCAGTAATTATTATTATAGGCGGCCCTCGCCCGATCTCTATTGAAGCAGTATACGTGGTTTTATTTTTTTACCTAGGTTTGATTCAATTGGCTAAGGTTGGGCGATGACACCCGATCGTACCATTTCGGTTCTTGTACATGATGCACAGGCCTGCTTAAATGTGGATGAGAACGGCTTAGGATGTATCGAGACGTCAATTTTACAGAAGACTTTTTGTCCCGTCTGCGTAAATAGAGAATTAGGGTGACACCAACTTGGTCAAACGCTTTAAGTCTAAAGACTCCAATTCCAAAAGACGGTGTAGTAGAGAAAGACTGCGATTCAGGTGGCGCGCACAGGTGGGACGGGACCTCAACCATAACTTAACGTGCGAAACCGGAGACAGGTAGCTAAAGACCGCTTGTTGTTTGAGTTCCTGGTCATTTCCGTATTGTGGCGCCACCTTAAGTAAGAAAACCACACCACACACTCAAAGTGTTGTGACTACCCTTATAATAGTATAGTTCGAAGTGCGAAGCTTTAGGTAAAGTGGAGAGGGTTCAGTAGAAGATATTATACACATTATCGGCTCAAGAAAGAACCTCTATATGTGACAGAAGGTCCATTGTTAGGCTCAAGCGTAAAGCGACTAGCAGTCCTAGCTAGTCCAATATTGTTTGAGTGAAGGCATTGAACTGCCCATTTCATTTCAGTATTATTGATAGAAAAACAAAAGACAGGAGATGTTACAACGGCGGCGTTGAAGATGGCCGATACACGCTGCTGATAAATACTTAAAAATTGCAAGCTTGAATTTTTTAAATTAAATTTATAAAGTTAAAAAAAAAACCGCTCGCCCTTACGATTTTAAAAGAATTAGAAGGCATTCTTGTTCACTCACACTAGTCATAGCTATCATTAAAGCGCATCATTGAAAATGTCAATTTAAATTTTGCGACATTTAAGAAACTAGACCTATGAACATGTTGGTTTCAAAATAAAGCTGATACTTTGAATTTGCTATTAAAGCCGAATATAAAAATCAAATTTTTGTATTTCAATGATCATCGATCGATTACACCGAAATATTTTCTGCAGATATCAAGTTTGAATTGTTGTTTAATGTTTCTATTTTTAAATTCATACACAGGCAAAAGAAAATTATGATTCATATTGGTATCCAATTTTCTTTCATTGAAATTTGAAACTCTTAAAAATAATACTTGTAATTTTGTATGCCTACATATTTAGTTTCTATTGCGGTGGTTTTTAATTTTTTGGTCATTAATCATTAGTCTGAATGCATATACATATAATTTTCTAAAATACGTCATTAAACTCAAATTTTAAAAATATTCGGAAGAACTAAAAAAGGGGTTATGGTAACACGAGCTCAATAGTTTTGACGGTCATTTTTTGGCAGCATTTTTGTATGAAATAATGTAGGAATTCATTTATATACCATAATGTGTGTTCTTAGAGACTTCATTAAATTTTATTTTATACTGATTTGTCATAGTAAAATTTATTTGATAGACATATCCGTATGTACATATGAATGTACCAGCTTATGATGTGTAATAATTGAAATTAGCACGTTCCACTGATATAGAATTTCTTTAGGTGTATAATGTAGGTAAGCATATTGTACTATTAACACAGGTACATTTTAGCTGCACATTGGATTCTAAATAGACTTAAACAGACGTTTAAATTGTCATTGTCCAAAACATGAAGCGTGATATTTCAGTACCCATACCTAAATGCATTGTAAGCTTCCTCTTGAATAATTGATGATTCATGTTAAAAACACAAAAGCTTATTGTGTTTTGAAGGTTTTAGAGGTGTAGATATTTGTCCATTTATCACTGCGATGATCGATGAAATAGATTTCTGTCAAAACTTTTTTTCTGATTAATTTTGTTAACTTAATTCTTTGTGCTTTAATTGTATTTCTTATAGGAATATCACTAACCGAGAACAAACGACTTTAAATATAAAATCAATGGCGCAAAATTTTAATTGAATTAGTACGATGCTAATGCTGTTTTAGTATGATACTGGGTTAAAACAACGAATTTGCAAATTTTAATCGAATATAGCATCATACTTTCTCTAGCCTTTTATTAAAGTTAAAATCATCGAATACCTAATTTATTTTTTTAGTATCGTGCTAGCTTCATATGACTCTTTGACATTTGCAAACATCAAAAAAGGTTCGTGTACTTACTTTTTTACACGAAATGTCATTGTTTTAGGTGTGTTCAGAAGCTATTTATTAAGAAAATTCTTTTTGTATGATACTAGTTAGAAAATGTTTAAAATTAAGAATGAGTTAGTAAACTACTATAAAGTTAGCAAATTGTTAAGTAGTATCATCATACTAATACCTTAATAATAGGCTGTATAAAATTTTGCGCCAATGTTAGTTCAAATTTCTGTGGAAATATAAATATAGGAATTACGATTTATGTATAACCCCTTGGCATAATGAACTGGTTGATTTCCAGGAGCTGCAAATGTTGTTCAGCAGGGGTGCGCTACCTCTTGCGAAAAGGTGGATGAATTTTTGGATAATTTTAAAATGCACTTCTACCAGGATAAATTAAACTTAAATCTACCAATTTTTCCCCTCACCCTGACTGTGAAACAGTGTCTTATTTAAAAAGTATGTTTCGTTTTTTGTATCTGTGTATCAGTCATACTGAACATGTGAAATCGTTAAATTCTAACGTCACATGAAAAACTTAAATCTAATTATAAATCTATTGTTCTAAAAAACATAGTCTTGAATTTTACAGTTTTTAAATTGTAATTTACAGATATTAGAAGAAAATATAATTCATTGCAATCGATTGATTTAAAGGACTATTTGCACCATAGTTTGACCTGCTAAAAATTTTGCATAAGGGTTGCTGTAGTCTAATGCTTGATTGGCTAAAGTTAAATTTTAGTCTGCAAAGAACAGACGAAGCCAATATCTTCCCATTTATTATAAATTTTCGATGGTTTTCAAGAGAAGGAAGATTAATTAAAGCCAGCCTTTTCGAAAACAAGGGAATAACTGATCCCTGAGACCAAGGGAGAAAACGAAGACAGAATCTTAAAATCCTACGCTGAACTGCTTCAAGTCTCAATATGTGAACTGAGTAGAGTAGTAAGGTGCCCAGACCACACAGCCGTACTCAAGGATGGGTCTCACAAACGAAATAAGCAGAGTTTTAAGAACATAAGAATCTTTAAAATCCCGTGGAAATACATAGCTTGATAAATCCAATTGTTCTATTGGCTCTTTTAATTATCTAATCTATGTGATCGTTAAAAGTCAATTTAGAGTCTAAAAGAATTCCTAGGTCTGAAAACAGTGAAACTCTATTCAATGGGTCCGAACTAAATGTGTATAGTTATATGTTATCGTCGTTTTTTTTGCGTGTAAATCTCATAGCTTTACATTTGTCAACATTTAGAAAAATTCTGTTTTTATTGCACCACTCCCCAAATCTTAATAAATCGTCTTGTAAAAGAGTACAGTCAGTTTCAAATTTTATTCTTTTGTAAAGTTCAATGTCGTCAGCATAAATTAGAATTCTTGAATTTTGGACAGTTGAGACGACATCATTTATCTATAAAAAGGATAAACAAGACAGGTCCTAAATGGCTACCCTGAGGAACACCAGAGTTAACAATAAAATTTTTGGAAGAAACATTACGAAAGATTACACTATAAATTCGATCATGTAAGTATGAAGTAATCCATTTAAGAATTGAATTGATTATTAAAACCTAGTTTGTTTAATTTGTCAATGAGAGTGTTGTGGCACAATTTATCAAACGCCTTACTAAAATCGGTGAAGATACAATCAACTTGATCCTGATCTTCAAAAGCGTCTAAACAAAAAGACGTGAAGTCAAGTAAATTAGTTACAGTGGATTTATTTTTTACAAAATCGTGTTGACTACTACATAAAATGGATTTACACTTAAAATAGAGGACATTACACATAATGGACTCAAACAATTTGGGGATAACAGAAAGTTTCGCAATCGGACGGTAGTTTTCTATTTCCATTTTTAACCCCTTTTTATGAGTTGGAGTTATAAATGCACAAAGAAACTTGGCATAAAATTCGATTATGTCATGGAGGAGGTTATAGAATATTTTGCATAATGCAAGGAGTAGACTAGCAAAGTTATGAGTGCAATAACTTAATTGTCAATATTTAAAATCAAACGGTCATTATTGCACCAGTCCCATAATCTGTGAAGAAATTCTTCCAGTTGCTCACAATCTGCAATGGAGGTAATTAATCGAAATATTTGTACATTGTCAGCATAAATTAAATGCCATTGAATGGAATATCATTTATAAATAAAACAAACAGAAAAATGCCGAGATGGCTTCCCTGAGGTACACCAGAATTAACTTTTAATCGACATACTCGTAAGCTAATATTTTTGAAGATGATCCACAAAACAAAACGATCATTGAGTCCATGTCTTTTAGTTTATTTAAAAGTATATTTCATGACTTTATTTCAAAGATACAACCTATATTTGCGAGTGATTTTCAAAGGTATCTAAGGAGAATTGTAATAAATTAGTGAGTGTGGATTCTTTACAAAACCATGTTGATTTTAACATAAATGTATAACAGAGGAATAATTAATAAAAGAAAGTATATCATATACAAGCGTTTCGAACAGTTAAGGAATAACAGATTATAGTTTTGCAATAAAACAATAGTTTTTTTTTATCAAATTCTTAGAGCTTTTTATATAGATTGGTGCTTAGTACGTGTGTTTTCAAAGAGAAGAAGAAGGAAATTTTTAACAATTTAGTGACTCATTGAAAAGAACAAATAATGGATAAGACAGGTAAGATATCTACATACATAGTTTTTGAACCGATCATGCGTAATATTCATCAAGATCAAAAGTTTTAAAATTTTATTGTATAAATTCTTCAGAAATTAAAAAATTGAAGAAGTGCTTGTTAAAGAAAAGTCTTCAAAGACGCTTTTAAAATAATTCGATATTGTCTCTGGATCTGGATGATGAATTAAAAAATTTTATAATTCTAGCTGGTAAAATGACAATATGACGTTTATTGTTAACATATTTCCAAAAATATATGGGGGTTCAGTTTAATGTCACTTTCACTTTTCGAAATAAAAACTCTAAGGATTTCGTCAGGCTTTGATAGATTTAATCTCAAGCAGACCTTATTTTTTTTTCTTTCGTTTTTTTTAAGTTTTTGTATACGAGCTTAATCTGCGAGTTATATAGTTTAGTTTATTTCTTACGTGTTGTAAATAATAACAAAAAATTAAGTGGAACTTAAATGACAGAATATTTTTTTTTTAAAGTAATACAAAAAAAAGTTTGACAGTTCTTTTTCTTATGACTTCGCTAAGCCACCTTCTTCGATGGCTTAGGTTAATCGAAGTTAGTAAAACGTCCCTTAGCAAAAATTTTGTTATATTAATACAATTTTGTACTTAATTCCGGACTTAAAGCTGAACTGCAACTAAACCCAGCGGCGTAGCGTAGGGGGGCGGTGGGGGCGGTTCGCCCCGGGCGGCAAAATGTCGCCGGTGATGCGGGTAGAGTAGAAATCATATGTTTCATGACAAATCGTTTGACAAGTCAACAAACAACAATAATGTAAATTTGAAATTTGTCACCCTATCTGTGGTTCGTCGTTGATGCTCTCGGCTGATTTCCATGAATTCGTAAACGGTGAGTAGGGCCATAAGAGTGGATTCCGTATTGTCGCGCGACTCGCGAAACTAAAACAAAACGTTCTTAAACTCTCGCGAAACTGAAAGGGAGCGTTCCGAAACATATGATATGCATATGCGAGATATGATAAGATAACTAGGATTCGACGGAAACGTTCAATGTTTTTGCTCACGATTGACTAAACCGCCTTTATTAATTTGTGTGTAAGTGTTTTAGGATTTGGCATTGGATTGTCTTCTATATCTATAAGCGCTCTTTCAAAGAAGTTTTTAAGCCGTTGCTTATTCTAAAGACATTCGCTTTTGATGATCCATAAGTTCAAATCAAAAGTTGTGAATTTAGTACTATGCATAAGGTTAAAGTCAACAAATAATAAAAAAAAAGTCAAATGTTGGTATTTTTACTTGCGATATAGGTACTATAGGGCAAGTTCTGCATTTGGAAAAAAAATCGAACTCGAGATTTTGATCAAAGTTGACATTACGATGATAGCGAAGACGAAAATAATGGGTCCGGCAATTCCGTCTGTCTGTCTGTCTGTCTGTCTGTATGTATGTCTGTACCTCTCTCTACAGCCTTACCCACTGGACCTATTGTCTTCAAACTCGGTAGTTATGGGTTTTCGGTGATTCCCTAGGGGGGAAATTGAAATTTTTTTTTAGCTCTAAAACTAACGGTACCCCCCATACACCCGTAATGCAAAATCTTATTTATCTCGAAAACGGCTCTAACGATTTTGATAAAAAAAATTAGGTGTGATATTATGGACATGGACTAAATTTTGGTAAAAAAAAAATTTGGGGCAAAATGTTATTAACGGTACCTGTCACAGAACCGTTTTTTTGATTTTCGACTTTCTCATTAACGGCTCTAACGATTTTAACCAAAAATTTTCAGCAGGAGTCCCCCTAAGTTTAAAATAAAATTGTATATAAAAATATTCGAAAAATTATTTGTTGGGTTTTTTTTGAAAAAAATTTTTTTTTGAAAAATCAATATCTTCAAAACCTATGAACGATTATTTTTTGAAATTATTTCCAAAAATCAATATCGAGCCTTAACCGCCATTTTATCGTAAGCGACATTTTTTACAAAATCAAGTTAATTATGCGATTTGACAGCGAATGCTATTACGCATCTTTCCATATCATTTATTTTTCAATACAACTTTTTAACAAAAAGTTACACAGAAAACAAAATTTATCGTAAGCGACACTGATATTTTCTATTTACAGCTAAATATCGCAAATGACATAGTAGGTAGAGTGTTGTTGATATTTAATCAGCTTTGCTGAATTATCCAATTGATGCTACTTTTGTATCAGTGTACCCATCGGCCACTGTAAGGAATAGTTCATTTATAGGAGAGTGAGTAGCTATCATGTTTGGATGCCGGGAGAGTTCATGTACAATGGTCAGTTGCGTACGCAGAGAAGGTTAAGTATTTCAGAATGAAAACCTATTTAAAAATGCGTAGCAGGGCATAGTTCATAAAAACAAAAAGTCAGTCAGCATGTACCATCATAAATGCTTAGACAATATTGGTGAAAGGGGTTATATAATACGCAAAGTTTTTAAAAGTAGTTTTATTTCAATATTTATTTAGATATGGAAACAATAATGTGGAAGGATGAAACCGAAAGTGCAATACCAGAAACTGTTCTAGCGTCGCTTCCATTTTGCAATCGGAATTTGTATCCTCATTTAAGAAAACATTTGAAGTTCTTTGTGTGCTACCATGTGACGTCTGCTAAGCCAGAACGTTCATTTTCAACTTTGAGACGATTAAAAACGTGGCTGAGTGCCACAACAACTGAGACCAGGCTCAATGGATTAGCTTTGTTGAACTTAAACAAAGAAATCGAAGTTAAACCTAAAGATGTGGTGAATGCATTCGCAAATAAAAAAAAAAGAAGAATGGATCTAATTTTTTCACCAAATTACTCGTATCATACTTAAATCAGTTTTTTCAGACGAAAAATATAAAAGAAAAAAAGTTTACAAAGAAATAAATGAATAAAATTCATTTCATACTCGTAACTTATTCATACATATATGTGGTATTTGGTAGAAACATGATAATTCCATAAAATGATTTGCATCCTTACATTCACTTCATATCGAGCTCGAACCTAAACGGGTAAACCGATTTTCTTAAAATTTGGAACATAATTTTTCAAAGAATATTTTCAAAAGTTTTCCAAATTTGAAGAAAATCAGTCAACCCGTTTCAGCCCTAGCTCCATGTAAGGTGGACGTAAAAACGCAAATTATTTTATGGACTTATCATGTTTGTACCAAACACCACAGTATATGTATAAGGTGGTTGATAATAAGAATGTCTTTCATTGTTTGATAGTTTTAGTGATACCTTGAGGTCAAACCGTATTTCTGCAGTAGCTAGTAATCAACATCTTGAATGATGTTATAAGACCAAGTTGAAAATTTCCCAAGCAAAGTACCTTGAATTGAAAGGGCTTTATGAAAAAAAACTATTCCTGAACGGTATCATGACGAGAACTTATCTTTGAGATTTAAACCTACGATCAAGGATGTCTTAAGTTAAACCGACGAAGAAAATAACAAAGACAACTAAATACTTAAATACCCTTGAGTTTTTTTTTAATTTTTTTTTTTTTTTTTAATTAAGAATATTTTTTGTCGCTATTTTTTATTAATTTAAAAATAAAATAATAAATTCCAATAAAAATAAACAAATAATGTGAATTTTTCATTAAAATAGTATTTTTTTTGTATTTTTTTAATTTTATCGTAAACGCCAAAATTTGATTATGAGTTAATAGTTAGTGAACACAAAAACTATCGTAAACGCCAAAAACGTTAAAAATAACGTAAATTTGGCAACATCAGTGTTCAGTTTATAGTCACTTAGTTGCATTTGCAAAAATATAACTGAATACTGAAAATAAGCTCGTTCGGATTTGTAACTCAGGAAGAAAACAAAAAAATGTATTTCCTGTAAAATTTATATTTTGTCGCTTACGATAATTTGGCGGTTAGGGCTCGATATTATTAAATACTTAAAATTCGCATCCCACATTTTTTTCTTGAAAAATTTTAAAGAAATTTCTTATATAAAAAAATTATTTATTTAATAAAAAAACGATTTTTTAAAGTTTGTTTGCATAAATTCATACTTTTCCAGAAATCAGACGGCAATTTCATTTTAAATTCATGTTTTATATTTATAAAATGTATCTTAAATTCCAAAGTACTTTTACATAAGAGCAAGTTCGTGCGATCAAGTCGTGCATTTTATTTTGTTTAAATTCTGCGAACTCTTAAGGGCATGTGATTTCTCTTAAAGTATTTCAAAACATAGCGAACGTTGGGAAAATAAAGTGAGATATTGATGCACATTAGTTTCAAACTTTTGAATATCAAAATGGGAGCTTAAGGTACTAGTACGGTCTAAAAGGTAGATAATAACATATTTTTTTTTTTAATGATGAGTACCTATATGCGTCAAGAGTACAAAAAAATTTGTTTTTGTCTTAATTTTCGAATTTTGGCTCATTGCGGACAGTTAATCTCCGGATCTACTGAACCGGTTTTCAAAAAACTTATTGTAACTTGATCGTTTTTATGTTTTCCAAGACAATTTACCACAATTTGACCAAAAAGTTATGAACAAAAAAGAATTGGCGACCCAAAAATGGCCAAAAAAAATTACCAAAAAGAAATATTTTTTAAACAAAATGTGGTAAATTGTCTCGTAAGAAAAATAACCCACTTTGTTTTTTTTTGTTTCAGTCCAGCCAATGGGACAATGTATTTTTTTATGAGTCGAGGTTGGCGCCCTCTATAATTCGGCCAAAATTCGAAAATTATAAATTTTGTTTGTACTCTTGACGCATGTATTCATTATTTAAAAGAAAAATTATGTTATTACCTAATAAAGTTTGCGAGAAAAAAATTCCCAAAAATCGTGCGTGTTTTGGCGTTCTAGACCGTACTAGTATCTTAGAATACATACCGATTAAATTCAACAGTCTCTGCGCTTTATTTAATTTGTCTGAGTTTAAGCTCCAAGGTGAACCGATAATGAATTCCTAAAGTGCGGAAAATTACTATGGGTGGAAGAAAGCTAGCTACAGCATTGTACATAACTTTAGTATTAATCCATAGATTTCTATATGTAAATATCTCATTTTATTCGCTAAAGGGCCATCTTTAACTATAAAATAAAAATGAAATATATATATTTTCACGCTTTAACTTTCTTTTTGTTGAGAAATACATTTTTTTCTCGTACGTTTGGTTCATATCATTCGAACTACTTAAATTATCATTGAAAAAGGGAAGTTTTGATCGCTGATGATTTTTCCGCCTACAGGTTTCTTCTCTTTATTTTTTAATTAAAAACAACGCCTCCTGTAATTTTATAAAATATTTTTCTTCTTCACAAACTGTTGACAAATTAAAAAAAAGTATAACCTATGGTTGAAAAAAAATTTCTAAAATAATTTTATTAATAGGTATCTACCATTAATTTACATATACATAAATGTACATATATATTGTGTATTCAAATCTTAAAACAATTTTTGAAACTTGGCATTTAACGGTTTTTTAGTAGGTACTATCAACAAGATGTATAAGATGTATATCTATACAAATTGTTATTTAATCTAAAATTAAAGGTACTGATCATACAAATGTTGGAAAATGGTTTTCGAAAATTGTATTTTTCTCAAAAACGACACTTAGAATTTTGATATTTTTTGTTTGTTTCGCTTAATTTGTACGATAAAAATGAAAAACTATAAAAATTGAAACATTGCTGACAATATTTACAATGAGACCACTTTTTTCGAATTTTAACTATCAGCATAAAGGATTTTAATGAAATTGTTTTTGAAGTTTTAGTTTTTCTATTTGTACAATAATAAAAACTTAAAATTGGCATACCAAAATTTTTTAATACAAAAATGTGTAACAGAAGACCGGAAGGCATTTTTATTTTCAAAAACGTTCGAGCTGTTTTCGAGAAAAATCTAAACAACAACTACTGTATATGGGGGGACACTTGAGAAACAAAAATATCAAAAAGCTTTTCTAAAATATGGTTCCAATACTTTTAGTCTTTATTCAAAGATCACGTCTAAGTAAATATGTTGCAGCTACTTAACCGTTATTTTCAATCTGAAGAAAAAAAAAACTCAAAAACCACGTCTCAGCAATGGTTCAAGTCACACTTATAGTCAAATTTAGTTTTTTTTTTTTAATCAACAAAATAGTTTGAATTGATTTATTTAAAAAACAATTAATTACGTAAAACAATTCGTCTAATCCTAAACCTATTTCGCAGGTTTTATGTTATATTAGTAGGTACAGGAAGATTACTCAAAAAGATAAATTGAAGCAATAAAAATAATGTTCGTAAAAATAAACAATATTTGAAAATTAGTTAAATTAATAAAAGACAATTTTTTAAAATACGTAATTAGTAGATTCCCTCATTTTTGGAATAAAGTTTTCTTTTTTCATCGAATGAAGCTGCACTTTAAAACCGTTTTTAAGATGATAGTTTTTCAATAATTCTATTTAAAATAAAAATAATTACTTTCAAAAACTTACCCAGATGTTAGACTTGGACTTAGAGAATCAAAATCATTCACCGGATGAATCAAGCTATGTTCCGGCGTTACACTACCATAGATGCTGTCACGATGCGAAGCATTTGTAAGCTGCGTGTAGTTGTTCTGCATATCGACATCACTGCCATTCGGTGATTCACCGCCGCTACTGGTTGCATTGTTATGCTGGTGGTTATGATGGTGTTGCTGGTGGTCTTGGTGATTATGATTGTGATGATGATGGTGTTGATGGAGTTCTCCCCCACTTGTAAGAGTTAGATAACTCGTTGTTTCACTATTACCACTACTCTCTGCTCCACCACCCATATGATGTTCATCGACCATCGAACAGGTTTCATCCTTCAAAGTGTCCTGAATCACTTCATCTATGCTATTAGGGGTGGCATTAGCAACGATGGTTGCTGCAGTTGTTGCATGCAGATGATCTGCCACATTTCCCTCAAACGCAGAATAGAGTGCCAAATTACTGCGCATGTTGATTTGATCGATTGCGGTGTGATTCGCTGCTGTCAGAAGAATATCCTGAGTATGTTGGAGATGTTGATGATTATGGTTGTGCTGATCAACAATCAACTTGGTACTCTCGGAGTCCTTGTGATGGAGGGATAAGTCGTATGCCCAATTGTACGGGGGCATAGATATGCTGTTATTGTTACTGTTACTCAAGCTCAAATAAGAATCACTGTGATCGCTCAAATTTGCTACAATTGCCGGTGATATTGTTGTATATCTTGCTTGATATTGCTGTTGCAAATCGCTGGCGTATTGCAAAGTAGCTTGTGTGTGACTCTGCTCTAAGTGTTGTTGTAAACGATTACTCGATATTATAACGGTATTATTTGAGCCCCGATAACCACTTGGAAGGTTTTGATTAGCGACACTAGCACGACTTGTCAAATGATCGTTACCGCCTGATAGGAGAATTATGTTTTCACTACTTTCACTAGCGTTATTATTGTTATTTAATCTCAATATGACATTGTTGTTTTCAGTGACGTTAGAAGAACTGTCATTGGTATCTTTTCGTGAATGTTCAATTACTGGCACTGCACTTATAACTGATATGGAAGAACTGGGCGCCACTGTAGATGACGACGACGACCTATGTAAACCTGATAGCACACTACCACTACAACTACTTGCACTGACTACTGAAGGTGATAAGATGCTTTTCGACACTACTGTATTCGAAGATAAGGTGGTTTCGTCGTCTAAATCAGGCTCAGTTTTGCAGCATAAAACTGTTTGGTTTGATGTTTCGCTGGCAACTGATATGATCGTCGTGGTTGGTGCCTGGTTAGACATAGTTGCTGTCATGGACACTGATAATGTTTTTGTGGTTGGTGTTTGCTCAACTGCGGCTGTCACGTTAAATGCCTCCGGCAACGGTGGCGACGACGATGAGGATGATGTTGACGAAGAAGAAGAGGCAGGCGACAACGATGATCGGTGGTTGTGAATGTGTGTGTTTGACTGTTGTTGTTTTTGTTGGCATGGAAGGGATCCTTCGTCGTTATTCATTACCCCTCCACACTGATTAATTGTATTGGTTGAAGGAGATTTCGAAGGGTTATTGTTTGATATGCCATTGTTATTGTTTCTTCTGAGTATATAATTATCACTTTGAATGCTCTTGATGTTGTTTCTGTTTTGAGTGTTGCTGTGACGCGATGGTGATGATCTGACTGGTAGCTTCATTTTGTTGGACCAAACTGAAATTCGAATTCAAAAAAAAAAAATAACCATCATTATAGCAAGCGAATTCCACAATAATGAGAAAACAGAAACATTTTAACGAACAACTTTATGGGTTGTGTGAATGAGATAGAGAAAAGTTCCTATAAAAAGAACTTCATTATTATAATTTCCCCTACTTGTTGAGGATCGAATTATTCTATCTTTCTCTCTTTCTGTTTTGGTTGCTTCTTTTAATAGTTTGACGTTGAAAAAGTATGTTGGTATGGTGTATTTATCACGTTTTGTGGACGCCCATTTGTGATGTTGTTCATTGCATTGGGTATGTAGGATTGTGTAGGTACTTATTTAAGTTGAATATCAATTATTATTGTGACTTGGGAGTGGGAATGGAATAATTATATTGTTAACCATAAGTATTCGTACTTTGTGGCTTATATACATGAACAGTGTTGCCACAAATTACTTTAAAACAAAAATAATAATTATGGATCATTGGGGTTATGTATATATGTATGTAGGTATGTAGTATACCTACAATAAATACAGTAGATTCATTTATATATTTTGATTTATTTTTCATAATAAACAAATTGTTTTTCCATTTCAAAAGACTTTGTTGGTATTTGTAAGTAAAAATTGTTTGTTTTTTGAGAAGCATAGAAATACCTATCTATCGAGGATTATCTGAGATAGAAAGTCTAGTCTACAAATATTTGTAGGTAGGTAGGTAAGGTACGCGGAGAAAAATTTAAACTTAAGTAAGTACATACTAGGTAAGCAACTGAGTAAGACGCTTTCTTATAAGTTAGGTAGGTAGGTATATATCTAACGAAAATTGTAGTAGAATAGTGGGGCAAATAAGTTCAGAATTAGGATCTAATTTTTTGATTAGTGATAAATCTGCATACACATGGGTATCGCCCTATAAAATCTATACATAAATTGAACCGGTGAGAAGAAAAAGGAAAACATTCCACAAATATGGGAAATTGAAGTAATGATGCAAAAGCGTAGCTATTTTTATAGCGCACATTATAAGCCTAAAAACGAAAAAATTTTATGTAAACCTACTTTTTAAATGCGATTATAAAATATCATTGAGTGGAAAAAGGAAAAGATTCCTGGAATATTTTCCTTTTTCCTTTCCTTTTTGGAGTAAAATGTTATTAACGGTACCTATCATAGAACCGTTTTTTGATTTTTTGGCTTTCTCATCAACGGCTTTAACGATTTTAACCATAAATTTTCAGCAGGAGGCCCCTTAAGTTTAAAATAATATTGTATATAAAAATATTCGAAAAAAATTGTTTTGGAATTAAAAAAAAAATTACAAGTTTTTTTTGAAAAAACCAATATCTTTAAAACGTCTGAACGATAATTTTTTTAAACTATTTCTTAAATCTATACCACTAAATACTTAAAATTTGGCTTCCCAAATTTTTTTCTCGAAAAATTTTAAGGAAATTTGTTATATAAAAAAATTACTTTAATATTTAAAGGATTAATCAGACGGCAATTCCATATATTTGAACATTTTTATCTCATTAAATCCATGTTTTATATTTATAAAATGGATTTTAAATTCCAAAGTACTTTAACATAAAAGCAAGTTCGTGCGATCCAGTCGTGCATTTTATTTCTATTTATTTTTATTCCCTTGAATTATTATTAAAATATTGTTTTAGTTTTTATTTTGCAGAATTATTTAATATTAAATAAATAAAATGTTTTGAACCCATTATTTATATTATTTGAATAAAAAAACTTACTTTAAAATAATTTATTTGATTTTTTTTTCAATTAGTGGAAAAAGGAAAACATTCCACTCACTTTAACATGAATTATTAAGCCAGAACTTAAAGTTTTTAATTTCAATTGTTCGGTATGTTACTCTTCTTTACTAGCTCTACATTTGTCCTTCAGAATATTTTGAAGAATAACTTTCAGTTTCAGAAATAAACAGTTTTCTTTGATTTCCCAAAAACTATGATTACTTAGTGGAATGTTTTCCTTTTTCTTCTCAGTGGTTCAATTATATTGTTTGTATATATCTACCTATTCAAAATTTGGAAGACATTTGTTAGCCACCTACATATATTTATTCAATTAAATTCAATTTATTTTAATTCGGTGTAGGTAGATACAAGTAAAACTTATAGTTTCTTAAAAGTATCTAGTACCTATCTAGGTATCTTGAAATATGGGCAAGTAAGTATATGTCTCGTTGCAAAGTTTAAACTTCTGCCAACATTTTTCGTTATTCAGTGGAATTTTACACTATAGGTAGGTAGGTACCTATATTGATCTAAATAAAGTAAATATTAAATATAAGTACATAGATTATCAACGGAAAGGCACTAAGATCAAATTTTTTTGGTTTATATTTTACAACCGCTTTCTTAATGCATCGATATTTATGTCATCTTGCCCAGTGTGGTGTAGCTACCCAGGAGCAAACCATGGCGGCGAACTGATCCGGAAAATTATAAAAGGAAAATAATAATATTTGATTGTAGATAAATAAATTTCTTCGTAAATAACATTACAAAATAAAAAAGATATTATTTATTATTTAGACGAGACTCATAAAAGGAATAAGTACCTATAATTTACCGAATGAAAAAGAGGCTCAACCCAACTGTATTCCGGCCACAGTATGAAATTTCAAGTAGGATTAGAAGGATACAAATTTTGGATTTGGATAGATTTTTTCGAAACATTCGACTTTCCTAAACAACAAATGCCAAATACTCGTATTTGTAAGTGTAGAACATATGGGCTGTGGATTTATGGATTTGGAAGGTACCTACTCGTTAACATGACCAAAATCACAAAAAATTTCTGGACATTCTATTGGAGTTATGTATTGAGATTCTCGAAGGGCTCCGTAAACTCTTAGAATTAAGGTTATTCTTCAAGTTTAGGGTCCTGTTAAAAATGACCCCAAGCTGTTACCACAAAATCAATAGCGATATTATCAAGCTTTAAATGGGGCTGTAGCGACTTTTAAGAAAAAAACAAACATTGTGTTTTCGAAGGGCTTAGAAACAGATCATTTTGTTTTAATCAAATATGGATACTTTGAAGATCATGTTTTATGTTATGAACACAGTTCTCTATAGAACTAAGTGGACTACTCAAATAAAGCTGTACATCATCTGCATGAATCTGTAGAAGTGATTAACTTAATATGAATGGCAATTCATTGATATAAAGCGAAAAATGAATTGGACCTAAAATCGATCCTTGTGGAACACCTTTCAGGACTGAAAAAAACGAGAGTGTATTGGAAGCTCTGACGGCCTGTTTTCTTTCACTCAGGTTAGTAGAAAATTGGCTGCAGAAGATGGAAAATTAACTTGGTGTATAGAAGCTTACGTATAAGAATCGAGTAGTCAATTGTATCGAAAACTTTTGAAAAATCCAGCAACACTAAAAAACTTACCTTGTCTTGATCATTAGCTTGCCTCAGATCTCAAGGCACTTTATTTAGTGCTGTCGTACAGCTATGCTTTGACCGGAAAGATCAGAATACTGGCTCTACTTAAATAAAAATTTTTTTTTTTTTTTTTTTTTTTCCCGTGGGTAGGTGTTGAAATCTTCAAAAGATTCTATGAGGACCGAAAAACGCGCGCTCATAGATATGTGGGACTCTCCCGACCAACAACTCTGCCCCCATAAAGCCTTACGGAAGGTAAGACTCTATGCAAGCAGACCGTTAATCAGGCCGACCGCACTAAAACCACCTCCTCCTCCCGATTGCAACTAAGTTCATATGGAACTTATCTAGCAATTTATCTTTCTCGAAGTTAAGTAACGTGTTGTAGGCAACTTTCCGGTGAAAGTTCCTACTGGTTTAATTATAAGCTAGTTGAATAGCTTCTTTCTATTTTAAGCGATGATTTAAATATACATAATACAGTACAATAATTTCACCGTACTAGATCGGAAGGTTTGGTCCTTCTCAAACGTCGTACTAAATTTGTCTCGTCAAGAATTTCTAAGATTGTTCTATTGGTATGTTCAACTAAACGCTTTCTATGCCTTTGCGAAAAAGTTTTTATTTCTTCGCGAACCGTGGGGATTCCAAGATCCCTGTGAAGATCTTCGTTTCTAATATACCACGGCGCATTTACAAAGGACCTTAATAATTTGTTTTCAAAAGTTTGTAGACTATTTAGATTTGTATCGTGGGTACAACCCCAGAGTTGAATACCATATGTCCAGACAGGCTTAAGTACCTGTTTGTAAACTAATAATTTGTTTTCGATACTAAGTTTAGAATGTCGTCCGAGTAACCAGTACATTTCCCTTAGTTTAATATTTAATTGATCACATTTATTTTTAACATGTGACTTCCATTTTAATTTCGCGTCAAGAGTCATCCCGAGATATTTTGCCTCATTTGCAAATGGAACTTGAGTTGTATTAATAAAGACTGGTAATCTATTAATTTTCTTATAAGTAAAGTCCACGTGGACTGACTTAAATTCGTTAAGCGCTATTCGCCATTTGTTTGTCCATTCATTGACATTGTTAAGAGCATTTTGCAATTTACATGTCGATTCGTTAGCCGTTTTGCCTACTGCAAGTATTGCGGTATCGTCTGCAAAAGTAGCTACAATTGTATTGTCTGTTTGGGGTATGTCGCGTGTAAATAAAAGGTATAAAATAGGACCTAGAACACTACCTTGTGGTACCCCAGCCACTATTTCTTTAAAATCTGAATAATCATTTCCGTGCCTAACGCGGAAAATTCTTTTCTCTAGATATTCTCTAAGAATGTTGTATAGTCCTTCAGATAGGACTTGTCTCAATTTGTATTTGAGGCCTTCGTGCCACACTTTGTCAAAAGCTTGAGACACATCTAAAAAGACCGCTGAACAAATTTTATTTTCTTCAAAGGCTTTCTCGATGACATCGGTGATTCTATGCACTTGATCAATCGTCGAGTGCTTACTTCTAAAACCGAACTGGTGTTCAGGTATAAGACCCTTTTCTTCTATTATGGGCTGAAGACGCTGAAGAAATATTCTCTCAAAGACCTTCGACACTACAGGAAGAAGTGAAATGGGCCTGTACGATTTCTTTTCATGTGATGGTTTGCCAGGTTTTAAGACCATTATTACTTCTGCGACTTTCCATTGATTTGGAACATATTCTAACCTTAGAGTGGCGTTCATTATGTAAAGGAGGTTTACTAAACCTTTCCGTGGGAGCATTTTAAGAATTTCCGCAGTAATTAAGTCGTATCCTGGTGCTTTTTTTGACTTCAGTTTCTTAATTTCTTTGCTTAATTCGGCAAGCGTAACATTTCTTGTGATGGAGCTTTCATTTGAATTTATATTCACACTTATATCATCATTCAATGCTTGCCCATTGAACGGCTTAAATGTTTCCTCTAGGTAATCAGCGAAAACGTTTGCTTTCTCTTTATCGCTTCTTGCCCATTCATTTTGGTCTTTCATAATCGGGGGTGCTGGAAGCTTTGGTTTTTTCGTAGCTTTTATCGCTTTCCATAGAGAATAATTAGATTCTTTACCTGCCGTCAAGTTTTCAAGGTAATTTCCAGCTTCGCGGTTTTTAAAATCTGATATCATCTTTTTAAGCAAATTACTGAGGTGATTTAAATTAGCTTTGTGTTGGGGAGCACGAGTTTGTTGCCATTTTTTGCGCGCTTTTCGCTTGTCTTTAAGTACCTCTTTTATCTCTTGGGGATATTTAGCTTCTCTATAGCCTGACATTTGTCTTTGGTAAGGAGTATTGTTCCATGCGGCTTTTTGAACAATATGCACAAAATTATCTACCGCTTCTTCAAGCTCAAGAGGTGTTTGTAGTGATACCCTTAATTCAACATTATCTTCAATATCTTTCTTAAAACCTTCCCAGTTAGTTTTACCGTTTGTTAACCTAGGTGGTGTTTCAATTTTAACAATACTTTCGCTCATAGTGAGAATAACGGGAGAGTGGTCAGAGAAAAGATCAAAGCATTCCGTTATTTTTATTCGATTTGACGGTATTCCCCTGACTATAAAGAAATCAATCAGGTCAGGTATTTTCGAGGTATCTGTCGGCCAATAAGTTGGTTTCCCACTAGAATGAAAATCACAATTATTCTCCATACCGGCTTCATATAACGCTCGGCCCTTTTGAGAAATGCATCTAGAACCCCAAAACGTGTGTTTTGCATTAAAATCGCCACCGATTATTAAAGATGGTCTAAGTGATTTTAGCAAGTTTGAAAAATCATTTTTATCAATTCTGTACCGTGGAGGGCAGTATATAGATGTGAAATTCAATGTATCATGTTTAGTTTTAACCTGCACACTTATAAGCTGCATCGGTTCAAGTTCAAGCTTAAGGCCTATCGAGTGTTTGATACATTCTTTTATGTATAATGATGCTCCGCCTCTTGCTTTGTTCGACGGATGAATTGCATGGTAATCTAGATAACCGTTTATATTGAAATTTGATTCTTTTTTAACGTGGGTTTCTGATATTAGACAAATGTCGATATCTTGTTCCCGTATGACCATTTCTAGTTCTTCAAGTCTTTGCCTTAATCCGTTGGCATTCCACGTAATAATTTTAAGGTTTTCCATCATGATTTTTTTTTAAAACGTTTGGGTCGAATAAAATCTTCGATTTTTGCTAACCTATCAGAAATAGTTCTATTGATTTTGACCTGATCTTCAAATTTTGACAAAATTAAAGCCAAGCATTGAGATAGTGCGTCAGAGTCAGGTTGATTTATTACGGGTGCAGCCGCCATTCTGGCATTTGTGTTTACACTACGTTTCTTTGGAGATGTCTGTGCAGCTGCCATTTCGGCGTATGACTTAACAGTACGTTTCTTTGGAGATGTCTTTGACGTTGATGGGGTTTGATTTTCTTTGCCGATGCCGACTCTTAGTGTATTTATTCTTTTAGGAGTCTTAGATATTGGGCTTTTTATTTGTTTCTTTGGTTTTCTTTCCATATGAATTTTTTCTCGGCGTTTTTGTAGCTCTTTAACTACTTCACAGCCTCTATAGCTTGCCGGGTGACTTCCATTGCAGTTTATGCACTTCGCTGGACTTTTGCTATTTCCAGTGCAGTCAGCAGTTAAATGTTTTCCCGCGCATTTTACACACCTAGGTTCTTTTTTACAATAGCTTTGCGTGTGGTTGAAACCTTGACAGCGTTTACACTGAGGCACTTGCTTTGTACGGCTTTTCAGAGGTTCGATCTTAACAACGAGGTTCAGTATTGTTTTAATTCTGTAGATTTCCTCTAGTTTTTCTGTCTTATCGAACGTGAGTATAAATAGTGGGAGACCACGCTTTACCACGACAGTTTCTCTATCTTTTTGTTGTTTTTCTTTTTTTACGATGTTCTCAGCATTTAAGATCTTGTAATTTTTTTCTTTAAGATCACGGATTACATCGTTTTTTTGACATGAGGAATGTAAGCCTCTTGCAACGACTCGTAAAGGTCTTTCTGATTTGTTTTCGTAGGTATACCATTCTACATTTGCTTCGTTAAGTCTTCGCGAAAGCAGACGATAGCTATCGGAGTCTTTTACACAAACTTTCCACTTGTTGTTATTAAGCGAGATAACTTTAAAATTCGCTGGGGTTAACGCCTCAAGGATTATTTTAAGCTTATTGTATTCCGCAATCCCGATGACATTAATCGGTGGCGGTGGTCTTATTTTAGTAGTTTTTTCTTTCTTATTCGTATCTTTTGGTACATTTACTTTTATTATTTCGGAAGACGAGGTTCCCTCTGGCGAGGAGAATGCTTTACGTTTTTTGCTAGGTCTTTTTGAAGACGTTTCTCTTTCTAGCTCTTCTTCGTCTGTTTTATATTCGCAAACACCCAGCTGCTGTGGAGTTGTTTTCGAATCGTTTTGTCTTTGAGTTTTTTTCAACTCTTCATTTTCTTTCCGAAGAAGCTCAATTTCTTTCTGTGCTTTCTTTACGGCATCGCTGTTATTTCGTAGAAAATGTATTTCTTCTTTCAGCTCTTGATAGAGTTTCAAAGTTTCGTCGAGTCTTTGACGAAGTTCGTTATTGTCTTTTTCAAGACATTCTATTTTCTCCGAGTCTTCTTTTTCACGCTCCGGCGCTTTGGGCGGACTCTTTTTCCCGGAAGCACTCGATGTTGATGGTGGTGATCGAGCTACCATTGGTTTTCTTGAAAAAGGATTTATCAAGTTTTGGAATAATTGGCTCTCACCAGAATCCGTAGAGCCGACCTCCGAAGAGGGTGGATTTTTCAGGAAATCTGAATTGCCACCTGGGGTACTATATCTATTTGTTTTACTCATTCCATATTTTGTATACGTCTTTCTCAGTATACGGAGTTTGGATTTTAGTCGCCTCTTACGACAGGCATTCCTACCTAAAAATTGATTTGCCTTTGCGTTATCTTTTCCAAGACCTTGGAAGGAAGAATGCATATTGGTTGAAATTCTTTGCAATTCGAATTTTTTCTAAGGGTACTATCTTGGCTTGTTTCTAATGCCTAGGAGAGACACCTGTTGTTAGTACAGTGTTGAAGAGATAAAAACGGGCTGCCTACCATCAATTCCAACTGCATTTGACTTAACTAACATAAAGTTTTAAACAGCGTATCCTGCAAACGACTTGGTTTCGAAGCAACCAATATGATGTATGAAATTCTTCTAACCTGTACTTTTTCCACTAAAGGTTATAGCTTGGTTTCAATTCAATTCAATCATTGAAACATTTTGCTCAAGTGCAGAGATGTTGATGTTATTGAAATCTCAATATGGGAAATTTTTTTCCTATTTCCCTACCGGATATATCGTACAAATAATGTCATTTGGGGCATACATTGCAACTCCAATCAGGGTGAGTAATATTATTTTCTTGTCAAACCAAAATCTGAAATTTCAGCTGAAAAATGTTGAGCAAGATTCCAGAGCTTCAATTGAGATTTCTTCAAATTCTCCAGGAAATCTTGTTGCAATCATTTGAAATACCAAAACTTTCAACCGAAACTTCTTATTTCGTTTTCATCGGAACATAGTATAATCATGCAATGACATACATTTTTTTTAAAGCCACTAACGTGGACTTTTATTTTACTTTCAAATATTTAAATAAATGTTGAAACAAATATTATTTAAAAAAAATATAAAGAAAACCTACTCTGTTTTTTTCCAATTTTTTTTGAAAATAAAGTACTAATTTGTCGTTTAATATTATTCTATGAGAACATCATAAATTTCGAAAACTACTTTTTAACTAAGAAAAGTCTTAAACAACTAAAAGAAGGGAAAGGTTCTAGTTTCGCTTTTTTTTCAAATAAAATAAAAAAATAGAACTTTATTGTAAGCAATTTGAAAAGACTCCCTATAAAATAATTTAATTGATTATTTGGTTCAAAAAACTATTCATTGAACTGAATTAATTGAAAAATAAAATAAAATATTAGATTATTTACTCAGACATTTTTACTTGCGACTTATAGGTACTATAAGGCAAGTTATGCATTCGTAAAAAAAATCGAACTCGAGATTTTGATCAAAGTTGACATTAGGATTATAGCGAAAGCTAAAAAGTGGGTCTCGCAATTCTGTCTGTCTGTCTGTCTGTCTGTTCGACTACAGGCTAAACGGCTCGGCCGATTTTCTTTAAACTTGGTAGATATCATTTTTAATTTTTTCCCCCCACACGTTTTTTTCTTTTTAGATTAGATTAGATTAGATTAGATTTATTACTTCATCAATAAAAATTTAAAAAAACAATTTGATATTTAAAATTAAATCTTTTTGAGGCATGGCCTCAAACCGTCAGCCATATGATAGCCTGAGTAATACATCTTCAAATTTTGTAAATTGATTGAGTTTAATTTAAAAAAATTAAGTTTAAAAATCTTCTCTTGTTATTTTTCTTCTATATGCAAGTGCTATTTTAATATATTGCGATAGTTTTTGCCAGTGATTTCCGTTTAATATTGTTAAAAGTTCCGTTTATTCCAGGTAGTTTTTTTGCCATATTTGTCGCCGTATTTCTACAAGAATAGGACATCTCGCGATGAAATGCACTACATCTTCCCTTTCGTTTGTATTACATAAGCTACATTTTAGTGCTAAATCATTCCGGTGGGGTATGAAATTGAGCGGTAACAGCTCGCCTCTTGCTCGAAATATAGAAGATATTATTTCAGTGCTAAAGATGTCCTTAAAATAGTTGCATTCCCTTAGATCATGCCTGAGTATAGGATAGGTTTCCCTATGAAGTGAACTTCTAGCTTTGCGAATACTGTCTTCTCTTGCTTTTGAATGGAGCATTTCGAGTAAATTATAAAGGAAAGGTTTTCACTCTGCTAGATTATTAAGAATTAAGTTAAATGAGAGTTCACACAAGTCTGCCAAGTTCTTCCATTCTTCAAACCATGAGCTTTGTGATCTTACAATCAAAACTGCAATCTTCCTTGCAACTTTATCAGTGTGGCTGTACATAAGTTTGAGGATGTAGTTAAAATAGAGTTTTAGAGATGAAAGATATAATGGGTTTTTGGGGGGGGGTTACATAAAAATAATCAACTGATAAAATAATGCAACCCACACGTTTTTTTTTTCTTTTTTTTTAAGACCAAAAATAACGGTACCTGCCATACCTACGAATTTTTTTTTTCGAAATTTTATAAATACTTATTTTTTTTTCTCAAAAATTGTTCGACAGATTCAAAAAATAAAACATAAAAAAATTTCATTTAGTTAGAGCTAGGTGATTGTTAAAAAAATTTACCGAAAAATGGTTATCGAGGGTACCCCCCATGGAACCATTTTTTTTGTTTTTGATTTTCTCAAAAACGGTACAACCGATTTTGATATTTTTTTTTTGCAAAAGATATTTTTTTTTGCTAAGAATATAAATAGAATTGTGTACTCAAATTTTCAAACAAAATTTTTTTGGATTTTTTAAAAAAACTTCAAAAATTTTTTTATAGAGATGTTTCCAAAAAGTTTAAAAAACATTGCATTTCAAAACTTTGAATATTGAAAAAAAAAATCTATATTTTTTTTTGAAAATTCAATATTTCAAAAACGGCTTAGTATTTTTTTTGTAAATTAAATTTTTATTCGAACAATAAT
The DNA here is from genome assembly GCA_911387755.1 of Chrysotoxum bicinctum. Lineage (NCBI taxonomy): Eukaryota > Metazoa > Arthropoda > Insecta > Diptera > Syrphidae > Chrysotoxum > Chrysotoxum bicinctum. Next base: position 38,607,397 of record OU426988.1, read on the forward strand.
AAAACTTTAAATTGGCGTACCAAAATTTTTTATTAAAAATGTTTTAAAAATTGTTTATATAAAATCTTATTTTTTCAAGAAACCACTACTACGGCTTATAATTTTTGTTCTTGCATAAATTCATATTTTCATAACATTCTGTTTCTATCTCTTACTACTAAAAGAGTTTAAAAAATAAAATTTATCCTTATGAAGAGTTTTCTCTAGTAACATTCATTTTTAAATTCCTAGTCTATTACATAGGAGCAAGTTCGTGCGACCCAGTCGTGCATTTTATTTTTCTGGGAAAATTTGCATACCAAAATAATAAAATAAAATAAAATAAAATAAAATAAAATAAAATAAAATAAAATAAAATAAAATAAAATAAAATAAACTAAAATAAAATAAAATAAAATAAAATAAAATAAAATAAAATAAAATAAAATAAACTAAAATAAAATAAAATAAAATAAAATAAAATAAAATAAAATAAAATAAAATAAAATAAAATAAAATAAAATAAAATAAAATAAAATAAAATAAAATAAAATAAAATAAAATAAAATAAAATAAAATAAAATAAAATAAAATAAAATAAAATAAAATAAAATAAAATAAAATAAAATAAAATAAAATAAAATAAAATAAAATAAAATAAAATAAAATAAAATAAAATAAAATAAAATAAAATAAAATAAAATAAAATAAAATAAAATAAAATAAAATAAAATAAAATAAAATAAAATAAAATAAAATAAAATAAAATAAAATAAAATAAAATAAAATAAAATAAAATAAAATAAAATAAAATAAAATAAAATAAAATAAAATAAAATAAAATAAAATAAAATAAAATAAAATAAAATAAAAAAATGCTAAAAATAGAATATACTTTAGAAATATGTAAGAACAAAATTTAAATCGTTTGTTTTTAGTAAATAAGTTTTTATATATAAAATTTTTAAAACATATTTTAAGAAAAAAAAATCAAAATATAATTTAAAACAAGTTCTATACATTTTATTTTCTATTCCTTAAAAATGGTTATACCGCCGAAACGAATATTGGAAAAAAGCTATTTTGAAACCGACACGTCACTAGGAGCCGAAGAAAAAACCTGGGGCCGAATTACCGCTTCAGTGACGAGTGAGTGAGTCCCATCAGTGATCGAATGAAAATGTCACATTGGAGTAATTTATTGCTCGATAACGTAAGCGGTAATGCCAAACTTACATAATTCAGTCACGTATTACTCGATAACTGATGCGGTAATTTGGCCCCTGGGCTCGTATCGCACAAGACTATATACATAGATTGCTCTATAATTGATTATCGTTTTGACAAATCCCTCTATGTTTTTGTTTCTTTATTGATATGTTAAGGAAAGCTATAGTCAAAATGACAATCAATTATTATTGAGCGATCACTTTAGTCTTACGCAATACGGGCCCTGCTGTCGGATCTTGGTCTATTACGTCAGATAGTAAATTTTTGAAACTTTTTTTTCGGGATTTGTTGGCTTCGAACGATCCGGTGAATGGCCTATCGATAGGTTTCCTTGCAGACATCAGTATGACATTTATATTTAAAAACATTATAGTAAACAAATAACCATGATGTTTCTTTGTATTCAGACCTTTGTATATAAAACTTATATAGTACTATCAAGAAGACGAAAGATTGTGGAGACATCTTAAATATAGGGACAGTACTTGCTAGATTTGTCTCTGCTAAATTTAATAATAAAATATTCTCTTTTTTACTACTTGTTTTGTATCTTATTCTACTCTCCACTGTAAAATCTAGCGCTCATTTCAGCGCCACCACCAGGGTAGAATTCGCAATACAAAATCACGCTCAATGATAATACGAGTACTATAGATTAATTATATATACAAAGCTCATACGTAATTTATACTGCATCTTTGCTTGAGAAACAAAGCTACAAATTGAGAAATATAAATTATACTATATACACCGCTGCATTTCAGGATGATATGGAGAAGGCTTTCGCCATGCATGTTTACAAATTTTACAGATTAATTCTTTGGCTTCAAGGCATGTTAGAAAATTCTATAAAATTCTATAATCAATCACATCGTTTTTGATTGGATAACATCATAAACAATTGATCAGGTATAAGATGATGTAAAAATAAATAACATTTTATCTATACAATACCCATGTCTTCGAAAGGATTGACGGTTTCCCGAACGATGGATGTCTCGAAAATTAAGTTAAGTATTTCAAGAACAAGTAAATCACATCTTCAAACTATAGTCTATTTTTAATTAAATAAAATGCACGACTGATCTTATGTAAAAGAACTTTGTAATTTAGAAATTGTTTACAAATAAAAAAGCATGGCTTTAATTAGAACTCTCATCATCCCGGTCCTTGTCTATGGTGCAAAACTTTTCTAGAAACAAATTTGGGATGCCAATTTTAAGTATTTAATAATGTTGATCTAAGGAAACAATTTCAAAGCCTTATCGCTTAAACGTTTTCAAGATATTGATTTTTCAAAGAAGAGTTTCAATTTTTTTTTTCAAAAACTATATATGTACAATATTATTTTTAATTTATTAAACTAAATGTACAAGACTTTTGAATTTAATGCTTCTTAAACTCAGAGCTGTTTTTTGTCCTTAAAGCGGAATATTCCCCCTATGCCCCTATTTATGGATGGAGCTTGCGTCAGAGAAACTGAAAAGCTTTCAATTCTTGGTATGTGTATTACTGACCACCTTTTGTGGAATAACCACATATTGGATATTGCTAAAAATGCGGCCAAATGCTTAGGTTTCCTAAGACGATGTAAAAACTTTTTCTCCCCCTCTGATCTGATCACAATTTATGAGGCTTATATACGTCCTAAACTAGAATACAATTCTCATATCTGGTCTGGTGCATCAAAAACATCTTTAAAATTAATAGACAGCATCCAGAATAGAGCTTTAAGGCTGATATAGGGGACAGAGTAATTTTCGAAACAATTGTTTCGTTGGAACATCGTCGAAATGTCTCTTGTCTATCACTGTTTTATCGTTATTTCTATAAACAATGTTCTATTGAAATAGCGAGTTGCATTCCCCCCCTAAAAAAATTTCACCGTAATACTCGTGCCACAGGGAATGCTCATCAATATACCCTTGAGCCAAACTTTGGACGTACAGTTAAGTACAGAAATTCTTTCTTTTGCCGTACGACTCGAATGTGGAATTCCTTAACCGACTCTGTTTTTCCTCCCTATTTCAATGTTCAGAAATTTAAGACGAATGTACATCGGTTTCTCCTACTCAATCCTCCCACTGTTTTCTAAATGCTCGCACTGTGTTCAACCAACATTTAAAGGGTAGTCATAATCCCTTGAGTGCGTGTCATAGAACGGTTTTTTTGAATTTCTCATGAACGGCTCTAACGATTTTAACTAAAATTTGTATGCAGGAGCTCCTTTGCATTTTAAAAAATATAATCTAAAATTTTTTTCGAAAATATAGTTTTTGGATTTTTAAAAAAATAATACAATTTTTTTGGAAAATTCAATATCTTGAAAACGGATACACAAATAAATTTTTAAATAAATTAAATTTGCATATCAATTTTTTTATAAAAATTTTAAGGAAAATTTAGAACACAAAAAACATGTTTCAGTGTGTCTGTTTGTATCTACCTCTCCCTACAGCCTAAACCACTAGACCTATGTTCTTCAATCCCGGTAGTTAAGAGTCTTCGGTGATTCCCTAGAGGAGAAATTGAAATTTTGTTTAGCTCTAAAACTAACGGTACCCACCATACACCCGTATTGCAAAATCTTATTTATCTCGAAAACGGCTCTAACGATTTTGATAAAAAAAAATTGAGTTAGATATTATGGATATGGACTACATTTTGGTAAAAAAAAAAAGGAGCAAAATGTTATTAATAGTACCTGTAATAGAACCGGTTTTTTTATTTTCGGCTTTCTCATTCACGGCTCTAACGATTTTAACCAAAAATTTTCACCAGGAGCCCACTTAAGTTTAAAATAATATTGTATATAAACACATTTTTTTTTTGTTTTTGAAAAAAAAAAAAAATCCAATTTATTTTTTGAAAAATAAATATCTTGAAAACATGTGAACGATTATTTTTTGAAATTATTTCCTAAAATCTATATTACTTAAATTTGGCATCCCAAATTTAGTTCTAGAAAAAATTGAAAGAAATTTGTTATATAAAAAATTACTTTAATAAAACGATTTTTAAACTTTATTTGCGTAAATTCATACTTTTCCGTAAATAAGACGGCAATTTCATGCATTTGAACATTTTTATTTCATTAAATCCATGTTTTATATTTATAAAACGTATTTTAAATTCCACACGATTCCTTCATCCAGATCGAGCAGGCGGCACAAAATCTGGGGCTGCACATTAGTGAAGGTAAAACAAAGTACATGGTGGCGTCGAATGCGAGAGGAACAGTTGGTCAAACAATCAAGGTTGCGGAGCACGAATTTGAAGTGGTGCAATCCTTTAAATACCTTGGGTCAATAGTAGCAGCCGATAACAATATAGAAGAAGAAATACGCGGGCGGCTTCTCAAATCCAACAGAGCCTACTATAGTCTGTCAAAGCTCTTCAAATCCAGAAATCTCACCATAACTTCAAAACTACTGCTGTACAGGACCATGGTCCTGCCAGTACTCACATATGGATCCGAGACTTGGGTGCTTAGCAAAAGGCACTCCGACCTCTTAGCTGCGTTCGAGAGAAAAGTCTTAAGGAGAATTGTTGGCCCCGTATGTGAGGAAGGACGATTCCGGAGACGGTACAATCATGAACTGTACGCAATCTACCTTGAAGCAGATATCGTGACAAAAATTAAGCTCGGTAGACTCCGGTGGGCAGGGCACCTAGCTCGCATGAGCGAAGAGGAACCTGCTCGGAAAGTTCTTTGTGGTACATTCTATGGTAGACGACAGCGTGGTAGACCATGCTTGCGCTGGAGAGATGGCGTAGACCAGGACGCCCGAAGCCTTGGGGTGCGCAACTGGATGGCGTCGGCTAGAGACCGGGATAGGTGGAGAGACTTGTTGAAAGAGGCCAGGACCGGAACCCGGTTGTCGAGCCGATGATGATGATTTTAAATTCCAAAGTACTTTTACATAAGAGCAAGTTCGTGCGATCCAGTCGTACATTTTATTTTATTAAATTTTTTTTGACCAAAATTTAGTCCATGCCCATAATAGTACTTAATTTTTTCTTATCAAAATCGTTTTTGAGATAAATAAGATTTTGCATAACGTCTGTATGTCAGGCACCTTTAGTTTTGGAACTAAAAAAAATCGATTTCTCCTCTAGGGAATCACCGAAGACGCTTAAATACCCAGTTTGAAAGAAATATCTCGAGTGGTTTGGGCTGTAGATTGAGGTACAGACATACAGACATACCTACTGAAAAATTTTTTGTATGTATGTACCTACTAAATGTTCTTGGAAATTTTTATAAAAAAAATGTATATGTAAATTTTTAGTATTTAATGATAGATATACCTACATTTAAGGACCCAAAATTTAATCGTGAACCCGTTTTCAAGATATTGAATTTTCAAAAAAACATGATTTTTGTAAAAATCTAAAAACTATTTTTTTGAAAATTTCTATAAGAAATAATTTTTTCAGATTCAAATTTTTTCCTAGTTCGATTTTTTTCCCAACTGCAGAACTTGCCGTACAGTAAGTATATATGTACATATATGTATATTAGCAAGTAGAAAAGAAACCAATCTTAATTTTATGCCAAGATTTTTTGGCGAAGTCTTTTTGGTTTGAACTATTTTTAGAAATTATCAGACCAATAGATATATGTAATTTGTAATCGTTGCTGATGGGTGACCTTAAACTACATGTGCTTGTGCACGCATAAAAAAATTCAATTCTCTAAATCAAACATAGACAATTTTTAACATTTTTATTGCGTATCCTACCTTCAAAACAATTTGGATATATAAACCAGACAAAAGAGAAAACAATACAACTTAAATTTGTTCGTTAATGAATTTATATAGATACCTCAATAAAATTGAATGTTTCGCTTCCTCCTTAAAACAATTAAATCTATGAAAAACATTCTTTAACCTGGCCGCATAGGTTTATAAAAATGTAACTTCCGTTTTTCACAGCAATAATTCGAACAGCGCTTAAGACCCAGGCGTCACAAAAGTTCCTTTCACCTAACTTCATTGACTAAGGTACCTACCTAATAAAAGATACACTTACATACATATATCCTTGGTGGTTATACTTCCTGATTTAATTGATATAAACATTCTGGCATGTATGCAGGTCATTTATACAAATATAAATCAAAACAAGGAAATAAATTAGGTAAGTCAATATATTCGTAATATGCATCTTCTCAAAATCCAGCACATGTGTGTTTGTGTTTTTAAAGAAAACAAAAATAATGTTTGTGTGCGATATCCCTTGAAGAGTTCTTAAATTTTGTTTTGTAAACAAACCAATAAAAAGTAAATCTACAGAGAGACAGAGACCTTATGTCGATCATCAAAACACTATGTGTCATCGGCTGACCACTAATAGACCATAGACAAGTCATATGGCATTTCATTTGATCACAGGTCACAGGATTCGGCACGCGTGACCCTCGGTTATGGGTATTTTATAAATTATATAAAGATACTCGTGTGTCCCTACCAAACCAGCTTACCTGGACATGGATTTCGATGATATTTGAACAGGTATTCTTGTTGCATAAAATCCTTTGGGCAAACAAACAAAAAACAACAATAACCACGATGACTGTATCTTTTACTTTCGCTATCCCTTAAGTGCAAAATACACAACAACATTTTTATGGTTGACATATTTGTTTGTTTGTTTTCTTTAAATGTGAGTAATCGTGAAAAACAAAAGTTTGTTGAGTCATTGGAAAACATATTTTTAATGTAATTTTTAGCAACAAAGAAGAAGAGCGGACATTGGGATGATCAGAAACATAACAGACAGTCGACAGTTAACTTTTCAAAAAGTTTAAAAAAATCACATAAAACTAACATACATAGTTAAAAAAAAAGATCAATTTAACAACAAAAAATTATAAGTACAAAATGAAATTAAATTGAAGCGTCAGTGTGATCACAACTCATGCAGTACAGAAAACTTTTGTCCACCGTGGGGACTTTAACTTAAGGTACTAGTACTAGGAATTTTAAAAATAATGAATACATGCGTCAAGAGTACAAAAAATTTTAAAATTTAAAATTTTAATTTTCGAATTTTGGCCGAATTATAGAGGGCGCTATGTCCGCAATGGGACAATGTGTTTTGTGATGAGTCGACGTTGGCGCCCTCTATAATTCGGCCAAAATTGGAAAATTAAGAAAAAAAAAATTTGTTTGTACTCTTGACGCATGTATTCATTGTTTAAAAAAATTATGTTATTACCTAATAAGGTTTCTGAGAAAAAAATTCCCAAAAATCGTGCGTTTTTTTTGGCGTTCTAGACCGTACTAGTACCTTAAGACCTTACCTGTGAAGCAGGGTACAATCAGGAAATTTTTGGTATTCTAAAAAAATCGCTCTAGGCGTTGCAACTAACGCCGCTACGGGAACCCGAAAATTAACTTTGTATAAGTACTCGATGTAATCTCAGAAGCCACAAGACAGGTTTAAAGAATTGCTTTTGTATTTGAAAGATTAAACTTATAGGACGACTTCAGGGCTAAATAGTTTACAAAATGAATAGATATTAAAAGGGTGAAATGTGGTAAAAACAAATAAATGATATTCGATTTCAAAACATCCTTTTTTTGTTTCCAGATATTAAGCTATTTATAGTGTGAATTGGGGTAAAAAAATGTATCTCACTTTATGAATTCTTTTTATGTTTGAGAGAGATTATAAGTGGAGGATGAATTTCGAGTGTAGCGACAATTTCTTACTGTTCCCAAAAAGAACGGGCTGCAGAATCAAAAGATGAACGTACTAAAACACTAACTCAGCAGACAATTGTCATATCAAAAGGCTGTTTTAGGTACTCCATAAAACTTATTATTCTGAACTTAGGTTAGTATTTAAGTAAGTTTAGTTTTCTATTAATACAAAAATTGAAAATAACATTTTATGTATGCATTTTACTTCATGTTTTTTAAGGGCTAAATATTTTTGAAAACTTAGCCTTTTTTATATGGTGAACATTGTGAGAATTGTGTCCTTCATACCACGAAGACTGTTAAGACTGAACGTCAACAGTTGAGATAAGTGAGCTATGTATAAAGATCTGATATTTGCCTGACCAGCTTGTCATCCCGTTTACTTCCCTCTATTCCTTTGTGACGCAGATCCCAAGTAAGATTGACATTGAATTAAGGCTCATAAGCTCATCTTGGCCTTACACGACCAATTTAGAGGATGAAAAATGAATGGAAAATCAGATAGCCGAAAAAACCTATAGAAACATTTAAGGACTAGGTGAAAATTCCCGAACCGACACCATGCTCCATCGGTAAAGATGGTAGTGTCGAAGTCTCTCATAAAAATGTTATCCTCCCAGTCCTTTATGAAAATATAACTTTAAATAGTCTTTTGTAATTCAGCTATTTGAGATTTGATGTAAAGATTTTTTGTTATCAAGTCTTCGTTCGTCTCTTTTTTAGTTACGCAATCTAGTTTCGTATGATAAAGTTTCGAGTTTTTAAACAAAAATTTCGTTTTAATCAAAAAACTCCTAGATCTCAGGAAGAATCACTTCCCGAATTAGGCAACCGTTTTGAAACCTGTGTATTTCGCAAAGTTCAATAATTAAATGTAAGTTTACAATTAAAACAGCTAACTTAGTGCAACTTTATTAAAAAAAAATTGGATTTATTTAAAAGAAAATTATCTATAATATAAGATTCGGGTGCATTTCGACTATTATGAAATAGAAGAAGAAAAAAGAAAATTGAGATGAAAACAAAGTAAAGTAGTGACAAAGAAGAAGCAAAAGAAAATTTAAATTATGAAGTTTAGACTATTTATGTATATTGACATCTAAGACTTTATGACTTTGAATAAAGGTGAGTGTATTGGTGCTTCCATTCATCATGTGTTATATGCTCTCGAAGGAATCCAATTTAAATTATCTTTTCACCAAATTCTTCCATTTGATGATAATTGTGTTCCATTTCGAGTGATTATATTCAATTATAAACATGTTTTAATTATCAACTTAATTTACCAACTCGAGATTTCGAGAAAGTGAGTCCCAAAATTCCGCCTAACGGTACCTGCCATACGGCCGTCATGCAAAACTTATTTATTTCGAAAACTGCTCTAACAATTTTGATAAAAGGATCATGGGTTTTCTAAAACAAATATGGACTATATTTTGGTCAAGAAAAATTTAAGAAGAAATGTTTTTAACAATACCTGTCACAGAAACGCTATTTTTAATATTCTCATTCACGGCTCTACCGATTTTGAACAAATTTTTTGTACAGGAGCTATTTTAAATGAAAAATAATATTAGTTAATTTTCTTTTATTAGTTTTGTTGATTTTTTAAAAACCCTATTACATTTTAAGATAAGTTATCTTATAAATTAATGTAATATAGTTTGGGATAGTGTGTATGTTCAAAATAATTTATAAGTTTTGTATGTAGTATGTAAGAGAGAAGAAATTAAACCCTGAATTCATTTGCGCAAAATTTTAGTTGAATTAGTATACGATGTTAAAGTTGTTTTAGTATGAAACTAGGTTAAAACAACGATTTTGCAAAAATTTTAATCGAATATAGCATCATTATTTCTCTATCCTGTTATTAATATTAAAATTATCGAATAACTATTTTATTTTTTTAATATCGTTCTATTTACAAACGCCACAAAAAGTCTGTTTACTTAGTTTATTGCATCAACTGTCATTATTTTAGGTGTGTTCAGAAGCAATTTATTAAAAAAATATCGCCCTATTACGATACTAGTTAAGAAATGTTTAAAATAAAGAAAGAGTTAGTAATCTACTAAAAAGTTAGCAAATTGTTAAGTAGTAGGTATGTATGTATCACACTAATTCCTTAATACTGAGCTGATTTTTTTAGTTTTTTTTTAGTTGTTATGAAAGGATTTAATATCTAATGATTATTGGCTAAATACAATAAAAGATTCTTTTAAAAAGTTTTGCGTTCGTACATCGTCTCAGCGTGTAAAGAGTTCCAAAAATACGAGGCTTGAACAAAAAATTGACATTCTGAGGTCAAGCAATTATATATGTTAGTTGGATAAGCACACAAGATTTCTTATTCTTGTTAAATAAGTTGCCAGGTTGATTTGATTGCATTATAATTTATAGCATGAAATTTAAGATAATTGGCAAAAGAGCATCCGAAGATTATTTTTGAATGTAAAGAAATGTGATTCCGTCTTTTCAGATTGTAAACATATCGAGTGACATTGTTGAAAGCCTCACAGCAATTCAAAAATATTGGCAATGACAATGTTTTTGCAATTATGAGTTTCGTTGTGGTTGGTAAAAATGATTGTGCAGCATAAAGAACTCGAAGCGTACCATAAAAGTTGCCAATAGTTTGGTAATATGGAGCCCGAGATTTTTAGCAGTGTTTACATATTCAATATATGAGTTCCCTAATTTCTAACTTTGGAAAAGAAGCTAAATCAAACAAGTAACGATAAATAACGATAGTTTTAGATTTACCAGGAATATTTTGAAGATATACGTTAATTTTATTGATCGTCTGTTTTTTTTTTTTTTGAAGAATTCGTTGTTTGTGTAAATAGCTCTACATAATCGGGCGGCGCGGCGTACATGTGAATAAATAAAAGGATAGGTCCGAGCTTGTGTCCCTGTGGGACTCTAAAAGACGTTGATAGAAATTTTGATTTAACATTCCCTATGACTACGGACTGCTGTCTCCCGATAAGGTACCACTGAATCAAATTTTCCGATAGTTTAAAAAACTTGAAATTACTTATGAGTTTGAAAAGCCTTAGAGAAGTAATAAGAAGTGTTAAAAATGAAAGTTCTTTTCTGTTCAAGCCTTTTCTTATTTCATCAATAATATACAATAGAGCTCACAGAGAACTATTTTTCGGCTGAAAACCTGATTAATGCAAACTCAAAAACTGATTGTCAGTGATGTGTTTTTGGATCTGCTTTAAAATCGATTTTTTCAAAAACTTTTCCGAGAACTGGCAGAACTGAAATGGGTCTATAATTTTGTACGCTACAGTTTCTATTCGATTTATGTGAATAGAGTAGTATGCTGCCCATACTACACATCCACACTCCAGAACTAGCCTAATAAAAGAAACATAAAGAATTTTTATAACATATGGATCACGGAACTCACGGGAAAATCTTCTGACAAAACCAAGTATTTTGGTTGCTTTCTTTACAATATAGTTATAATGATCAGTGAGTGACAATTTTGAGTATAATAAGATTCAGAGATCGGAGAAACTAGACAATCTACATAAATGTGACGAATTCAACAGGTAGCCAAATATAAATAAATTACGTTTGCATGTAAAACACATAAGTAGTCTTACACTTGTCAATATTTAAAAACAAATAGTTATTATTCATAAAATCTATCGTCTTGTAGTTGTTCACAATCCGCAATGGAGTTAATTGTTCGAAAAATTTTCACGTCATCAGCATAGATTAAAGCCATAGAATGTTTTAATATAGAGGGAAGATCGTTTATAAATAAAACAAATAGCATAGGGCCAAGATGACTCCCTTGAGGCACACCAGAAATAACTTTAAATTGACACGAACGGTTATTTCTGAATATTACACTATCAAATCAATCTTTGAGGTATGAAGATATCCACAAAACAAAACACTGGTTAAATCTAATATTCCTTAATTTATCTAATAGTATTTTGTGACTTAATTTGTCAAAGGCTTTACTGAAGTCAGTAAAGATGCAATCTACTTGAGAGTGTTTTTCAAACGCATCTAAACAAAAGGTAGAGAATTGTAATAAATTTGTAACTGTGGATTTTTTCTTTACAAAACCATGTTGATTTTCACATATAACAGATGAACAATTAAAAGCAAGTACATATGTCACAGACCAGAGATTCGAACAATTTGGGGATAGCAGATAATTTCGCAATAGGACGATAGTTTGTTATTAAATTCTTTAGGCTTTTTTTATGTATTGGCGATTAATATGAATTTTTCCAAAGAGCAGGAAATTTTGAACTTCTTATCGACACGTTAAAAAGAACATAATTATAACGGATAAGACAGATACATCCGGGCCAGGACTAAAAGATTCAACAAGTTTCAAAATATTGTCGTGTTTAGAAGCTTCTGTAATCGAAAAGTTTATAAAATTAAGATGTGTGTATTGTTGAGCATAAGAAGGAATGCAAGAAGAAAAGTATTCGACGAAAAGTCTTCAAAGGCACTTTTAAAATAATCAGCAAACATATTAGATATCGTTTCTGGATCATTACTTGAAGAATTTTGATAGTTTATACTAACTGGGTAACCATCAAATTTCCTTTTATTATTAACGTACTACCAAAATTTCTGTGGATCATCTTTAAGCCACATTCAGTGTTTGAAATAAAATCAGAGTAAAGTAGATTTGAATAGTTTATAAAGTCGAGCTGCAGTTCTTGATAATATCGAAATGTCTCTTCAGTCTTCGATAGATTAAATTTCAACCAGGCTTTATTTCTTTTATTTTTTAATTTTTTTATATGCGAATAAAACCATGGCGGGTTATTACTTAAATATTTTGCTTTGCGAAATGGGATGGTATCTAAAAAACAATCAAATAAAATTTCATAAAATCGCAAAATCATTTCATCTAAGCTCAAGTTTGCAAATAAATCATCCCAATTTTTCTGCATTAATAAGATAAAGAGTTAATTAAAATAACATTTTTTAAAATTGAACTCAAGTTGATTTTTACAAGCATTTAGAATATTACATACACATAAATTCAATGAAATAGTTAAGGCGGGATGATGGCGATCTTCTACAACAAGCTTTGAATCGCATGAGATAACGGCAGCATCAGTTTTCAATACATCAGAAAAGTAAACAAGATCTAATATTCTTCCATTTTGGTTTTCGACTCCATTCAGCTGTTTTAAGCCAAAAGAAACCAATCCATCCAATACACAAAATTTGTTTATATTCGATAGGAGAATAGATATCATCATTAGTAGATCTACACCATTTCAAGTTGGTAAGAATAAAATCCCCAATTATAATGACTTCGTCAGTTGGATCAATTTTCTCATAGATGATTCCAATGGAATTGTTAAAATTTTTATAAATATCGCTGTTAGAGCTGGGTGGAATATAAGTAACAACCACATAAACGTAACCAGATGACGCTTTTATTTTTACACATAGCAATTCAAGTGAGGACTGAAGAAAATTATCAACAAGTGAGCAAATAAGAGAGGTTCTTACTCCTATTTATAAACCCCCTCCAATCCAACAGTAGCTGAGTCATTAAGAAGGTGTCGATCACGTCGAAATACTTGATAGGTATTGTCAATTAGCTCATTGTCAGCAAAAGATGAATTCAACTATGTTTCAGTGAGCACAATAATGTCATGTGGGATATAATATTATTTATATTTTTATAAACCTTTCTGGTTTCTGTCCTTAATCCATTAACATTTTGGTAATATATTAGTACTTGTTGTAGTGTAGCTGCTTCGGCGGGATTTTCGCATTGTCTGATGTCGTAGAAAATTTGTCTTTTTTTTTTGTTGCCCTTCGACTATTTTGAGGAGATGGTTAATCAAATTAATTGGGGAGACTAAGGAAATTGTATTATTGTCAGGTAGGTAGAATATCCTGTTCAGTATTTGCGGATGTCAAGGAGGGAGTTACACAATCTATGCGTTCGTTCGCTGTAGATACGTTAAGAGGGGATGGTGATTTTGGTGCAGATAATATTGAAATCGATGATAGAACAGGAACTGAAACTTGGAGCGATGACAATAAAGATGATGATGACGGTTTTTCTTGTGAAGATGATTGTGGCAATGACGGAAAAAGGCTTGATGGAACTGGCACACCATTGTTGAAGTTGAAATCAGAGATGGAATCGGGCGGTATAAACGATTCAAATATTGATTTTGCTTGTTACTTTGTTAGCTGAAATATGAAATATGTTAACTAATATGAGTAATAAGTATAAGGTAATATATAAGGCAAACATAGTTTCACCAACAACAGTGCCTCGACGTCATCCGTTTCATTAACTTTCGACGTCCATAACTGTGGGTGTTGTTTTGTTTATTCGTATTTCCTCCAGTTTTTTACAAGGATTTTTCCCTGTAGTCGATAAATTGAGTTCTCTTGCCTAAAAATTAGTTTAAGCTTTTTTATTTCAAAGGTTACTTTGTTACGGAGTGCTTTATATTACTCGTGATGTTGTACATGTATTGTGTATACGAATATTTGAAAAAATATATTTTGGATTTTTGAAAAGAAAAAATCAAATTTATTTTTTGAAAAATCAATATTTTGAAGACAATTCAACGATTAGTTTTTGAACTTATTTCCTAAAATGTTGTACGTATATAATTATTTCGTTCATTTCTTCATCATGGGCATGGGCACATTTCCAGCGGTCGATTTGTTGAACCGAATTTTCGATGACTCGGCCGCACATTTCGATGGAAACAACTACAATCTCTCGTTCAATATTGACTCATGGCTCATAGCTCCTCTAATGAACGTTGGCTTGTTGGCATAAGCGAATTATTTAATGTAGTTTCATACGAAAAGTTAAGAGGTGTTAAATCACACGATTAAGGTTTCCAATCGAAAGGACCATTTCTCGATAAAATACGTCATCAAATTGAGTTTTCAATAAGTCAATTGTTAAACCAGCAGTTTGGCTTGTGGCACCGTTTTGCTTAAACCACGTCTTATAAATGTCTGACAAATAGTGTAAATTCTGTTTGTTGATGAAGCTGTTTAACCAAAAATGCTCTTCATCACTGAAGATGATTTTTCTAGAGCCCAATCCGAGAACGTATGTTGCGTCGCTTCATACAATCGACTGGCCTTAGTTCTTGAGTTAAATTCATCTTATAAAAGTGTAGACCAATTCCTTTTTGCAAAATTCGACATAGTGTGGTCTTAGTGATACTATTTGAAAAGCCATTGCATCAATAGTCAATATCTATATTCAAGTTACAGCTCTATTGAACTTCAGACCTTTGAAAAATATATTTATAGTACGAGATGCTTGTAACTTCATATTTAATTTACAAGTATGCGTTCATAAATTCCCTTATGCAATAATACGAGTATAAAATGCCATAAAATTATGTACTAAAAACAATTTTTTTATGTTCCGTTTTATATTTCTTTTGACAATCTGAACGATTTGTTTTTCAGTATTATTGGATTTTAATAACCCAGTTATCAGATATAGTTCATCTACAATACAGTTTATATATCTACTAATACCTATTTTAAATGTTTTCACAAAAAAGTCGTAAAAATTCCGCGATTTTATTACTCTTCTCTGACTAGCCTGTGTACGAATTGGAAATCTGATCCAAAGAAGTTATACCTAACCTTCAAGGCACCAGTCATTTCATTCGATTTAATTACTTTCCCCCAATTTTTTTCTTTTTCGTTTAAATAGTTACACAGAAAATATTAATTTTCATTTTCGTCAAAAATACGAGTATACTCGAGGGTATGATTTGGAAGTCCAAAAGGAATCATAACTGCTCTATGACTTGTGATGTAATTCAATATCTTGTGGTACTTTACGATCTTGATGATCATGTTGGAAACCATGTTAAAGGATATTCCAAAAGGCAAAGAATATAGGTATGAGTACGAGTCGATGTTGGGATAGAAAATTAGTTCCACAATGTGATTTATGAGATAATTTTCTGGTCGATTGCAGAAATTTGTTACAAGTGTGAAGTGTATTTTACTTGTATAATTGTATAAATGCAGTCCAGTGCATGAGGAGGATAAATATAAAATTCGTTTCGTCTGAAATAAAATAGTTGTTCGTTCTTAAGCATGGTATATGAATGGAAAAATTAAAATTTTTGAAGCATAAGAAAAGTGGCTTTGATCGTTTGAGTAAGAAATGTAACTAATGGAGCGTAGGTATAGTTGAATGTCATTTTTAAATAAAATCGATTTAAATAGTGTGTTTTCTTATGAAAAAATACATAAAGTGCTTAAATTGAATAATAAATTAATTAAATACACTAATCTGCCGAGTGTCATCACGTTAATCCTGGATTTTACGAAAATCAAACTAGAACGTAAAATAGCCTTTTGTCAATTTGATTACCAAAGAATAATTTTATATCATCTAGTTAAATTTTCTTATTACAAAAATCGGTATTCAAACAAACAAGATTAAAATTGAAAAATGTCTTGGTTCTTCATCCCTCTGTAATTATTATTAATATAAAACTTTTCAAAAACAACTTCCCAAATAATTCAAAATTAATTGATTCATAATTTAACCTCTTTGAACTTTCATTTTAAAATTTATTATTTTATTTTCCTTATCAGTATGAGTACTCAGAAAATGGGATATGCATTTATTTTTTTAATTTTTGAAATCAAACATATACACACATACATAATATTATAATTTTTTCATGAAAAGAAATTGTTTGTAATAAAATACTTTTACTCTTAAAGTGATAAACTACTCTTTTTGAAGGAGAGAAAAATCATCCGCAACTTTTGGAGATTGGTGAAAATGTGACTATAGTTTTGCCTTAGTGGGTTCTCTAGCACATTCAAGCAAGGAAAATATTATATATACTAAAGACCGGCTAGTTTTTTTCTTAGTATAAAGTTGACAAAACGCTTATAATTATGCTTTATTTATTGTTTAATCTACGATGTTAAAAATACATAATTCCAAAAATTAAAAACTATGAGAGGTTTTGTAATTGGCGTGGTTAGACATTTGCGGCCTGTTGCGGCCATGTTGTTTTCGTGACATCTATCAAAATGGTTGTTTATTTTTCAGTTACTCATGCAAAATCACAACGCAACGGCAAGTAACACGATTAAATAGCACCCGAAAATGATAAAACTTAATTATCAAAATTAGCGTTCGTTAGTGCAATCGTTGCGCCCATTTTACGGTGGACATGGATAACCCTTCACAATCGACTCTTTAACGTTTGGTTGTCAAATTTGAAACGACCGGTTCAGTAATCAATCAGCCAACATTCGTACGTCAAATGAAGGCAATATCGGCCAATAACATCACCACGGTCCGCGAAAGAGTACGGCAGCACTCGAGCCAATCTCTTCCTGGCCGTGCAAAAGACCTTGGCCTTTTGCAGACTTGAACTAGGCGAATTTTGGGTGGACTTGGTACTTTCCCAGACAAGATCCAGGAGCTCAAAGTTTATATCCATATAGACAACGCCGTTTAATTCGCTGACTGAGCTCGTTTGGAAGAGGATCCCAATTTTGGCCAAGAAATCATCTTTAGTGACGACGCGCATTTTGTGATGAATGGCTGTTTAGAAAGCAAGAGTGCCGTATATGGGACGACACCAGGTGACAATGCATCCTTAAAAGATAACCTTTTTCCGTGGATTTTGAGCCGGCGCGGCGGCATCATTGGAAAACGACGTTCGCTGAGGCGGTCACCGTCAATGGCAAGAGCTACAGAAATATGTTAACCTAATTCTTATGGCCCACTTGAATCATATGTACCTAGACGTCATGTAGATAGGAGGTTGGCGGGCGCTACGTGCCACACAGCGGACTCCACGATTGATATTCTGCATAACGATTTGAGGGTAAAGGTACATCTCGAAGAGTACAATAGTGTTGCACGAACGAAAACGACTTAACGATGCACGTGTTTCTTGTAGGAACAGAACCAACGGAGAATGGGCACCTCGCCTATATACCTGCGATTGCCACTCCTAACTTGAACACGGGCATCAGTGGGTTGATGGGGCCACCTCTTCCTAAGATTGGTAAATCCTCTTTGTTAAAAAGAGACAGCCTCTTCGACTTAATCAGCAATACTGACCAAACAAACAAACATATACACCAAACACCGACATATCAAACTCATGTACCAGACGTTGCAATGAGCCACATGCTCCTACGGGCCTGGTGGAGGGATGAATTCTTAAGTGGTTTCTATGGTATCACAGCCACCGTAAGAAACCGAGACGGGCATTTGAACGATGACATATTCCTTACATAATGGCATATATGGGCTTTTCAAATAAAAAAAAATAATTCTATTAATACCTAAGCAAGGTAAGCCACCAACAGAAAGTAACATCTTACAGACCTTAATTTTTTTTTATTATATTAAAAAAGTTAACAAAAAAAAAATCGAAAGTATAAGGACCCAAATATACAATAGCCGCGATAGTTACTGGATTCAATAATAGCTATACTCTGTCCAACAAAAATATGCAGTGTGGGCAAGATAGGACGTTTGCCTCGCATTCTGGCTACAGCGGATTGCATAAATCTGTCCTTCATTAAAGCTCTCACAGAGTTGTCGTAGTGTTGATTTTAAATGAACCCTTTTTTTAAAGCTCTAAAATCAAAAGTATCTCAACAGAAACCCAAGGAAAAAAAACTGAACAAGTTAGCAAATGAACAAGGGTAACTCTGAATGCACATCAATATTTAATGGGGGTTGAAATTGAATTTTACCAACAGCCATAGGCCACAGCAATTCAGTGCACACTGCCACACTCAGATGTGTGGTCAATAGGAAGTCGGGTCTGCGTCAGATGCAATCGAAAATTTACGGGCGCACAAACACTTTTTTATGGAGGAGTTCTTTCAATTTAGTATGCACAGTGAATCGAATAGAACATACTAGGTGGACAAAATTATTTTTGTCTTTTAAATGATTATTTTTGTATTACCATAAGTATGTACATTATTTTTTAAAAAGGCTCACAAATATAAGGTAAAGGTTAATTTTATAACTTTTATTATTATTTATTATTATTAGGTATTATATTTACTAAAATTTATCAAAAAGAATATATATTAAATTTTATAAATTTTCAATTGCTAACTAATATAATACTTTACTTTCATACTCTGCCAGAGTCTTTAGTATCTTAGGGCCATTTGCTAGAAAGAAACTTAACTATAGCTTCAGTTCAACATCATAAGCTCTTATGTGGCAGTTTACATAGGGGACAAAGTCGAACATAATCGCTAAGGTTGAACATAACTATTTAAGTTGCATTGCAAATGTATTCCTCAGAATCAGTAGAATTGGTCCTCGTTATTTCTCCACGTTGAACGATCGCATTTGAGTTTTCAAGCAGCAAGTTTACAACTTTAGAAGATAATGAAGCAAATTGTTTATTATTTCGGGAGTTCGCGCAAACTGGTAAGGAGACAGAAGTAATGAGCAACATTGATAATAAATCAGAATTGCTTTACTTTCTTGAGATTTTTCGAGTATGGTTTTCTCGATATCTTCGAAAGTCTTTGTGGCGTGCTTCTTGGGCCTTATTGAGAGCTGACCTATTGGAATTATGAAGTATTTTATAACACTACTAGCTTAATAAAAGAATGTATGTAGTGTCACTGGCATAATAAACCAAGAATACAGACTAAGAATTTATCTGACTTAGTGTAGAAAATCAGAGTTGTTGAATTTTTTCTAAGTTGATAGGCCACAAGATAAAGTTTATAATACGAGTAAGATTCAAAAGTTTTCAAAGGGCTACCAACATCGACAGAAGTATGAGTTTTTTCAATAAAGTATTCATCCTGGTTATCTTCGAATAATATGAAATCGTCACCATTAAGCCAGCCTTCAAAGTTCTTCAAAAATATTTCTGCCTGACGGCCACTTTTTCAGAACGAGACTTTATTTCACTTATTATTCTTGAAATGTTGGATTGAATTATGCGTAAGGTAATTCCAAAGGCTTCAGTAGAACCGGTTTGAAGTAAAACTTGTTGGAATAGTTAGTTAAACTGCCAAATATTGAATAACTCCATCCAAGTGATCTTGATTCGAATAATCTTATAAATTTATTAAAATTATTTTCGAAAATTTTCGCAAATGGAATTGGATATTAAAAAAAAGCTAAACTTTCAATCTTTTCAAAAATATAAGAATCATCGCGTGGAGAGGCGTAGAGATAATAGTTTAACAATGGGAAACCTAAGAATTACGTTAACTTCTAGAAAAATTAAAATATCAAACCAGAACAAATGTTGATACATTAAGTTTTTAAACCTATTAAACATACTTAACATACCTTGAGCGGCACTTTCCATTGTAAACCAAAAAATGACAAGATTTACAAAAAAATATACAAACCACCACTGAAAGAGATAAAGCAAAACTGAGTAAAAATCAATGAATTTTTTTCTAATTATTTAACTTTGGCTACGAAAACCTGATAAACGAAAATAATTACGGCTTAAAGCTGATAAGAATATTAATGTGTGTCCATTTGTTAACAAAATTATCCTGTTTTCAAAGCTTCACTCGAGAATGAATTTTGTCCACCTAGTATGTACTATTCGATTCACTGTGGTATGGTGTAAAAATATAGCACGCTACTGATTTTGAAAAAGCTCTCCCATAAGATGTGTACTGCATATTTTTGTTGGATGAAGTATAAGACACACGTTTTTTTGTTCATATTTTTAAGATTTTCAAACAGCTTTTTACAAATTCACAAAACGATGACAAATAATTAAAATTTCGAGAGGACGCGTCGCGGCGCAGGGTTTTTCATCATGGTATTATCATGGAGCGTGATTTTATATTGCCAACTCTAGCCTGTTGGTGGCGCTGAAATTAGCGCTAGATTTTACAGTGGAGAGTAGACTAAGATACAAAACAAGGGACACCTGCTGAAAATGTTTGGTTAAAATCCTTAGAGCCGTTAATGAGAAAGTCGATAGTAAAAAAAACTTTCTATGACGGGTACTGTTAAAAACATTTTGCCTCAAAATTTTTTTGACCAAAATGTAGCCCATGTCCATAATATCACACTTAATTTTTTTATCAAAATCGTTAGAGCCGTTTTCGAGATAAATAAGATTTTGCATTATGGGTGTATGGGGGGTACCGTTAGTTTTGGAGCTAAAAAAAAATCAATTTCTCCTCTACAAAATCACCGAAGACCCTTAACTACCGAAATTGAAAAAAAGGTCCAGTGGCTTAGCCTGTAGTGAGAGGTACAGAAATACAGACACACTGAAACATATTTTTTGTGTACTAAATATTCCTTAAGTTTTTTATAAAAAAAATTTATACGCAAATTGTTAGTACATATTTACTAAAATACATTTTAAAACGTAATTTAAAAATTTAATCGTGTATCCGTTCTGAAGATATTGGATTTTCAAAAAAAAAATTGTATTATTTTTTTAAAAATCCAAAAGATGGAAAAATTTTTAGTTTATATTTTGTCAAATGCAAAGCAGCTCCTGATGCATACAAATTTTGGCTAAAATCGTTAGAGCTGTTGGTTGGTGAGAAATTCGAAAATCAAAAAAACGGTTCTATGACAGGTACCCCTATTAAAATTTCCCCCCAAATTTTTTTTTGAACCAAAATATAGTCCATGTCCATAATATTATCTACACTTAATTTTTTTTATCAAAATCGTCGGACGGAATTGCCGGACCCACTTTTTTTGTCTTTGCTATCATCGTAATGTTAACTTTGATCAAAATCTCGAGTTCGATTTTTTTTTCCAAATGCATAACTTGCCCTATAGTACCTACATACATATATCGCAAGTAAAAAGGCGACATTTTGCTTAATCTTAAATGACAAAAAGTATACTTTACCCTTAAGGCCCTATTCAAGCTTTAACAGCAGCAAATAGCTGCCTTAAAATATACTTTACCCAGATTAGTTATGGTTGTGTTTAAATTCCTTATATGTCAAACTTAGGGTTGTTCAACGTAAATTTCCTTAGCTTACGTTGCAAAATCCACACTAGTAGGGGGAGTTGGTAGTTTTTAAGTTGGACAAAGTCTCGCAACTAAACGACTGCATTACGTAGAACCGGTTTTGTTCCTTAAACGAGCATTGTTTAAAATGTTTTTTGGTAATTAACCTAACTTGAGTGTAGCATAAAACATCCCGGATAATAATTATAATTTAAGGTTACAAAACTTAAAAGTAGTTCGTAATGTCATATATCTTATTTATAAAATGCTTTTGAATCTCTTTATATGTATTAAAAAATAATGGGGACAAATTTTAAACAGTCTATTGTTAAGGTATTAGTATTTGATACTACTTAACAATTTGCTAACTTTAAAGTAGTTTACTAACTCATTCTTAATCTTAAAACATTTTCTACCTAGAACTTATGCTATTTTCTTAATAAATTGCTTCTGAACACACCTAAAACTAGGCAAGCAGACCATTTTTTACGTTTTTAAATGTCAGTATCCTAGAGAAAGTATGATGCTAAATTCAATAAAAATTTGCAAAGTTGTCGTTTTTGCCAAGTATCATACTAAAACACAGTACTATTTGGTCTAAAATTTTGTGCCAATAAATTTAACAAAATTGAAAGAAGCTACTGCCCTACAATAATATGGTCTCCATATATTATTTTGATTCACATTATGGATTCTATATTTGCTTGTAAAAGGCACTATAAGCCTTGAAGTGTCCTAATCCTCTGATCAGGTTGATTGTAAACTTTCCTCAATCTAGATTATGCGTCCGTTGTTATTGGTTCGCAATTTTCAGAACTGTTTCCAATAAAATTAGGAGTTACCCAAGGAGAACAACAAAGACCGAAGTTATTCAATCTATACCTACATCACATGTCATTTTGCACCTTAGAATCTGAGCCCCCTGAAGCTCTTCTGTATGCAGATTACACGAAACTCTTAGCTTCAGATAATATGCCGGCATAAGCGTTCAAGAAAATTCAAAACGCATTGCCCATTTTAGTATCCTAATGTATATCCTGGGGTTGGTTCATTAACGCTAACAAATGCGGACTTACTTTTTTCGTTAACCCTTCTGGCAAAAGTCCCCAAAAAACCGTAAGCGAGAAAGCAAGAATTCTTTATGTATCGAAGATAAAATAGTTCCATTAAAAACAGAAATTTTTTTACCATCTTCTCCTTTAGGACGAGTAGATATACCCTTTATCTCATTTTAGCCCTTGAGCTCCATCTTCTCCTTTAGGACCAGTACCCCCTTTCTCTCCTTTTGGACCGGTGTCTCCTTTATCTCCTTTTAGCCCTTTAGCTCCATTTGCTCCTTTTAGCCCTTTACTTACTAAGAACTCCTTTACTGTTTGGTTATTTTGACCATCATACTTTGCTTTATCTGGGCTATCAAGAAAGTTTCCTAATGTATCTACTAGAACTGATTCATGCCTAGGTAGGCATTCTGTTTCAAAATAAGTTTATATTTAATAAACACCCCAAAAATGTGTTAGCTAAAACAAAAATATCCACTGCTACTCTAAAACAAAACCTCTTGCTCAGAGAAGAAAATTAAACTCAATTCTTTTTGCTTTTGATGTATTGAATTGTAATATTGACTGTCCGGTTTTGTTATCTATGTTTTTTATTTATGCGCCTTCTCGAAACTTGCGCCCGCGTAACTGCGATTTTTTAAATGTTCCTTACCACAGTACTAGTTATGCTAAGCATAATCCTATCACAAGAGCTTGTATGGATTTTAATGAATATGATTTTGCAATTGATTTTAGTATTAATAGAAATGTTTTGAAACATAAATTATTAAATTTGTTATAATGCTATATGTTAAATTATGTATTTTATCATGTTATTATCATAATTCAAATAGTCTAAGTAGAGTGTGTAGCTTTTAAGACGAATAAATAATAAATAAATAAATAAATAAATAAAAAAAAAAACTACCTACTGTCTTTAAAACATATAACACAAAACACTAAGATTCTTATTAGACTAATTATTTCCTATAGCTTTAGAGCTTGGTTTACTATATCACCTACAGCAGCAAAAGAGCTAAAAATAAAGACCAGATTAGAATCTATTAACAACCATCTAAACCCCATTATTTAAAATCTATGGCATACTTTACAAATGGGAATGTTTGCTCTTACTATAATAAAGCCATAATACATGGAAACAAATGGTGCCGTGAAATAAGGCCAATTTTCAGTAGTTGGTCTTATTTAACTTTGACAAAGTGAAATAAGGCCAAATGATTTTGAGAAATAATACCAAATTGGTCTTATTTCACTTTTTGAAAGCGTAATAAGAGCAACTGAATGTGGTGCCGTGACATTAGGCCAAGTGACATAAGACCAAATTTAAATACTTGGCCTTATGTCACTTTACAAAAGCGACATTAGACCAGATTTTAAGAGTTGGCCTTAAGTCACTTTTGCCAAGTAGCATTAGGCTAATTTGGCCCTATGTCACTTTGAACTGTTGTATCTGGGCAGAAGTAAGTATTTGAAAAAATTACAAAAAAAAAACTATACGTTTAAGTGTAAATTTATATTTATAAGTATTATTTATTCGTATAATACATAATTGTTTATGGGGGGCCAACGTTCTGGGTTTTCTTGGGAAACAGTACCTTGGGTGGCCCGCTTTGCGGGTTTTCAGGATTTTAACTCCCTTTTCGGGGCTTACACCCCCTCACGCAACTCCCGAAAAGGGAGTTAAAATCCTGAAAACCCGCGAAACGGGCAAACCAAAGTACTTTTGTCCAAGAAAACCAAGAACGTCGACCCCCGATAAACAATTATGTATTATACGAATCTAACGGCAAAAACTACTTTTTTTATTTTTAACGAAACATTTTACGCTTGGCCTTAAGTCACAAACAGATTTGGCCTTATGTCACTTTGTAAAAGCGATATAAGGCCAAGTCCTAAAATTTGGCCTTATGTCGGTTTTGTAAAGTGACATAAGGGCAAATTTTTTTAGTAAATAAATATAAAAATGCAGTTCGGCCTTATTTCGCTTTGTCAAAGTGCAATAAAACCAACTGTTGAAAGTGAAATAAGACCAATTTGGCCTTGCTTTACTTTGTAAAAGTCCAATAAGACCAATTGCGGAAAATTGGCCTAATTTCACTTTATAAAAGTCCAATAAGGTCAATTTTTGAAAGTTGGCCTTATTTCACGGCACCGAAAGCAATTAGTTAAGTTAATTTTATTGCATTTTTAAAAAGAAACTTGTATTTGGTCTGCCCCTTATTTTGATAAAAAAAGATACATTTAAAAAAATAATGGAGCAAAATTTTAGTAGTTAGTTAGTACGATGCTAAAGTTGTTTTAGTATGAAACTAGGTTGAAACAACGATTTTGCTAATATTAATTGAATATAGCATCATACTTCCTCTACCCTTTTATTAAAGTTAAAATCATTGAATATCTAAGTATGTATTTAATTTTTTTAATATTGTGCTATTTACAAACGCCACACACGGTCTGTTTACTTAGTTTTTTGCACGAACTGTCATTGCTTTAGATGTATTCAGAAGCAATTTATTGAGAAAATTCCTTTAGTACGATACTAGTTAGAAAATGTTTAAAATTTAGAATGAGTAAGTAAACTACTTTAAAGTTAGCAAATTGTTAAGTTGCATTATACTAGTTCCTTAATAATAGGCTGTTTAAAATTTTCCGCCAATGTAATTATAATTTTATTTGAAGAAATTTTGTAATATCTCTCTTTATCCATAATCTTACACATTTTTCAACCACACATATTTTAAAGCCGATTGTTTTGTCTTTGAATTCAAAATTAAGCTCGTGAATTTAAGTATACCTAAATCAAGAAAACTGAAAAGAAACTGAGGCACTTTTAGCCATGTTCGACAGGGAAAAGTTCTATGGAGAGAGGTTGATTTCAAAAACTCTTGTTTTTAGAAACTATGCTATGTACTTCGTAAGTTTTGAAACTATAATGATACTTATTTGCATCAAGCACACATGCAACTCAGCCTTTCTTTTCAGTCATTCAAATTTAAAAACAAAAAAACTGATAACAAACATAACATGCTACAAAATATGTCTATTGAATCCTTCATTTAATGATACCTCTCTTTCTATAATTAATTCAAGAGAGAGTTAGAAGATAAACGGGACAACAGATAAGTATTTTATCATAATTTCTGAAAAGAACTTTTATCACAATCACAAGCGCCAGCCTCTTTTGCGTTTGCCAAATTATCGCTAGTCCGCCCCTACATTGAAAACGCCACCAAACGCACATGTGAATGAGTGAAACGAGTTACGCCTCACTGACGTAGACTTCAGATCTAACCATGCCAAATTGACACATTATCACATCTGACCACTGTGGAAAATCCTCACACAAAAAAGACCCTAGGATTGTCTGCTCCTGCTGATCAGTTTACCAAACATTTTCAGGTATAGGAGAAATCACAGTTTCAGAAGGGTTATAAATGCCTATGGACAACAACTCTCTCTCTTCGCAACAGACAGTTTACGCCCCATATTAGAAATTTACCAAAATAACCAGATGCATAAAAAAGCCAAACATTTCATCCATATGTTTGAAATTATTGTGACAGACGTATAGTGGTCAAAAACGCCCCTCCTATAGAATATATAAATTACGGTTAACGACTGCTCTGCGATGATGACTGATCGAATCATAAACTCATCATTGAACCGTAAGTGGATACTATGCCTGCTTTTTAGATGAATTCCCTAGCGAGAAATTTGCATTTGACGTATTGAATGGATGTAGTCTTGTCATTGTTGGATGGCTGACGTTGCTATTCGATTGAATGAACAGAAATGTAAAGTACAAACTAATTAGCGTTTGGGATTTAATGGGAACATACTACATACAACATCGAATATCGGGCTGCTTCATCAACGATCTGAATGTAAACGTCTGTGGTGAGTTGGGAGTTGTGATTCAATGGATGCCGTAAATGGACTGCAACAAAGGTCGCGAACTTCATTGAGATAAAAATATAAGATTCTAGCTCAGAAAGGAGTCTTTTTTTTAAAGTGATATACGGTAATCTAAAAGAACATCATTCATATCGATGATCGCGATAGTGAATAAAAATGAAACAACGTTATCGTATCTATAATGTTGATTCAGAAAATGTTCACTTGTGAGAGAAGAAGTGTGATCTCTAAAAACGATTTAATTTTGATTTTTTTTTTAATGCAAGAGATTCGTATCTTAGAGGATATTTGGGTTTAAATTCCTCTTGACCACAAATTTCAAAATCACAAACAAAAGCCTAGGTATATAATCCGACGGATTAACTTTATTTTTACTTGCGATTAAAATAATCGAAATGGAGATTTCAATCAAGCCTAAAATGTTTATGATAGAGAACACGAGGAAGGTGTCTGACTGTTTGTGCTCGAACTTCCTCCTACACTGAAAATAAAATCTAGGTATATATGATAAAAATCTAGGTTGATTTGACAAAAATTTTGTCAATATTCGTCCAACAAAAAGTTTTATCAAATTGACAAAAATTAAAGAATTTTGTTGAGGTAACAAAAAATATTTTGTTGTATCCACAAAATTATTTTGTTATGCTAACAGATAAATTTGTTGAAATAACAAAAATATTTTGTCAATATGACAAAATTTCGTAGAATTTACAAAATTAATTTGTCATATTAACAATTCTTTTGTTGTATTAACAATTTTTTTGTTAGTGTTATTGTTTTTTTTTATTATTATCGGATTAACAAAATTGTTTTGTTAAATTAACAAAATTGTTTTGCTACATTAACAAAATATTTTGTTAAATTAACAAAAATTTCTTGTTATATTTTGTTAAATTAACAAAATATTTTGTCAATTCAACAAAATATTTTGTCAATTTTACAAATTTCTTTTGTTGAATCCACAAAAAACAAAATTAATTTTGTTAAAATAGTTTTTTTTTTTGGATTTAAGTCCACAAAAATTGGCGTTTCGTCCCTACGACCTCACATGCAACCATCTGTGAGGGCGTATAGACAATACGCAATTTTTGTTGAGTTCAGTTAATCTTACATCGATTTTTTAACAAAAACCAAGTGTGAACTATATCATACACAAAAGAAATTTTTTGGTTTCCTTACAAAATAGTTTTATCTATCTGATAATATTATTTTATCAATATTACAAAATAATTCAACCCCAAAACAAAATATTTGTCATTTTAACAAAAATGTTTTCATTTTTTGTTAAATTGACAAAAAAAAATTAACAAAAACTTTGTGATATTGACAAACATTTACAAAACAGATTTTTTGTAGATACAACAAACATTTTGTTAACATCACAAAAAAGTTTGTCGATGTGACAAAAATCTCTGGTTTATTTTGTTATATTAACAAAACTTGGTTTGTTAAACTGACAATATTATTTGTAGTGCATATTTTGTTAAACTGACAAAAAATCATGCTGGATTATAAAAATTTTGTGAAATCAACAAAATCATTCTTTCGTATTGACAAAAATTTTATCAACACGATAAAATTGTTTTGTTAAAGGTTAACAAAACGTTTTTGTCAATATTACCTAGGAATTTATTTTCAGTGTAGATTAAAGGAGCGATTTTCTTTAAACTTGGGACTGAAGGTTCTTAGGCTTCTTCTCATTCAATTTCGATACAAAAAATCTGTTTATTTATTGTGTGTATTGGTTTACCGTCTCATAAAAAACGATTTTCCCAAAATTATCATTAAAGGAATCGCTGCTGTTTAAAACCGTATTTTATATTTCGACTTTCTTCAAAAGACTAAATAATATTGCATGACAAAATAATTTTATTAAAAAAACAGACTTGATTCGGTATTGGTTTAAATAAATTTACGCAGTCTAAATTTATTTCATTAAGATGAAATCTTCTTAACCAGCCTTGCTGCATTTATTTAGTAGCTGAAGCATTATTTTCAAATTAAAAGAAAAAGTTTTGCTGAATTATTTTAAAAAAATTAGGATTTTCATTAGCTTCATTTAGGAAAGAAACAAAATATATGTAAGCAGCCAACTGTTAAAGCAAATGCGTAAATATAACGAGCCGTCAAACAAAATAATAAATGTACATATTTCAAAATTTTGTAAATAAATAAAAAAAAGAAAAATTGTTTTGGAATCAAATCATGTGCTGAGCTTTCAAATAAAAAGTTCTATAAATACGCAATCATGAAAAGGGTTCTCAGAATTGTATAAGGTTGCAAAATGTTGGTTAAATGATGCATTTTTTTTAAATTTATTTGAGAAAGTCAATCTTGCGGATTTTTCTTCAAAATTCTATAATTGACCTACTATATTATTTTCCAAATGATTTGGCAAAGAAATAAATTGTAGCTGTATTCGATTCGAAATCTCGCAAGATAAAAGCACTAGAAAAACATGTATGTATATGTACATATGTTCACATTTATTAACAAAAAATTTCTTAAATAATAAATAAAATAAAATAATTTTACATATGACAAAATACATTTAAGATAGGTAGCTTTTAATATAATTTTAACTTAAGTTAAAAAACTTGAGTTTAAAGTGAAGAAGTCTTTAAAATTTTCTTAATATGTTCGTTTATGTTTCTTGCAAGCTTAATGTTAACCATTTTCTCATACTCTTGAGCATTTCAAGTCGCTTTCGCAACAGTCTAGATGTCGACGAACTGTCGATCTGAGGACTTCCTTATATCTGCAGATTATTTAAATTATCAACCCAACCTGCATGGATTTGAGACACTAAACCATCCCAGAAATCAACTATAAAATTGTTGGCAAACTACTAGACCGAAGTTTACAGTAAAGTTTTAAGACTGTACGAACATTACAATCGGTAGGTTTTGGAGTCCTTTATATTCAAACAAATGTATTAGGGTATATTGAGTTTCAGATGATAAAAGTGAAGTCCAGCGACCAATCCTCAAATTAAGTTATTTGCCTTTTCCCCCAACGAAATGCATTTGCTCATGATCTTCCAGTGTTGTGAGTGAGCCTTTATGCACATTGAGACGCTAGCGAAGAAGGTGGTATTAGCCTTCAATAAGGGCAAGACCAGGTATATGCTGTCATCACAAGAAAAGATACCTAATAAAGATGTCTTGAACATCAGGACATCGCCATAAACAGCTAAACCTTTGAGGTAGATTACTACCTAGGCTCCCCCCGAAGATGATTGGCGTTTCTCTTTTATCGTTTAGAGTAGAGCCATGAACAGAGTTCGAGCATATACATATGTAAAACGTTCTCCACATCGAGTCCGCTTTGATGCAAACTTGATCACAAAAGTGATGCTACTTTTTACTTGCTCATAATTTTCTAAAAAGAAAATTATATTCTTCGTCCATTTAAATCTCGAAATAAAAATTAATCTTGAAAAGAATGCCTACTTAATTTATTTACTTTCAGCACTAGAATCATAAGTATGTACCTACTTACTACCCACATTCGCCATATTTACTTGTTAAGTTTTTGTTGTCTCTTTTCCCGCCGGTCGAATGTATCTAAAGTTTTTTTGCTTAATTTTTTTTGTTGGCAACTTAGGGCTGCTCTGAGAAAGAAAAAGAAAAATGTCTAATGATACCAGCTTTGAAATCAAACTAAATATATATCTCTTGTCAATTCAATTGAAAGCTGATGTGACCTCAATCCAACTCACTCCACTTAAACCGAAAAGTCGGTGAAGTAAAGTGTCCATTTATAAGACTTGGCGTGCGAAACTGGAAACAGCTAGCTATGAAACGGAGGTGGGTCGAAAATCTTGTCGGTTGAGGCCCTGGTCAAACCCGTACTGTATCACCTCCTTACTTAAGTATAAGATATCATTTTTGTAACCATATTTCATCCTTTAGAAAGCTACTTTTTGAATAAAATTTAGCTTTGAACCCATTTTGTAAATGCGTTCAAGTACACAAAAGAAATCTGTTAAACAGGCTACTTCGTTCATTCCTCTAAGACCATCATCTGAATACGAGTACCTAAAACGTTTTAAAACTAAAACAAACTTTTCTCGCAGGCTGCGTTCTATTAATAAACCTCAATTTAAACGATTTATTTTATTTGTAGAAGTAGGTTTCTTCATTTTATATAAGATCTTGTTCCAATTGAAATTTGCATTTAAATACACATTAATTATTATTGACATAAGTAAGTCCCAAACCTACCCAAATTCTACAACATGTACAAAATTTGCATTTTATCATTTTTGTTTGCATTACCTCAATGCCCCGAACTTCGCTCAAAACCATACCAACTACTCGTAACTTTTATGGTCTAAGATATATTTGAACTGGCGCATTTATTCCCACTAACCACTAAATATTCTGCGGCGCACCGCAGTCATGTTGTAAACCGCAAGGAATTCATTTAAATCGTATTCAAACTACTGCTCCACTTTTAGTTGTGATAACAATAATGCCGCCCCCAAAATAAAAACGGTAAATGACCTCTTGTATTTTCATTCTGAATGACTGTGTTCATTTTGAACTTGGTGGGAAATGAAAATCTGTTGGGCAGGGGTAAATAATATGTTTTATTCTTAAAACCTTGCACGTCTAACTGTCATGTGTCATAGTTGCTGTCCACTAAAAAACTAACGACACGAAGTGTAGAATTACTTTGTTCATTTAATGAACATACGTTATATTCTCTTTTTTGAATAAAATATTGCTAATGAACCTGACCGAGTTTTGACAACTCCCAACTGTATAAATGTTCTGAACCACACACTTATCTTTTTTCCTAAACCTAAACCCTTACAAATAAAAGATAAAATGCGATCGCAAGGATTATTTTGACAAATTTATGAGTTCTTTGGGGATTGGTTCACACAAGACCCTCGATGACGTATTTATTACAAGTTTGAATATTTTATTGGGACGTTTTGTTTACGTTTCATATTTTTTTTTTTTTTTTTCAGTTTGAAATTTTTTTACGATCGATTTCGATGTTAAAAATATATGTATAATGTATTATAGACAATCGTGAACAATGCTGGAATGCAGTCGCCTTTGCGCCATCCTTTATTATTGTGGTATCAAGTGTCAAAGAACCAGAAAATGAGATGCACTTGAAGTGCCTGGACTCTGAAGTGATTCCAATTTTAGCGCAAGTGGTCGGGCACTGGCGTTAATTCATACTTAGCAGTTATTATTGTATGTCAAAACGATTTCGAGAATTGCTATTTGGAAATGATGATAGTTTTATGAACTCAAATCGATGAGATTTTTAAAGAACCGCGAGCCATTATAAAGTGGCATAATCGGATAAACTACCCATTAGCCTGAGAAATAGAAGTAAGATAAATTCAAAGAGCTATGCTAGAGTAAATTTATCGTCAAGGAGTCATAAATCATATTGGATCAAGCGGTCGGGTTTGTTTATGGTTGAATTAAAACGGAATTCAAGCGTATAGCAAAGGAGATATGAGTATTATACATCCATATAAAGGAAGGCGGTCAATTCATGGAGTTTAATTTTGTTTTAATTAGTAAGCATAGTTCTGAACTTGTGAGTATTTAGTACAGCACTGTTGATGTATATATATAGAAAGAAATTTAAATTTCATATTTATGTAAATATATCTTCAAAGCTTCGAGAATATAAAAGATAAGATCAGAATCTTCGATATAAGATTCATAATAAGAAAAATATATTTTTTTTTTAATTTTTAACATTCGGTTTTTTTCGTCGATAAAGTCTTAAATTAAATTAAACTTATGAATTATAAATTTTGGGAAATCAAAAACAGGTACCAAAAATCCAAATTCTTAAAACTAAGTAACATCGCAAAATATCATCGTAATCTACGCAGAATTTTGCATAAATACGAGTATGATCTGTATTAGATTTTAAGCGAATCTTTTTATCAGTTTTACCCTTATAACACGGTACAATGCTCATAAGCAGAGCGATGGCATACCATATGTGAAAACCCACTTTCTCTACTTCTCATCTCATAATGGTACAAATTGAATCTCGTGATAGGCCAGTTTATGACCCATCAGCATTTAGTTACCTTTTTTTCCAAATAAAACACCAACTTTGAACCAGTTAGTTTTTTGAGCAACCCTTCCGAATTTAATTTATATATTTTTGAATTTAAACATATCCATTGTAACTACATATATGTATGAAATTATGAGACGGTTTTTACTTGTAGGTACTATATAATGAAGTTATGCATTAGTGAAAAAATCGAACTCGAGATTTTGATCAAAGTTGACATTACGATGACAGAAAAGACGAAAAAATGGGTCTCACAATTCTGTACATTTGTCTATCTACATATATGTATCTGTTCGATTACACTCGACCGATTTTCGTTGAACTTGGTAGACATTGTTTATTTTAAAGACCAAAAATAACGGTACCTGCCATTTGGAACTACTGATTTTGATAAATTTTTTTTATGCTAAGGCTCCCAAAAAGTTTAAATATTATTTTGTATTCTAATTTTCAAATTTTTTTTAAGAAAAATATTTCGAAAACACCATGCTCGATGGACAATCTGCAAGATGTGGGAAAAAACATTTTATTTTACCTCAAAATAACGGTACCCAGCATACAAATGTTAAAAAATGGTTTTGGAAAATCGTATTTTTCTCGAAAACAGCCCCTAGAAATTTGATAATTTTTGTTTCTTTCGCTTAATATTTATGATCTATTTTTTGAAATTAAGATATTACTGGCTGTGCCTTTTTTTTTTTAATTGTGAATTTTACATTATCGGCATAACGGATTTTAATGAAATTTTTCTATAGAGATGCTTCTAAAACGTTTCAAAAAGGAATATTCAGGGAGTACTTGAATATAGCAAGTTAAAATTTTATCTGAGAAGCAATAATCATTTTCGAGATTCGAGCCTTAAGGACATTGGGGCAAAATTTTGAACATCCTATTATTAAGTTATTAGTATGATACTACTTAAATATTTGCTAACTTTAAAGTAGTTTATTAACTCATTCTTAATTTAAACCATTTTTTAACTAGTATCGTACTAAAGCAAATTTTTTTTTAATAAATTTCTTCTGAGAACACCTAAAACAATGACAGTTCGTGCAATAAACTAAGTAAATAGACCGTTTTTTGGCGTTTGTAATTAGCACGATACCAAAAAAATAAAATAGGTATTCGATGATTTTAACTTTAATAAAAGGGTACTTATAGAAAGTATGAGGCTATAATCTATAAAATTGCTGTTTTAACATAGTTTCATACTAAAACATCTTTAACGTCGTACTGATTCAACTAAAATTTTGCGCCATTATTGCTTGGAGTGAACTGCTATGCCTTAACGGAGGACTTTATAATGGCTGTTTTAACCGGTTTTGCAGTCTGTGCAGCATTAAATATATCGGCGCCAAAGTACTAATTGAATTAGTACGATGCTAAAGCTGTTTTAGTATGATACTAGGTTGAAACAACGAATTTGCAAATTTTAATCGGATATAGCATCATACTTTCTCTACCCTTTTATTAAAGTTAAAACCATCGAATACCTATTTTATTTTTTTAGTATCGTGCTAGCTTCATATGACTCTTTGACATTTGCAAACATCAAAAAAGGTTCGTGTACTTACTTTTTTTTACACGAAATGTCA
This sequence comes from Chrysotoxum bicinctum, assembly GCA_911387755.1. NCBI lineage: Eukaryota > Metazoa > Arthropoda > Insecta > Diptera > Syrphidae > Chrysotoxum > Chrysotoxum bicinctum. The sequence continues at coordinate 38,641,941 of OU426988.1, forward strand.
TTGTTTTAGGTGTGTTCAGAAGCAATTTATTAAGGAAATTCTTTTACTACGATACTAGTGAGAAAATGTTTAAAATTAAGAATGAGTACCTCCCATACAACCGATATGCGAAATCTTATTTATCCCGAAAACGGCTATAACGATTTTGATAAACAAAAAATCAAGTTTGCTGTTGTATGGTCATGGACTACATTTTGGTCAACACAAATTTTGGGATCAAATGTTATAAACGGTACCTGTAATATAACTGTTTTTTGACCATCGACTTTCTCATTAACGGCTCTAACGATTTTGACCAACATTTTTGTACAGGAGCTCCTTTAAATTTAAAATATCATTTACAGTCGACGTCACTTATAACGACGTTGCTTATAACAACCAGCCGCTTTTAACGACCACTTTTCCTTCATTTGGTTGGTTTTCATACAAATTGTACTAGTGCGACGTCGGATATAACGTCGCCGGCTATAACGACTCGTTGGATATAACGACGAATTTATAACAAAAAATACTTTTCTGTCGCCGCTTATAACGACCAAAAATCATATCGCTTTCGAGGAGAACGCTGCAGTGGTGGGAAATTATCCAAAGATAGAGTAACATTATTGGTCACATGCAACATGACGGGCTCTATAAAAAGAAAACTTTTAGTAATCGGAAAATCGAAATTACTCCGTTGCTTTAAGAATGTCAAATCTTTGCCCCTTTATTAAAAAGCGAACAAAACTATATGGCTGACATCAGATATTTTTGATTACATTCGTCAATGGGACAAAAAGTTAAACAAAGATCCAAACTGTTGAAGAAATTCTGCAAGAATTAACTCCAGATGATCAAGACGAAGATAGTGAAGTAGATGATGAAGATCCAGAAATAAATGTTATTCCCCCTTCGGACATAGAAGCTATAAAAGCTATTGAATTACTGTGCAATTTTGTATATTGCAATGCTTACAACGAAAATATTCGGCCCTAGCGAGCGGAAAATTCTCCGATTTTGTACGATTCGGGGGATTTTCGCTTCGAGGTATTTTTCCGAACAGCTATTCGGAATTTTTCTCCGATATTATTTTAACACACATGGCAAACTGCATTGAAGTGCGATCAAGTGCTTTATTTGTGAAATTTCTGACAGTTTAATGTAATTTATTTTTTCGATTTAGTCAGACACAAATTCATCGCGGAACAAATTGCTCTAACGCATTTGTGTATTATTATTCTTTCCGATAGGATACCTTGAAAGCAATTTAAACCTCCGACAAAGTATGCATTGCGGAGAATTATCCGCTCCGAACGGATACCTCGCTAGGGCCGATTATAAGCCATCTTTCTGGTCTTGAAAAAAGTTTAAAAATAATATTTAAAATAAATAAAAACAAAACAAACAAAATTAACTCATACAAATTTGAAAATATATAAATATGTACATTGTACATAGGTACGTATATTGTTGTATTTTTTTTTTTTAATTTTTTGTGTTACGTCGGATAAAGCGACCGCCGGCTATAGCGACCAGTTTTGCTTGGTCCCTTGGTGGTTGTTATAAGCGGCGTCGACTGTATAAAAATATTCGAAAAAAATATTTTTTGTGGTTTTGAAAAAAAATTTCCAATTTTTTTGAAAAAATCAATATCTTGAAAACGTGTGAACGATGATTATTCTTTGAAGTATTTTAAATAAATTTGTTGCTGACATTGGTATACAATAGTCGATTTTTATTGGTAAATGTATATGCTGCGTAGTAAAATTTTAAACAGTAAACAACAACAAAGGAATAGTGCATATAAATTAGTCAGTAATAAGAGTACACATAATAGTGCTGATAAAGTTTTGGAGCGTCGTACAGTGACACTCAAATTGGTTGCAGAAATTTTATTTTGCGTGAGGTTGGCAAGTTTTGATTATTCGAGAATGTGTTCGGTGATATTTTTTTATTTTATGGTTTGTTTTCACAAAAGCCAAAATTATGTTGTTTGAAATATTAATCTACGATTAGACTGTAAACGTTAATAGTCAATGCTCAAAATGTTGTCTCTTAATGCGTTTGCATGTTCCCTATCTATCACGTGAGAGTATGAAATTCATCGAAGGATGTCTGCGATGCCAAAAGATTAAAAAGCATATGAACAGTTAGGGAATGACATTATATTTGTCGTCCTTGAAAAAACAATTGGAGGGCTTTGCTCTGCTAAATTCATAAAATCCACGATTTCGATGTCTTAATTTCTAATAACTCAGAAGATAAAACAATTTCCATTGAAATAACCGAAATGTCATTCCTATTCCTGGCGAAACCATTAATGCCGGATTTCGACGCCTTACAAGTTTTTTTTTTTTAATTTTTGTAAGACTTCACTTTATCGTGTAAATAACTTTTGGATCTACTTATATTTTCGACAAAAGAAACTGGCTTCGTTTTAATAAAAATAACTTAGATTTTCACCAAGGTTAGTAAAGCTGGTTTAAGCGTAAATTGTGAAAATTTGTGAGAAAACGAAAAACACGTAATGTATGACCACCATATTGCAAATCATTAAAGGACTGTTATTTGTCCTTGTGTATCTACATACATGAAATTAAGATTTGATTTTATCAATATTTTGCCACATGTTTGACAGAAAATTTGTCAGTGGTGTTAATTCAGCACAAACCACATTTTTAATGATTTTGACATTTGTTTTTATCGATTATTATCTTAAACGAGTTTAAACATACAAAAACGTATACTTTTCCTTTAACTTATTCAAAAGTGGATTGTTTATTATTTGTAGGTATATATTTCATTTTTCGTTTCCTTTTACTTTGTTCACTTAATGAGCCTGAAATATTAACTTAATTAAGATGATTTGTTAAAAGAAACTCAGAAATTATGTATAGCCCTTACCTGTTTGTTTCTTTCATTTCAATTTGTATTATTTTTGTAAGAAATTATATTTATTTTACTTTTTATTCCAAATCAGCTGATTTTGACATTGGTGTAAATGCCAAGCATACCAACTTTAAAATTTAAAGTAAAAGTGTGTAATGCTTTCAAAAAAGCATTTTATTCGGACTTGTTGCTGCACTATGTATAGATTACCAATAAAATACGCCTAATTATGAATATAACTATATTTTATTATCTTCTAGATAAGTAAAAACTTTTTTTGTTTTATTTTAAACTAACCATAGAAAATTCTTTTCTTGCAAAGAAATTCGCTCATGTCCCTATCGTGACAAATCAAAGAATCTAAATGGAAAGTCCATGTAGATCTTACACAATAATTAGTGTAAAGTTTAATAAGGAAACAACACATTATGTTACAAAATATCCCACCCGTGACTGTGTTATATCCCATATATGTACATATAAAATGTATATAATAATAATATAACTGTGCAAATAAAAATTGAATTTCAGAAAAAAAAAAATCATTGACCCATTTTTAAGATATCGAATTTTCAAAAAAAAAAATCGAGAAAAATACGATTTTCGAACAATTTTTTAAAATTTTTGTATGGGGTACCGTTTTTTCTATAGATAATATAACAATTTTTTCACTATTTTATAGACACTTTTAAAAACTCTTATCAAATTATCAACATTTTTTTTTTTTTTTTTTTTTTTTTATAATCTACCCGCGCTCAAGGGATTATGATTACCCTTTAAATGTTTCAACACAGCGCATGTGGCTTCCGAAAATTAATTTTTTTTAAATCCAAACCTTTTTTTTTTTAATTTTAGTACTCGTACACAATATCTACTATTAAAATTTTTTAAGAGCCTTAGGCCAGGCGCGCACATTCAATTTTTAGTTTCGCAACTATTTAGTTGCTAAAATGAAACATATGGGCTTATATGGGAAACCGCGCACTTAGAGCAACTCGATTCGAGCAACTAAAAAGTTTGTGTTTTGACACAAACTAAACGATTGCCTTCGCAACAGTTGAGCTGTTTTCTATAAGCGCAAGAGAGAAAAGAGTGTGAGCGTGAGTAAAAAGTTGCCAGTGCTCGGTTCTCTTTCAACTGGTGATAAAACTGTTTGATTTCGATCACAGTTGCCAGTGCGCGACTAGCCTTAGCATACAAAGTGATTAAAACAAGCTGTACCATTTTTAAGAAAATATAAAATAAAACAAACATTTTTTTTCAACCAATAGCTAGCTTTTATTTAATGAAATTTTTAAATATTATAAATCTGGGGAGCAGTTTTTGGAAAACAAATTTAATTTTCCAAATTTCGGAAAAAGCTGTATTGCAGGTACCGTTATTTTTGGTCTTAAATAAACCGTGTTTGGGGAAAAATACTTTCTACAAAGTTTAAAGAAAATCGCCTAACCGCTTAGGCTGTTAGGTTAAGTAAGGTTGATGTGACTGTCAGCAGGAGAGCTGACACACTTCGATTATTAGTTGGACAATTTATTGTGGTACCACATTGAATCTTGTAGACTTTCTCATTCAAATTGGAGCTCCTTATGAAGTGAGCAACATTGCATATATCTATATTTGCCAGATCACTAAGATCATTGTAGTTGAAATCTTCCAGATGGACTCTAAGTACATATTTGGGATAAAGCAGGACATTTACAGAGAAGGTGAGGGATCGATTCATCGATCTCTTCTTCGTTCTTGCAGCCTCAGCAAAAATCGTAAGAATAAATTCAAAGCCGCGCTGCGTGCTTGCCTATCAAACAGTGTTCTATTATAACAACTATTAAGGAGCCTACATACTCGTATGTGCGATCTGCTTAAAGATATTGGCGCAAAATTTGAATTGAATTAGTACGATGCTAAAGCTGTTTTAGTATGATACTAGGTTAAAACAACCAATTTGCAAATTTCAATCGAATATAGCATCATACTTTCTCTACCCTTTTATTAAAGTTAAAACCATCGAATACCTATTTTATTTTTTTAGTATCATGCTAGCTTCATAATGACTCTTTGACATTTGCAAACATCAAAAAAGGTTCGTGTACTTACTTTTTTACAAGAAATGTCATTGTTTTAGGTGTGTTCAGAAGCAATTTAATAAAAAAATTCTTTTAGTACGATACTAGTTAGAAATTGTTTAAAATTAAGAATGAGTTTAGTAAACTACTATAAATTTAGCAAATTGTTAAGTAGTATCATAGTAATAACTTAATAATAGGCTGTTAAAAATTTTGCGCAAGCAGCAGTTTTGTCGCAAGCAGTGAAATTGTTCCTAAGCTTTGTTTTCTGTATAGTATCTTGCTTTAGCAAAAGTTTACACGTACATAGATAAGCGAATACCTATATTTGCCTTATGTGACAGCTTAGGTATCATTGTTCCACTTTTGGCGAGTTCGTCGGCTTTACAATTTCCTGAAATGTTACTGTGGTCCGGCACCAGGACTGCTCCTCCATCTTCATCAGAGACAATCGCCAGTTAAATGTTGTTATTTTGAGAAGGAAGAGAAAGAATCAGGAGATTTAATATCTGTTTGGCTGTCCGATATCTTAATTTTATATCACGTCTTTCTTAAGCCAAGACAAGACTTCTTTAAACGCCATAAATTCCGGCTTGAACACTCTACAGTGATTGAGAACACGAAAAGGGAGCCTTGAATTAGTCTATCTGAGTATACACCTCCACCAACCCGGTCATCAATTTCGTATTTATCATTTAGGTTGTAGTGGGGCAGAATTGTGGGACCCACTTTTTTCATCTTTCTTATCATCCCAATGTAAAGTCTCATTGACTTGGTATAGAAACGGTATGAAATAAAACAAAATAATATTCTATCTTTGAAAACATTAGCCTTATACACAAATGCTGTCAAAAAACTGTTGCAAATTTTCTGGGCGATCATTCCTTCTTCCATAATTATCAGGTACCCCATTAGATTTTTTAATCAAAATCGATGAAGCCGTTTAGGAGGAGAGCTATTATGAACACACCCAAACATGAATTTTTTAAAGCTGTATTTTTTTGTTTAATAAAAATGTGTAGTGATTATTAAAGGTGGCGAATTATAAAATCCTCTCCTGTGGCCAGCGTAACGAACAACGAACCGCATATTATTTGTCATGAATGTTCTTATCAGTTAAAACAACGAAACAAAAGAACAAACTGACTTCCTGTCAAAGTTCAAAGAAGTAAATACACAGAGCACCACAGCCCAGACCATAATTATATTTATGTCGCCTTCATTTATTTAAAATGAAAATAAAATAAACTGCTACACTCTATATTTGTTCATATACATACGCATGTAAATAATGTATGTAGGTATAGTGGACTGGACAGGAAAAATATTTTCTTGTATATTTTCCTACGTCAAACACAAGCAGAATAAATGTTTTTTTATTTTGAAATTTTTCTTTTTATAAAAATTCGCTCCACATTTTCTGGATCCATTGAAATTACGAGCTTTGAAAATATTTCTGATTTGGTTTGAGGTTATTAAGTTATTGTATGTGGTTTCCGTTGGAATTTCAATATGAATGTCAATACGTGAATTATTATGAAAAATATTATGTCTTCATTTTGTGGATATGTACACATTACATTTGTATGTGCATAAATACGTACATTAGATAGAAATTCCTTATGGCTTTGATTTTTAACATAATCTTATTATAACCGCAAGAATATTATAATTAACAGCCAGGTTCTACATTATTTCACATTCACTCGAAATGGATTTGAAATCGATACAAAATAGAATTTAGTGTTATACAGTTCGCTTTTGACGATATCGATTTAATTTTTTCGAAGTCAAATTGATGCGAATTTCCATGTTCCAGATTTCGATTTTCAGGTGATTTAAATTCGATCAGATCTAGTTGTGTGAATTTATTATTTATTGTGAAATTTTCAGAAAAAAAATGAAAAATATCCTTTTCGATTAAAGAATAGTGTTGGAACTAGACTCGCGTCACATCGATGCATTCTATGACTCGAAGAATATTAATTTTTTTTTTCAAAAAAAATAAGTCTAGATTTCCATGCCTCTTCATTGGGCATTTCAAGTTGTATTCTATACTTGGACAAATTTTATTCTCCGAATCAGAACCTTTCCACACAGTAATTCGACAAAGACCGATATCAAATTCTTTTCCAACTGATATCAACAGGAATGGAAGTTTTACTGATGGAAAGGCTCATTTATTAAGTCGATAGTATGATACAAATCTTTTAACCACATACGCAGCGTCATCAATTCCTAATGTATGTACTGTACATATATTTAAAGCTATCTTAAATAGTTTCATGTTTCGAGTTTTTTTATCTTAAAAAAGAGAATGTACAGATTCAAACAAAAATTAAGTCTCGTAAAACTAGTAACTTGGGAATTCCGTAAGGCTTCGTACTTGCTACAATTTTATTCCTTATATGCATGAATTCCTTATTTTCAATTTCTTTCATAGTTTTAATCAGAGAGTTCGCAGACTATTTCGATATTTCATGTTACTCAGACAATTCCTTAAATCAAATTTCTGATCCTTTTGATATTGGTTTTAGAAACATGAGCTTATCGTTAGTAATGAAACAAAATTAATGCTTTCAAATCTTATCAAGGATTCAAATTGGGCCAAATACATACATATTTTTCTTTTTTTTTTTGTATTATACGCGCACTCAAGGGGTTATGAATACCCTTATAATGTTAAACACAGTGCAAGCAATTAGGAAAATGGGAAAGGATAAGAAAGGAGATACCGATGCACATTGGTTTTGAATGTCTGCGCATTGAAAAGAGAGGGAAACACTGAGCCGGGTAAAGCATTCCACATTCGTGTAGTGCGGCTAAAAAAGAATCTCTGTACTTGACAGTACGTCCGAAATTGGACTCAAGGGTAAACTGATGAGCATTCCTAGAAGTACGGGTATTACGGTTGAATTGTTTCAGGGGAGGAATACAACTAGCTATTTCACTAGAGCACTGTTTATGAAAATAGCGGTAAAACAATGATAGACATGGAACATTGCGGCGTTGCTCGAGGGATACAAATGTTTCAGTTAGACAACGGTAATTTTTATAGCTCTCTTTTGAATTCTGTCCAAGAGACTCAAGTGGGTTTTTGGAGCACCTGTCCAGATATGGGAATTGTACTTGAGCTTGGGAAGAATAAAGGCTTTATATAGAACAACCACATCAGATGGGGTAAAAAACTTCTTGCATCACTTAGCAGCGTTTTTGGCGAAGTCAAATATGTGATTACTCCACAAAAGATGGTCTGTGATGCACATGCCTAGAGCTGTCGTCAGCGAAACAATTAAGTGGATTAGAAGTTTCAGACAAAAGATCATTTATAAATATAAGGAAGCATTTATTTTGTGGATATTATATTTGAAACCGTCCAATACTACTTGTATAGTGAAAGGTCCGAAAGGTAATTTCTAATCCAACGAAGAAGAGATTTATCAATACCAAATGCACGCATTTTCGATAAGAGAGCTTGATGCCAAACTCTATCAAATGCCTTTGAAATATCAAGTGCAATAATCTTACTTTCTCCAAAACGGTGTAAAGATTTGTTCCACTCTTCGGCGAGATATATAGAGTCATTAAGGAGCTTTCGTTCTTCAAGATATTTCTTAAGCTGAAAATTGATCAGCGTTTCCATGACCTTGGAAAGAAGAGACGTAAGTGCAATTGGACGATAGTTAGAGGGGGAGGAGGATTCGCTTTTTTAGGGACAGGCTGGACAAATGCTGTTTTTCATCCACTCGGGAAGAGACCTGTAGAGTAGAATAGATGGAAAAGCTTACGCAGTGGTTTTGCCATCGTCGAAGAACGCCTCTTCAGAAAAATAGCAGGGATACTGTCCGGGCCAGCGGATTTGTGAATGTCAAGATCTTGTAGTTTGTAGTATACTCTATAGCAACTGCACGAGTGCGATATAAATCATTTTTGAAAACCAATATACTGTCTTTCAGCCATTGTTCTTACAAATTGAGAAAGCATTGCTCTTTAAAGAGGTTGGGAATGGTTCGTTTTGTAATTTTTTTTATTTGCAAAAACAAATGTGCTGCTGCGGTGGGGCATATGCCAATAATCTTTAACAACTTACCGTTATTCAGAATTTAATTAAAAATTTTCGAACCGGGAAATTGTATTAGTATTTTAAAGTTTTGAAAGATTTTCGACATAAAAAGCCTAAGAAGCAATTCCACTCTCTTGTTAAACATTCCTTTTTCTGACACGACCATTTACAAAAACTCTTATTCCATTGCGTCTTCAAAAATAAATTAAATCGAAAATATGTTGGAAAAAATTACTTTTCTTTCTTTATTGTTCTAAAAAATAAAGTTCCTTTGCTTAAGTCTCATATCTTTTTCCTTCACTGGTATTACTTTTTTTTAATTAAACCTATTTTTTTTTGTGCACGCCCGTTGCACATAAATCATAAATCAATGTATCATCGAAAATCGCATTTTTCTCGAAAACCGCTCCCAATATTTTGATAAAATTTTGTCTTTTTCGCTTAAATGTTACGACGTACTGATGAGCATTCCTAGTATTACTTCGAATCAGCATTGCTTGTGAAAGAAACGATAAAACAAAGAAATACATGAAACATTCCGACGATCCATCCATGAAAGCTCAGTTTTAACGCTTAATTCTGAATTCTATTAAAAAAGTGGAGAGAAGTTTGTGCTGTATCTGCCGAAAGATGTGAGTTATACTCGAATTTTGGACGTATAATCGCCTTATAAATTGAAGTCAGTTCAGAAGGGATGAAAAATTTTTTACATCGATGTAGAAATTCTAAGCATTTTGCAACATTTTTGGCAGTCTCGAGAGTGTGGTCATTTCAATGAAGATCGTCGTTGACACGTATACCGAGTACTTGGAGGTTTTCGGCTTCTTCGATGCAAGTGCCGTTGAAGGACAATGGCATAAAGGGTACATTTAGCTTCAACGACAATAGACACCATTGCGTTTTCGAAGAATTAAACTCGGTTTTTTATACCCCATTTAACAATGCTGCAAAGATCGGAGTTTAATGAGTTCGTCATACGAAATCGTTGTAATTCCACATCCGAAGAAGATGGAAGTGAATATGAGAACGAGTATGAGAAATTTGACCCTTGTATCAAACTCTATCAAATGGCTTGAAATATCAAGCGCAATAATCTTGCTTTCTCCAAAACAATGTAAATATCTCTTCCACTCTTCGGTGAGATATGCCATCAGATCACCAGTTCAACGTTTGCTGCGAGAGCCGTATTGCCTCGGAGGAGAAGGATGGGTCGCCCTTTTTAGGAATAGGTTGGACAAATGCTGTTTTCCATAATATCTTCTAGGAAAGATCCCAGACCAGTAGAAGCGAAACTTACGCAATGGTTTTGGCGTTGAAGTAGAAGAGGGGCAATGTTACTATCAGGTAATGTATTAGAGCTATCAGCAAAATGAGCTGCAAGTAAATTTGCCTTAATTTCTGGTCAATGTAAGAATTTAATTCTTTTTATAACATAGTTGCAATGGTTTCTGACTCGACTTAATGCTTTTTCCGATTTTCCTCAGTTGGGTTGGCTTTGTAAGAGCGGAGACTTACACCAACCTGAAAGTTCTTTAGAGCTTGTATCGAGCCGACACTTTTCTTTAGGTTTTATATTCTTGTTTCTGTTATGACTGGCATCAACGTCACTATAGAGAAAACATAATGATCACGGTCCCAGTTGGCTTTCTCGTAATGCCAAAAGGTCCTGGTGGAATACTTCTCTTTAGCTGGATGAATGGGACATGCAAAATTGACTCTTGATTTGGCTCTTGGTCCGAATTGCAGAGTGGAGCATTTACCACTATGGCATACTTAATAGGGCTAAAAATAAGAAACAAATCGAGAATGTGGGCGTTTTGCCCAGAAACATCTCGTATTCGAGTGGGCTCATTAACAAGCTGAGTAAGATATGGTTAATATCACCAAATATCTCAACATATCTTCTTTCGGGTGTTGTCTATCCTGAATAGCTAAGCCAACTTGAAGTCATCCGCAATAATGACTTCAGTGTGAGGCTGCAAAGAAACACACGACGCGCGCATGAAACTCATTAAGGGTATAATTGCGGTCAAGATTTGGACTTTTGGATTTACTCATAGTTTTAATCCATTTGCATTTACGTTTAATTGATTTGGTATTTGGTTAAATAAATTTAAGAATGGTATATCAAAATGAAAGAAAACTTCTATGAGATTTATGAACTATTAAGTTTTAATTTAAAATAAACTTATTTTAATGTAATTTCTCATTTTCTGTTTCCTATCCTACATAGTATATTTTTAGCTGATAAAGTGATAACAATAGATTGAATTAATAGATATCTACATATGTAGATACATTCGATTAATAGAATTTTTTTTAATCGATACATCGTTATACATATATCGATTGAATGTTTCCATACAATACATCGAATAAAATAACCCTAGCTTATAGCACTAACAATAATGCCAAACATGAAGCAAACCCTCGAGCTGACCAACTTCAACTCAAGAGTTGAAACGCAAGTTAAAATTTCTTTTTATTCACTAACTTTCTATGTATTTGAAAAATATCCCTGGGATATTATTGAAAATAGTTCAAGAACTGTCATTTTTAAATTTAAATTTAAAGTAATTCGGTCAATAAAACTCAAGTATTTAATACGAATTTAATTTAAACCTATGCAATCTCACAAGGCAAGGAATTCTTCATCAAATCGAGCGACATCCTTGTTGTTTGCTTTGAAACACGAAAGGAATAGATAATGTCACGGTCAGCCACTTTTCAATTAGGATGCGCGGCAACATCGTGTACTTCCATTTTTCAAGGTAGAATGGCTCGTTAGTTCCGTCATCTTTTCACTTTACCGGCTCGAAGAATCTGATGGGCAATTTTCAAAAAGATAAAAAGCTCTCAAGTTTGCTCAGCAAAATTATACTTTTTCGCTGGAAGATATTTTTAATCAATCTTCTCTTTAATGGATAATAACTTACTTTCTTAAAGCTTAAGAAGTAACCATATAAAAAAAATAAATAATAATAAAAAAGTATTTTAGAAAAATAGACCTATTTGATGCTGCGATATTAACACAAAATGCTCGCAATACACCATAACTGCTAGAATCTTTTCCAGCATAAACGCCCTGGGTAAGATGTAAAATTATGTGATGTATTTTATACAGTAAACTTTGATGAAATTTGTATGCTTTATCCGATTGATATGAAATTGATTCGTTCCGATGACCAAACACTTTCAATTTGTACAATATGGAACGGATTAATGTATGGAAAGACAAATAAAAAAAACACTTTTAATTTCAATTTATTTTAACTTTAATTTCAATCCTTAATAAACTGTAACTTTATAATAATTAATATACGCTTCTTCAAACACAAGAATTTTTGAACAATAATATTTACTAGCAAGAAAATGAAGTCAATTCATAGTTATGCCTTGATAAATTTAAACTTTTCTTGTTTTAATTTATAATCAACTTTAACTTAAACATTAAAACACGCAATAAAATTGGCAGCTACAGAGATAAATCCAACTGATAGAAAAGGAGTATATTTCTTGGCTGGCGATTTCCTGTCTTAAACAATCCATTCCTGGTGAAAACTTAAAATCAACTAACAGTGTACAAAGCGTCTATAGCAGTTTATTTTGAAACTCTCTGAAATTTAATCTCAGACCAGTCAGAAAACTCCCTGCGAGATTAGAACCCGGACTCTGATTAAAAAACCTATCGCACCCAGAGTTCACCTTTGGTTGATATGTGATATCGCTTTCGATAGATATCCTTATCAACAAATATTTCCAGGAGGTGTGAGCGGAACTCATTTGATTTCAATGCAAGCTGAATAGAAAACGAGTGTCCCCCAAAAAGCATGGAATTCCATCTATGATAACTCACGAAAAATAAGAAACTCAGACTTACCAGTTTTCCGACCATGTTTTTACAACACGATAACACACCATAATCAGTTTTTGAAAAAAATAAAAACACACAACAAATCACGTTCAGTTTAGCCCTGCCAGACTGTTCAAGTGACTGATAGGAAAAGTTTAATGATAACCAAACCAAAAATAATAAAAATAAATTATTATTAAACAAACTTTTTATCAGGCAGGCTCACACGCTATGCGAGCTGTAAAGCCAGTAGTTGCTGGCAAAAAACCGATCACAAATTAGTCGCCCGCTAAATACCTTCTTTGACGCAGGTCGCAGTCGTCGCAAAAGAATCTTCTCATGCACAAAAGTCTTCTACAAAACTTGTCAAATTTAAAAAAAAATTAATTGTGTTTTCGATTTTGAAACTTCACTTATGAATGTATTTCGAAAAGAATTTTATTTTCGAATAGAAACTACCGTCGGAGTTCCTCGGGAGTAGTGCGAGGATCTGTGAATTTTTAAGAATGACGGTTTTAATTGGCGGCTGCTGCGTCCAACGAACGGCGTTTGTCATTCGATGTTGTTCTCGAACGAGAAGGAAATAAATCTGAGGCAAGCGCTATATAGAGGCGTTTAATAGCGGATAATACTGACAAACCACAGAAAAATGGCGTGAATTATATTTGTTTGTTTGTTTTATGTATGTATGTTTATGTATGTATAGTGTAATGAAATATTATTTTTCCAATTCTCAAGCTCCAATTGCGACTTGCTGTGAACTGTAAGACTTGCTATACATTATATATATACAAATGGTGTGAGTTTATTTTAATTTTTTATATTTTTTTTTCATAGAATCTGTTCACCCATTTAAAAAATTAATAACTTATACGTACAAACATGTATACGTAACTAGGCACACACAAACCTATACTCACTGCATGAAACGTTTGCTCGATCAGCTTTAAAAGATCGGCGAGCCTTAATTATATTTAAGTACATATATTGAAAATGTTTCAAATTTTGTTTTTAACTCAATAGTGTTACTTACGAGGAGTTTTCATATAAACACCTTCTTATTTGCGTTTGATAAAAAAAATACTTAAGATCTTTCAGTCTACAGGTATATACAATCCGGATCAAAATTGTTAAAAGAGCCATTCTACCTTTTCCAGGTAACCTAAATAACCTAAATGAAAGTTCTATAGTTTGGCAAATACCTGTGATTGCAAGTACATATACAATACATACATATTATTGAGGAAATAGTTTTCAAAATTGTTTATAATATAAATGAGAATATACAAATTCGCAGAAAAATATTTTTTTGACTTAAAATTATTCTTTTTTTATTAATGTAATATCTCGAAAAAACAGGTCGAAGGGATTCTTTGACATGTATTGCATACCAACATTTCTTTACAAAAAATTTTGTGATTTATACAAATAGTATGTGCATAATTATTTTTTTCTATTTTGTTTGCAAAACCAAGACGGAGCGGACGTGGCGTTCAATATTTCAGCTACATCTATTTTAAGAGTTCATTTAATAATTTTAAGAATGAATTACATGAATTTGAAAATGTGTCTGTAATTAAATCCTTGTTTTTATACATATGTACATTGTAATACAAGTTCCTAATGCATACGAACAAGTATACTTGCGATCCAGTCGTCATGAATTTTATTTTATACATAAAGTTTTTTACTAAATTCTTAAAAACAAATGAAGGGATACATTTTCCTTAATTTTTGGTGAAAAGAAAAAAAATAGTGGCTTCCAACTCTCAACCATTCCTATGTGCGTGTTGGCAGGAATGGAGGGAATTTACAATTTCCTGCCGAATCCGAATGTCTAATGAGAAGCAATTCGCCACTTCCTCACCAGAGGCAGTTCCCCTCTAAAAATCTATTTTACAGTCGCTGAGAATGGAGCCCAGGACCATCTGAATTTGTAAAATTTTGGAATGCAATAATATTTATTACTTTATTATCATTTCGAAGTGCAAAATAAAGACAACATTTATCTACTAATTTTCTCAAAAAAATGCAAGGTACAGCGTGAAAATATCATGTTTAGCTAACAGCTATTTCAAAGCCTTAACCATTCTTCCAGAATATATAATTAAAACTAAACTTTATTTTATATCTGTTAAGATCTAATTAATGGCTCTTCCAAAAAGAGAATGCATTTTTAATTTCTCGCTATTTTTTGATTGTTTACATTAAACTGTCATTGCGATCAATTTTTATTAAAAACGGATATCTGCTTATTTTAATCCAAATAAAGCTTCTTTGATTTGATAAAAGCTTTGCCTGGAACACCCTGCAATGATTATGAAGACAAAATGGAAGACCTTAGCTTATTTTTTCCGAGTATATCCGTCTACTTACAGGCAGGACCAGATCGCATTATGAGGGCTTACACAGCAAGTGCACAGCAATCTGCCCGGCGCGTTAATTTGTTAAGATCTTTTTTTAAAAGTTCTTTCAAGGGGTTAGGTTGCGTTACAAATAGTGCTATAGCGACATCGTCCCCATAGGCTATCACGCCCTTCATTAGTAGCTCATTTACTACCAAGTACCAACATCTAGCCCGAAGTAAGTACTAAAGTACCCTTTTTCAAAGCACCCGCAGACATTTAATACTTATGTCCTTATTCAGGTAAATTGACCTGAAGCCCACTTAAGGACATATCTACATATATATAAAAATATCATTTGCTGTTCGTTTGTCTCGCTAAAACTCGAGAATGGCTGGACCGATTTTGCTAATTTTGATCTTGAAATATTTGTGGAAGTTCAGGGATGGTTTAAGCGGTGAGAAAGATAAATAACAAGTAACGGAAAATACTTAAAACGACAATTTAATTTTCCAATACAAAATGTTCCTAGCTGTGAAGCATTTGATGTCTTTACACTACAAATTACTGCAGAAGATGTGTTTATTGATGGTAAATAAAGTGTTGTCATGTTTGGGCATGACAGCATCCAATCGCCCTTTGGGCGATGCATTTAACCAAGAGTTGCAAGGAGAATAACAATACGATACTGAAGTATTGGCCCAAACAGTTCGTTATAATGTTCCGCAATTGAATGAACAAGAAAGAATTGCGTACGATACTTTGATGGAAGCTGTGAACAGTGGATCTGGTGGAATTTACTTATACATAACTTACTTACTTATACATATGTATTTTACTACGAACCTTTATTCGAAACTTTATCATATACTACCTATAACACCTACAAAACAAAACAAAACAAAAGATAACTAATCTCTACAGAAGCAATTTGTCGCAACCGTGACCTTGATAAGATAAAAAACTGTTTATACCAACTTCATTCAACACTATAAAGAAACAAGTCACTGTCTGCCCGGCTGTCTGGCAAGACTCCAAATCAAATTTACAACAAACAAAAAAATAAAAGCAATATAATACATAATTCATTCGATAACGAATAGCGATAAACTCTAATCGGTAGCATTTGCAAAGAGGCTTGTGCCAGCCGATAAAAATCCTATACACAGATAAAGTATCAACAAAATGAAATTCTATATAATTTGTGATACCAGGAAACTAAGGTATAGTGATATAATTTGTTGAAAATAGTATAGAGGCACCGCAGCACGCTTACAAACGATAAGAAATGATCAAACGTTCATTGGCGTAGTCGTATTGCAATTTTTTATCAAATTTAGAAACATTTTACACATGACTTAAGTATCAGGTAATGATAAGCAATAGTTTGGTGTCTGAAAGAAGACCTTAACGAAAACTGCATAAACTCCCAGAGTTAAATTTATTTATCAAAGGTCACGGTGCCAAGTTCTGGCACTACACCCTTTTTATAGGAACAAACTCAGGCGATTTTTGACCCCTCCCTATCTTCAGTACCAATGAAGTTAGAAACTTAAAATTCCGAATATTTGCTAAGCTAGTCGGGCACAGGCGCCTCACCAAATTTCAATTTTCTACCTTAAGCGGTTCCTGAGATATAAGGCCTCAAAAATCACAAAAACCGTAACTGACTGACTCACTGACTGAATGACAGATCATCAAAATTATGGAGCACTTCCCGATATCGTAGAATCTTGTAATTTTGCAAAACGGCAGGTCTTGTCATGCAAGCAGCGAAAATTTGAGGCTTTCCATTCAGGGGCGTGGTATCCGCCCACTTTCTCCGAATTGGTGTTTGTTGAATGGAGCATTTCCTACTGCTGTAAAACAATGAAATTTAGTAAAGTGGTTTAAATTGCATGCAAAGAAAAAAATATAAAATTTGAGGTTTTCCATTCAGGTGCGTGGTATCCGCCCACTTTTTCCGAATTGGTGTTTGTTGAATGGAGCACTTCTGACTGCCGTAAAACGATGAAATTTGGTAAAGTGGTAGGGCTTAAATTGCATTCAAAGAAAAAATTATAAAATTTGAGGTTTTCCATTCAGGGGTGTAGTATCCGCCCACTTCCTCAGAACATGAATGAAAAAAGAAAACATTTGCATGCCTGAAAAAATTATGAGTTTACATAAAAAAAAACTCTTAGCTGTGTTGTGAACTACTCGTTTAATCAAACAACTAATTAGGTTATTAATTGGTGCGCTACCATCTTTTAAAAAAATTAGTTAAAATTGCAACAAAAACATCATCGCATCCTCAACAATTATTGCTTTCTTATGACTTTGAGCGGATGTAGGTACTAGTATTTATAACTAAGGTAGGTATGTTAGTGTTAGGTGTCTTGCCACGACAAGAAGAAACAATTGAAACGCAAATCAAAACAACCAATAACAAAAAAAAATATACCAAAAGAAATAGAAAGCTATAAACTAAGTTGATTTTAGTAGGTAGAGTCCACCCTTAAATATTAAAACGTTTGCAAAAATGAGTGAGATCAGACCAAAAACATAAATCTTAAAAGAGAGCCAAGTTCTTCTATATAAAAACCATCTTCTATATAAAAATTTTATTGTTTAATGATTACTGCCTAAAATTTGATGGGCTTACTTGGCAAGTTTTTTTTATGCACAATTCGAAAAGTTTTAAAAACTTGTCCAGTGAACCCATCAAATTTTAGGCAGTAATAATTAAATAATAAAATTTCTCTATTACATTGTAGCTGTTTCAATATTCTTCTACTTTAAATATTCGGTATTAAACCTTCATGAAGTAAGAACTTGCCATACTTTTTGATCTCAGCACTTTTCACGGCTGACTTGTTACACTTGACTTGTTTTTGTATAGAAGAACTTGGCTCTTTTTTTAACATTTATGTTTTTGGTCTGATTATTCTTAAGCCATTCAAAAACGAAGAAATAAGAGTTTTAAAGGTGATGGCGATTTGAAATGCAGTTAATAAAGTAGATCGACTTAAAGTGAGTTTACCAAATTTTACGTCCATAGTACTCGTACATGCTATTTTTAATAATTTATCTTTTTATATTTTTAATAATTTATCTTATAAACATGGCATCATGTGCAGTTCTTCTTTTTTTGCAGTGGCAGGATTCCTAAAAGTTTACATCTTCCATCATACGATGGTAAAAAATTCCATCTCATTTTCCAAAAAAATATACTTTATAAACCTTCTTTGAAAATTTTCAATGCGATTTAAAAGAAATTTGATAAGCTGGCTTCCAAATTATATCAGCGTATTCAAGAATGGTTCTTACTAACGATATTATGTAATGTTAGAAGTGTGTGAGGGTCAGGGAAATCTTTAGAATTCCTTTTAATGAAACCTACAATTGAATTCGCCTTTGATACAATATGGTCAATATGTAAATTGAAAGATAGCTTGGAATCAATCAATGATGACGCCAAGATCTTTAATTGTATCTACCCTTTCCAGAGTGCTATCCCCAAGGGAATAATAATATAAAATAATATATATATATATATAATAAAAAGCAATGGTCCAAGATGGCTGCCTTGAAACACTCCGGAAGAACAGCAAATAGGCATTGAACATTTATTATCGATTATTACTCTTTGGCTTCTACCAATGAGAAAGGAAGATATCCTGTTTAACATTGCAGAGTGAAATCCAAACATATTTAGTTTCTTAATAAGTAAAAGATGGTTAACGGAGTCAAAGGCTTTGCTAAAATCAGTATAAACAGCATCAACCTGGTAACCCTTTTCAACTTCGTTTAATATATGGGGCATTTCACGTGAAGCGGACAACGAAAAAAGTGATGGGTGTTGAAATTCATTCATCTTTGTGTTATTTATACTTCATTTGAATCTAAAAATACATTTAGAAGGATTTTGAATTTTGAGGTCTGGTACTCCAGTTATGGGCTTGTAAACTTTCGACAAGCAATGAGTAATGGTTTTTAAGAAAAATGTTGATAAATTAAAAGAAGCAATATAAAAATAATTTTAATAGTTGAATATATGGTAAAACAGATGTTCTTTTTATTTATGAAATCTAAACCGGAAATGAATTTTTTTCTTATATATAAAACCGGAAGTTAACATTTCAAATAAAACTTTGGTAAACTTGGCCCATTTTTATATTTTTTTTTTATGTCTCAAAATAAAGCCCACATATTAGAGAAAATACATGCCAAGTTTCAGAGTGGGATACCCATACGTTTAGAAGATACAAAATTTTTAGTGCGTGGACCTCGTGCAAAAAACAGATTTATTATACCTATAGAAAACCGGACGTTGGCGATTCAATTTTAATTTTAAGTAGCTTAGACCATTTTGATATTTTTTTTTCTTTTCTCTTATTGTTCTTTTTATAATAAAGATTCCAAATACCAAGTTTGAAGATGGGATCTCCATTCATTTAGAAGTTACATATTTTTTAGTGCTAAGGTGGCAACTTCGTGTCATGCGATAAGCCCCTCTTGGTCTAGCTTTCTTGCCTTCTCATAGTATGAAGAGACGCCATCTGTTAGGAGTGTAACTTAAATGCTAGAAAAAGAAAGATATAATATGCGGACACGTTACAATAATTTGTATTGTATGTTTTTTTGATTTAAGTTCTTGCTTTAAATGAATACAAGGTTTAGTTAGTTCCCACTTGAATTTAAGTTTAATAATAAATAACACAGACCCACAAAAAAAAAACTTCTCTGACTCTGGGATGTGAACATGTGTCTCATAGGTTTTTCGGGTCGCTGATTTCAAATCCGGTGTCCGTTTGACTCAATCAGGTCAGGTTTAAGGGCATTTGAAGGTCAAATCGCTAAATATTCGTTTACAAATCTGAAAACCTATATATACATGTTTTTGGCATCGCTGAATTCGAATTTGGGCTTTTTTTGACCCCCAACATGTAAAGGTCAAGGTCAAACGAAGGTCAAACCTCTGCAATCTAACGATATGATATTTTTGACCCCAGATTCTGAAAGAGCGTAAAATTTTACATCTAAATTCATCTAGATCTGTTGTTTGGAATGACCACTGGAAGATATTCCAAGGTCAAATACTCCTTTTGGATCTCTCGGCTGATGTATCGACAGTAAATTGGGATTTGGGCTCTGAAACCAGTTGATTCTTATGTTTTTGGAGTCACTGAATCCGAATATAAGGTGCGTTTAATACCATTTTGCAGACTCTAGGTCATTTAAAGGTATCCATATAACTTCAGAAGTAGCCAATTCACAGCCAATACATAGGCCAAAATCTAAAAAAACGAGTCTTATTTTGGATGACCGCTACATGACAGAGGTCGGTAAAAAAAAAGTCAACACATATTTGCACGTAAAATTTTACGTTCTTTCAGAATCTGGGGTCAAAAATATCATATCGTTAGATTGCAGAGGTTTGACCTTCGTTTGACCTTGACCTTTACATGTTGGGGTCAAAAAAAGCCCAAATTCGAATTCAGCGATGCCAAAAACATGTATATATAGGTTTTCAGATTTGTAAACGAATATTTAGCGATTTGACCTTCAAATGCCCTTAAACCTGACCTGATTGAGTCAAACGGACACCGGATTTGAAATCAGCGACCCGAAAAACCTATGAGACACATGTTCACATCCCAGAGTCAGAGAAGTTTTTTTTTTGTGGGTCTGTGTTATTTATTATTAAACTTAAATTCAAGTGGGAACTAACTAAACCTTGTATTCATTTAAAGCAAGAACTTAAATCAAAAAAACATACAATACAAATTATTGTAACGTGTCCGCATATTATATCTTTCTTTTTCTAGCATTTAAGTTACACTCCTAACAGATGGCGTCTCTTCATACTATGAGAAGGCAAGAAAGCTAGACCAAGAGGGGCTTATCGCATGACACGAAGTTGCCACCTTAGCACTAAAAAATATGTAACTTCTAAATGAATGGAGATCCCATCTTCAAACTTGGTATTTGGAATCTTTATTATAAAAAGAACAATAAGAGAAAAGAAAAAAAAATATCAAAATGGTCTAAGCTACTTAAAATTAAAATTGAATCGCCAACGTCCGGTTTTCTATAGGTATAATAAATCTGTTTTTTGCACGAGGTCCACGCACTAAAAATTTTGTATCTTCTAAACGTATGGGTATCCCACTCTGAAACTTGGCATGTATTTTCTCTAATATGTGGGCTTTATTTTGAGACATAAAAAAAAAATATAAAAATGGGCCAAGTTTACCAAAGTTTTATTTGAAATGTTAACTTCCGGTTTTATATATAAGAAAAAAATTCATTTCCGGTTTAGATTTCATAAATAAAAAGAACATCTGTTTTACCATATATTCAACTATTAAAATTATTTTTATATTGCTTCTTTTAATTTATCAACATTTTTCTTAAAAACCATTACTCATTGCTTGTCGAAAGTTTACAAGCCCATAACTGGAGTACCAGACCTCAAAATTCAAAATCCTTCTAAATGTATTTTTAGATTCAAATGAAGTATAAAAAACACAAAGATGAATGAATTTCAACACCCATCACTTTTTTCGTTGTCCGCTTCACGTGAAATGCCCCATATATGAAGTGAAGTATGCAAGATTGGAAGCCGTTGAGCGCCCAGCTACGAATCCATGCTGAAATTCAGAAATGTATTCTTTGACGTGAAACTCAAGTTTGAATTTAACTATGTTTTCAAAAAGTTTGCAAATTCCTCTGTAATTTTCAACACAATTTTTCGAACCGGATTTGAAAATTGGAATTAGCAAAGATGTTTTCCATTTCTCAATAAAAATTCCTTTAAGCAACGAATTATTGAAAATGATGTACAGAGGTTGGGTCATCGACACAAAGCATTGTTTCAGAATTATTGCAGGAATACCATCTACTCCTGGTTTTAGATTTGGGTTTAAATTAAAAAGTGCTGTTTCAACTTCAGATAATTCCAACTGTAGTGAAACAATGTCAACACGAGGTATAACGCGACATACAAAGCTAGAGTTGGAACTAGAATCTGAATAAACAGACTGAAAAAAGTTAGCAAATAATTCAAGAGTTTGGTTAACATCGTGGGATTCTTAGTTTTTATATGTCATAGTCATAGTTTTAGGTAAACCTAATGATGACTTTTTAGTTGAAATATACGATCGAAAACTTTTTGAATCATTTTTTAATTTATTTTCGATGTCTAAGATATAATTTTTATATAAGAATTTACTTAAAATTTCAAACTCTTTCCTACGATCGAGAAAAATCGTTCGATGAAAAGTGCTTTTATATTTCACGTATTTGGTATGAGCCTTATTTTTTAAGTTTTTCAAGTGAGACAGTCGCTTATTATACCACGGAGGCTTAGACAGTTTTTTTTTCTGCATTAAGAGAAAGAATATCTCAAATGCACTTTTTATTATGCCAACAAATTTACTATACCTACATTTCATTTGTTTTTAAATTTGCAAATTCAAAATTCCACTTAAATGAACCAATATAAGAATTTAATTCAGTAAAGTTTGTTTTAGCAAAATTAAATGATTTAAGTGAATTAGTATTTGATTCTAAATAATCATAGTTTTTAATACAGATCATAATTTGCTTATGGTGAATAGAATCGTTAAGAAGTTCAAATCTCGAGTAATTTAAACCAAGAATGCGACAAGCGTTACATGACACGTACACGTTTGGTATACCAAAATAATTGGTTTATTTTCCAACGCTAATTGATGATTTGTATATTTATGTAGAAGTATATACATATCATTCGAATAGCTTGCGCATTTTCCATTCGATTTTTATAAAATTCAGTTAACACTAAAATCAAAACCCAAGAACCATTGACTGCAAATAATTTAGGTCGATTAAGTGTCGGCGCTGATTTTTCAAAAAAAAATGCCTTTTCTGCAGATGCACCTTTCTAGCAGTAAAATCAAATTTTTCATGTTTTGACTGAAAACTTTAAGACAAGAAGCGCTCAAAATTTCATGTTTGAAATATGGATAAAATAGAACTCGGCCTTTCGCAGACCACTACTTGACTTGGGCTTACACCCGTACAAACTTTAACTGATGCAGGAGCTCAGATAACCACGTGTGCTCGCTAACTGGGCTTCGAGAAATTGAAAGTTGGCCCAATTTCGGTCGAAAAAATAATAAAATTGTCAAGTTTTGACTTTTGAACGATCACAATCCACAATTTCCAAACATGGTTCGGAGGCTATGTAAATTGGCCACCTAGATCGTGCGATTTCACCCCGATAGAATTGTGGAGTTTTCTTAAGTCACAGGTCTATGGCGCTGCCCTGAAATATTTATTTATTTAGCTTAATACAAGCAAGCACTTAAATCTTAGCTTATGGTGGGTCTTGTTGTATTTCTATTTTATTATTAATCTAGGCTCATAGGCCCACTTACCAGTTTTTTTTTAAATAAAAAACATAAATGAATCTTATATAAAGCGTTGCCCATCTAGTGGTTTCTTTTTAAGTCATATGTTATTTTGACACTGACAGCTGTTTCCTGCTCGAAATCGTGACAGAAAGTCAGTATCATATCTATGCGGAACGAAATGAGTAAAACGATGACGCCTAAACGACGTTGGAAAATATTGAAAACTTATTTCTAAAGTGAGTGACAATCATCTTTTCTGACGATGCGCATTTTCATCTCCCCTGCTGCGTTAACGAACAAAATTGTCGCATCTGGGACTCGAAAAATCCGCACGTTATTGTCCAGAAGCCTATGCATCCACAGAGGGGCAGTTTGGTGCGGATTGTGTAATGTGGAGTGGTGGCATCATTGGACCATTGTTCTTCGAAAATTAGGCTTGGAACAAAGTTTCGGTCAACGGTGGGCGTTACAGAGCCATGTTAACCGACTTTTTTTTTTACTGAAATTGAATACATGGATTTGGACGACCTCTGGTTCATGCATGATGGCGCGCAATGCCACATAGCACATACAACAATCGGTCTTTCGCGCACCGAATTCCCAAATCGAGCTATCTTGTTTTTGACCCACCCTTTATAAATAAAAACAATGGGTTTTGGACTAGTAAGAAACAATCCGTAATTTGTGCGGTGATTTGTGATGAGAAAGAAGGAATAGAGGAGTGGATCTTGGATTAGTTTTAATGATTTCTAAAAGTACGAATCGATAGTCCCAGCGAGGAGCTGGTGCACAAACAGAATGTCAGCGAATGTACGACATTTTTGTAAGTTATGCCAATTGATCAATTTCAACGTCTGCATTTTCTATTTTCTCTCTTTCCCTGACAAATGCATTTAGAGTATTTTGTATTCTCTTTTTTCGCAAATATTTAAAATTCAAATGCAGACAAATGTAAATAAGTTTTGAAAATAATTGAAATAATACGCAGAGCTTACACTTTTGCATGAATACCACTATTATTGTAAAGCCAAGCCATAACTGTAATGAACTTGAAAAGTGAAAATGTTAAAAAAAAATCTGCTCTCCTTTTCCAGTTTAATTTAAAATTTTATCTCCCATCTCAAAAAACCAAAAAGTAAATGTTTCACTTTTTGAAAACACTAATACAATGAATAAATTGCTTCAGAAAATGGCCGATAGATGTCGCCAAACTGAAAGCAACAGATGTCGCTAGTGTATGTGTGTATTCTTTTTCACTTTTGCAAAAAGTGCCGATTGTAGTTAACGCTTAATGTTTCAAAATTTTATTATAAGAGCTCAAATATTAAACAAACACATGCCTAATATTTCTTTGATAATATTTCTTCATTTAGGGAGGTTCACATTCAACAACAACAACATGTTCATCAACTTCTGTCGTGTTGGCGAATTTGTGTAATGTGAATACCACTGTGAACCCACCTTAATGTTTCGGGTTCTGGCTTTGGGTTTTCGCTGAATGCTTTCATTTTTCATATTCTGGATTTTACATTTCCAATTATGTGTCAGTCGATTTGACATTTCTAACTGTTTTTGTTTTTGTTTTCCAGGCATTTTTTTGTAATTTTTATTTATTGTTTTAAACAATTTGTGTTTAGTATATTTTTTTAATTTAGCCTCCACCATCATTGATAAAAGTTCTAAGATAGATATATTTTTTTTAACTAATTACGACTTTTTATAAATTTTTTTCAATCTCTGGGGATAATGCTTCTTTGACCAAATCAGATTCTTCTTTTTGCAAAAAATTCCAGGTGTTGGAACAGCACTTAGTAAATCTGCAGTGCGCTTTCGTTTTGTCTGCTCAATCATGCTTATTTTGACATTCTCATGAATAGTCTATTCGTTAGAATGATTCTATTCCTTCGAATGAACTTTCTTAATTTTGAGATTCGAACGAATAACATTCATTTGCGAAAGATATCATAAAATGAACTTCAAAAAAGATTCATTTTCATTATCAGCTCTTTGACATTTACTATATTTCTATTTGAATTAGTATGACCGTTTTACATTTTTTTTGTTTCTAAACATTTTATAGATGTTGGATAAATAATCAAGAAACAAAATAAATAATACACTTTTTCATTATAAAGTAAAGTTTAACCATAAAGAACTACATATTTATTACATTTTTTGTGTCAACTCAGCTGTTTTGAAACTATTCTTTAAAAAAATAAGTTGATCATGACGCGTTCTAAACTTTTATTTTTTTTTCGTGTACACTTGGTCACACTAAAATATCAAAAACAAAAGAGAAGTGTTTGTGAAATGTCAAAACCAACAAGTGAAATCTTTGTTTAGTTGTAATTGTTTTGTTTATTGTTTAATAATTTAAATAGGTATCTGTGATAAAAACATAAAATAATAAATAAAAAATAAAAATATGGCATTTGTGTTGTTTATAAATGAATATGGTGTTGAAGAAGTGCAGAGGAGAAGGATAGTGGTTGCTTTCCGTATCAATGCGGGTGGTAAAAAAACCCTTTGCTACCTCCGGGTTTTCTTCCATTATTTTAATTAACTTTTCCTTTTGTTCGCGGTTTGTCCAGTTGGAATGCGACCTTTTAACATAAAACAACAACAAAAAATGATAAAAGTGATTTATTTTCTATGAAATAATTAAAAACTTACATGTTTTGTTGTTTACTCGACAGAAAAATTCAAACGACACAAAAATGACATTTAATTCTATTCTTTCGAATGTCAAAATTGAATTAGCTTTCGCAAATGAGTGAACTTTCTATGGATTGGGTGAACTTTCGATTTGTCCGATTAACATTCTAATCGCCGAGTCTCAAAATTAAGTTTCAACGAATTCGACTCACTTTCTAACGAAAGAGAATGTCAAAATAAGCACCAATAGGTACTATTGGTAAAATTAAGTGCAGGGCATCCAGCGGATGAAGTATATTTTTGAACGAAAAGTTTTGATTGAGCCAACTTTTTTTAAAAACTGGGATTTAAAGTATTTTAAAATAAGTTTAAAACAGGTGATGTGACTTGGGCTGCACAAACTTTTATTTTTTTTATGTAGGATTTAACATCTAAGAACTTTTGGTTAATATTTTTTTGTTTACTTCAGAACATTGAAAATGTTAGCCTTCAGAATCTAAAAACAAGTTTGCAAAGTGCCAAATGAGAAATAGTTTTCAAAAATTCAAAGTAAAATTACAGGTTATTTCTATAGTATAGATATATGTTAATTTTTAATCGGACTGCTTTTTTAAGGCTCAGAATTGTGAATAAATTAGAAAGCATTTTATTTTATTAGTATTCAAATTTTTGCAAACTATTCCTTGAATATTATGGCATAATAGAAAACTCAATTTCACAACTAGAAAAGGTAGGAATAGATATTATAACAGCATTTTTGATTGTTTTTCTGGTTGCTCTGACAGTATCCTTAATTTTTTTTAATTAAAAATATGATTTATTGTATGTTTTAAATCCTACTTAATCTATTATATCATTTTAAAAATAGAGCCACAAGCAGTAAAAAAGCAGTTGTGAGACTGTGTTGAAAGGATGGATAAATTTGAGTCATATTGAATCAATAAAATATAAATTCATTCGATTTACTCTGAAGGGTTTTCTATAGATTGATCCATACAATCGTCCACTGTATAAATATCGGATCCAGCTTCTGCAAGTTAAAATCTTACATCAAAGGCGTGTTAATGATATTTCTTCCCTAACTAATAAATGATCACATTAATACTCCTGATTTGATAGCCTACATTGGCATAAATTGTCGGGAAGGATCTCACCACCTGCGAAGATTCGAACTTCTACACTTAGATTTTTATAGAACCAACTACATGAGCCTCTTCAGGTTTTCAATTAAAACGCCTCTTTTGTTGACTTTAATATAAGCAAACTTAGATTAAACAAATTTTTCGAATCCGTGCTCTATTAATAAATCTTTATTAATAAATCTTTTGTATACATATAATATAGATATAATTTTATTAACTGTTTATTTGTATATTGATTAATTTTATATTCCAGTTTATTTGTATGCAAATGTTAATTTAGAAGCCATTAACACATGCATACTTATGATGAGCAACTTCTTCTACATAGGCTCACTGCAACAAAAAATCTGAAGTTTTAAAATACATAATGGACAGGGCAGGGGGAATATAACTTCCTTTTTTTAAGAAAAAGAAGGTCTGGCAGGCAAATTCACACTTCTAACTGATCACGACTAACCTGGAAGAAAAAAGAACTTTAAAACCACGCTTGTGCCAATGGAACTACTCCCGACCCGCTTTGCCTCTACATCCTGCATGACTCATTTTCAAAAAGGAAGTTAAGTAGTAGTTTAAATAATTATAAAATTATACTCTTCGCCGTTCGCTTACTTTAACTGACAGATAAGATAAGAACGCAACTTTTCTTTATTATCAAAACTGCACTTTACCCACAAAAAGGGATTTTCTTCATCAATAAAACAATGGATTATTATCAACGCCTAGTCTAAAATTGAATTTGAAATTCATAAGCAATAACAGTACTTAAATGGCGTTCAAACGAGCACTTATGTCACCATAAAACAAACAGAAACTCTCGATTTATTATGGCCGAAGCAGTCGTTCAAGCGATAAAAAACATAACACTCTGATAAGGAGACGTCATGTCAAGTCAATGAGAAAATGAATTTGAATGGCGGCTTTAATGTTGTACACGAATCCTGATAAGACTTCTTTTAGTATTATTGTTTCTACTACATATTTGGGTTCCTAACCATTATCGGGAATGTTCGTTTCAGTGCGGAGCAATATTTGTTGTATGGTCTTTTTTCGCTTATCAGACACCCCTAACCTCGGTCCTCTTTGCAGAGTCGCTCGCGAAGTCTGGGTCACTCAGAATAAGGGGTATCAGAAGGCCCTTGCGATCAATCATATTCATAATATGAAAAAGAAGGTTGAGACAATTTTCAAGCTGACTTTTGACATCATGAATACATAGTGTAAATTGAAATCTGAAATCTTTTAATTTAAATCGAGTCAAACTTATCAACTAGATTTTAATAATTAATAATTTTACAAATACAAAGTACATTTTACAGTTAATGGGTGAATTATTTGAAACGTTAACAAATAAAAAACACGTTACAAGTAATTCATCTAGCTTCACAGCAATTCTTCAATTTTGTCTGCTTCAAAAAGGTTTCATCCGCAGGCACTAACGGGGGCGATTCCGCCCCTGTCTATTAGTGCCCGTTTATCAATAATTGCGGCTCAGTAGCCTTGTTTTGTTAACATTATGTAGTCATTTAAAAATTTAAAGATAAGCTTATTATTATTGTTTTACAGTTAGATTTTGTTCGTCTTTCCTTGATTAAACAGTACAATGATCTGACAGAGGGTGTATAGAAAGGGCCTAAGTGACGCCTCATCTTAAAAAAAAATAAATAATATTAATGGAAAAATTTCCATTTTAATTCTATTCATAGAGCGTAGACACGTTAAACACTTATAGACTCTGTGACAGTTTGTATTGAAATCAATCTGCAGACACCATATTATTCAGTTTCGGTTAGTGATTTTCTACACGTAGTGGTATGTATGTTTGTACTAGTGCAGATTTAATGCCTTACTTTGCTTTTTAATAATTTTTAATAAGAGATGTTAATTTAATTTATAAACCAGAGATAAAATATAGCATTAGCCTTTGAAATCAGGAAAAATAAGCTATGCATTTAATTTTAAAAAGGTTTGCAACAAAAAGAATTTAATTAGCTTTTCATTTTCTAAACAGACCAATTTATTTTAAGAAATTGAATTTAAAAATGTTGGTTTAGACTATATTTTAGCGTAGATATCTTTTACATTTTACATATATCGAAACAAGGAATGGTATGCATGATTTGTAAAGCAAAATCTTTAAAAATCAAACATCACAAAAAAGGAACAAAAATCACTAGATAATCTTTAAAAAAATAAACATCTCATTTTGCTTCCGACTGATAACACCACAGGCTATGAAAGCTAAATACAGGATCTTCTTAGTGGTTAGTGATAACTTTACTTACAAAGAAAGGAAGGTATGTCGAGATTTCTGCTGACACAGCTTGTTGAAGAGCCAACTCGGATTCCTGACGTTGCAGGTCAATCCGCCCACACACTAGATTTGTTTTTTACCTCTTATTCTGCACCATATCATATCTGTGTCATATCTGCGAAAAGATAAAGAAAAAAACACCTAAGAGAACCGTTTGACTGTACGAGAAAGCCAATTGAGACGGTCTTAATGATTTCTTCGGCAAATTTAACTGGTCACTCTGCTTCCTCGATAGTGACGTAGACTCCAGTGCAGATATGTTCACAAATATGATTCCTTAGGGTTTGAGAAATTTTATTCCGAATAGTATTAAATCTATCAAAAACCGTTTGCTGTTAATTCCACGCTATCAGAAATTGTCATGACTCCTCTTGTACTTGAGAACGTAAACGATCTTATGGGACGAATCTTCTTTCGCACTCGTGTAGTGGCTAGAGCTAGAGTACTAAAAGATCTTGATATTCACTGATCCGTTGGCCCGGATAGTATCCCTCCTACTGTTTTGAAGAGGTCTTCTTTAACGCTGACAAAACCACTGCATAAGCTTTTTCATCATCTGTCCTACTCTACAGGTCTATTTCTAAGTGGATGGAAAACAGCACTTGTCCAGCCTGTCCCTAAAAAAGAAGAATCTTCCTCCCCCTCTAACTATCGTCCAATTGCACTTACGTCCTTACTTTCCGACGTCATGAAAATGCTGATCAATTTTCAGCTTAAGAAATATCTTGAGGAACGAAAGCTTCTTAATGACCGGCAATATGGCTTTCGTTGCAATAGGTCCACTGGTGATTTGATGGTATATCTCACCGAACAGTGTAACAAATCTTTACATCGTTTTGGAGAAAGTAAGATTATTGCACTTGATATTTCAAAGGCATTTGATAGAGTTTGGCATCAAGCTCTCTTATCGAAAATACATGAATTTGGTATTGATGAATCTCTTGTTCGTTGGATTAGAAATTACCTTTCGGACCGTTCACTACAAGTAGTATTGAATGGTTTCAAATCTGATATCCACAAAATAAACGCTGTTGTGCTCAGGGCTCCGTTTCGTCTCCGATACTCTTCCTTATATTCATAAATGATCTTTTGTCTGAAACTTCTAATCCACTTAACTGTTTCGCTGACGACAGTATCCTCAGCTTTTTATATTCGTTTTTAGGTTTACATCCTTGTCATTCTAATGTGGACTTCCAACGGCAGTGTATAATAAGCTCATTAAATTCTGATCTTGACATCATTGTCCAATGGGAAACTCGAAAACTCATTGCTGTTTATTGTCGCTAAAGCAAAACCTTCCCCCAATTCCACTATCCATGAATGGTACTTGCATCGAGGAGACTGAACAGCTTTCAGGTCTATGTATGTGCATCCCAGACCATCGTCTGTGGATTGATCACATATTTGACGCGCCAAAAATGCTGCTCAGTGTTTAGGTTTTCTCCGCCGATGCAAGAAGTCTTTTACCCCTTCTGATTTAGCTGTAATCTATAAGGCCTATATTCGTCCAAAGCTCGAGTACAATTCCCATATCTGGGCAGGTGCTCCAAAAACCCACTTGAGTCTCTTGGACAGAATTCAAAAGAGAGGTCTAAAAATGATAGGCGACCGTTGGTTGTCTAACTGAAACATTTGAATCTCTCGAGCACCGCCGCGATGTTTTACGTTTATCATTATTTTACCGCTATTTTCATAAGTGCTCTAGTGGAATAGCCAGTTGCATTCAGCATTCATAATTTTAGCTGATCACCTTAATCAGATGGATAATTTTATATAATTTCAATTAAAGAAAAAAAAAAAACTAAAAATAACAAAAACTTGAAAAAAAAACTAGCCTGGAAACTACCTATTATGTATAAGTTTAAAGAAAAAATCTATGCTTGTATTGTGTGTAGATCTTAAAATTATATCGATATTTCAAATGGAAAGATAAGATAAGATAGGTACCTACAGCGGCTATTAACAGTCTTATCTTTGCGATTATAATCAATCCTATATTATAAGAAAATAAAAAATAATAGAATAATTTCAAATTTCATTCTTTCTTATTTCAGTTTCAAATTGAAAGTATACCTCGTTTTATACGATCGTAAATTTTATTTCGTGTTGGAAAAAAAAGCATGGAGCAAATATCAACAAAATCTGTCAAGGTTCGTAGAGCAGAAGCAAACGATATGAAAGAAGTGCATCAGATGATACAGGTTAGTGGGATTTATTATCAAAACCTTTATTTAAAACTATTTCACAGAACAAGGAAATCATGTGACTATTTTATAGAACTTTTAGTCTTGTCTTCTAGAGAATATTGAATTGTAGTTTTGTAAAGGTCTTCATACACTTTACCTTGGTAAATTCAAATATTAGAGAAGCTATTAAGCGTCTAACGAAATACATACATACATATGTATCTAAATAAATAACTTATTTCTTGTATAAACAGGGAGTGCCCCAATATAAGGTGCGTTTTATTATTCACAAATCTATCTGGATCCGGATCTGGATTAAGTTTTAACATGCATTACAAAAACAATTTGGGATCCTGTTTTTTATCGGGATCTATTTCAAAGATCCAAAAATTATTTATTACACTGGCGAGTAGGTGGCTTTTTATGGTAAGGTAGTGTAAGCTATAGTGTAAAGAAAAAGGACAAGACATAATTTAAAATTTCCAAACCCAAGGATAAAAAGAGACGGGCTTATAACACTGCTGTCAGTAAGATCCGTATCGTTTTATTTTCAAGGGAAGATCCCGATCCAGATCCAGATAGATTTGTGGATAATAAAACGCACAGTTGCGGTCAAAAAAATAGCACTGAAGTGTAAGTTGGTATATTTTCAACGATTAACATGTTTGTGGGACATATTTTTTGATTACTACTTTACTGTATTGTTGTATTTGACATATTGAATATTCTATCAGCTAGATTTTTTTTAATTTTCAATTTTCAAAAAAATAACGAACATTTTCATTTTTTTCTCTGAATTGAAGCAGTCAAAATAATAGCACCGATTATATGTTTCTCGTTAATTGGGAAATATTTCTTGTAAAAAAACTTTTCTATTGCTTAGATTTGTACAGTAATGCTTGTTCTTTATGAAATTTAAAAAAACAAAAACAACTTTAGGACCAATAGGCCAATGGATCAATGGAAAACATTGTACGGCTGAAGATCGAAAGATCATTAATAATATGATTTTTGACGGTAATACGTATTTAAAAATTCAGCAAATCCTCGGCAAAAAGGAACCGTTTATGCCAGGTACTCAGGTGAAAGCAGCGCTTAATGTGACAGTAAACGTGGAAACTGTGCGGATGAGATTGGTGGATAACGGTGTGTATGCCCGCAGCCCAAGAAAGGTCCTACTCTTATCAAAAACACATGTGATGGAGTTTGCTCCACATTCGTGTAGAGTGGCTTAAGAAATAAACTCTCAATTTAAAAGTACGTCGGAAGTTGGGCTCAAGCGTAAATTGATGGACATTCCAGGAAGCACGAGTATTACGGTTGAATTGTTTAAAAGGAGGAATGCAACTGTCTTTTTCACTAGAGCACTGCTTATAAAAACAGCGGTAGTATAATGAAAGACACGAAATAATTCGGCGGTGCTGGAGAGATAGTTCTATCACCTATCATTTTTAAAGCTCTTTTTACTTGCGATATAGGTAGATACTATAGGGCAAGTTCTGCATTTGAAAAAAAAATCGAACTCGAAACTTTGATCAAAATTGACATTACGATGATAGCGAAGACGAATAAAGTGGGTCCGACAGTTCCGTCTATTTATCTGTATGTCTGTATGCCTGTACCTCTCCCTACAGCCTAAACCACTGGAGCTATTTTCAAACTCGGTACTTAAGGGCAGTGGCGGCTGTACCTTAAGTGCGCTGGTGCGCTGAACCACCAATTCAAAAGATTTAAAAATTACTTTATTTTTAGATTACCATATAAATATTTATTTTTTAAACATACAAGAACATAAACAAGTAAAATTTCCAATTATGACGAAACAATGTAAGCGCTTTGCTTTACTATTAAGACTTACTTTCCCTGCAAGTAAAAATTCTCGTGCGCTTCGGCGAGCGCACGAGGACTGCTAATATAACTAGTATGAGTTACAAGCTAATATCCCTGACGCGTGAGACAAAAGATATTTCATTGAAATGTATCGAGAAATGATCCTGCTCTCGTGCGGCGCACGAGAACCGAAGATTAACAAGAGCAACCGATGTTTGACTAGAATGCGCTGCGCCTGCGAATATGTAATGTTGTTTCGCTCTATCAGTGGTTAAATAGTGTTGGTTTGTAGATGTTAGGTTAGTAATTGATTTTTATTTTGATTTTGGTTCGATTCTGTACTGTGTAAGTGTGTGGTGTGGGATAAAATTAACAGTGATTAGGTATATTAAAGACAGTAACAAATCTTTTTAAAATAAAGTTAATATAAAATTAGCCGGATCGCCAAGGCCCTTTTTAAATTTTACATGCAATATTTTTGGCGGAGAATCGATTTAGACAGAAACCTGAATCCATGATTTGACGCATTTAAGTGAAAAAATAAAAAACATGATTCCTTGCTAAATGTAATAAGTGTTGTCAGTTTTATACATGGTCGAAATTCTTCGAGCAATTATAAAAAATAATACAAAATCAACATATACATGTAAATTGTTGTTTTTTTGCAATTTCTAATCTTAATACCTACTTAGTGAGCAATTAAAGTGCACCACCTGTTCAACAACCCACCAGCCGCCACTGCTTAAGGGTCTTCTCTGATTCCATAGAGGAGAAATCGAAAGTTTTTTTTTTTTAGCTCTAAAACTAACGGTACCCCCATACACCCGTAATGCATAATCTTATTTATCTCGAAAACGACTCTAACGATTTTGATAAAAAAAAATTACGTGTGATATTATGGACATGGACTACATTTTGGTCAAAAAAAAAATTGGGGCAAAATGTTAATAACGTTACCTGTCATAGAACCGTTTTTTTTTTTTTTTTTGATTTTCGACTTTCTCATTAACGGCTCTAACGATCTTAACCAAAAATTTTCAGCAGGAGCCCCCTTAAGTTTAAAATAATATTGTATATAAAATTATTCGAAAGAATATACTTTTGGATTTTTTGAAAAAAAAAAATCCAATTTATTTTTTGAAAAATCAAATATCTTGAAAACGTGTCAACTACTACTAAATACCTAAAATTGGCATCCCAAATGTTGTTCCCGAAAAATTTTAAAGAAATTTGTTATATAAAAATTACTTTAATAATAAAACAGTTTTTAAACTTTGTTTGCATAAATTCATACTTTTCCGTAAATAAGACGGCAATTCCATGCATTTGAATATTTTTATTTCATTAAATCCATGTTTTATATTTATAAAACGTATTTTAAATTCCAAAGTACTTTTACATAAGAGCAAGTTCGTGCGATCCAGTCTTGCATTTTATTTGGATTCTATTGGAACAACTTTCCAAATATATTAGAATTATACTCAAGCATTAGACGGATAAAGGCTTTATACTCGTAGATTACAGTGTTCTGCTTTAACGCTTTAACAGCAAATATTATTTAGTTCTAGAAGCATTAATATGAATATAAAGAATGAGGTGAATATGGCATGCCAGCATTTATTTTATTTATTTACTTAAAACCGTCGAACACAACTTATATTAAGCGGTCTTTAAAGTAATTTCTAATCCAACGAAGAACAGACTCATTAATACCAAATTCACGTATTTTCGATAAGAGAGTTTGATGCCAAACTCTATCAAATACTTATATAATATGAAATCTAATAATCAAGTTCGGGCACTACACCCTTTTTCAGGAACAAACTCAGGCGATATTTGACCCCTCCCTATCTTCAGTACCAATGAAGTCAAAAACTTGAAATTCCGAATATTTGCTTTTTCTAGCATAAGCGGTTCCTGAGATATAAGGCCTCAAAAATCACAAAAACCGTAACTGACTGACTGACTGACAGATCATCAAAATTATGGAGCACTTCCCGACATCGTAGAATCTTGTAAATTTGAGGTTTTCCATTCAGGGGGCGTGGTATCCGCCCACTAACTCAGAACTGATCTACATTATACGAGTATATGGCACACTTCCGATTGCAGTAGAACAATGAAATTTGGTAGAACGGTAGGGCTCAAATTGCATATAAAGGACCAAAAATAAAAATTGAGGTTTTTCATTCTAGGGGCGTAGTATCCGCCCACTTTTTAAAAAAACGTTTAATTTATAAGGACCACTTCCGATTGCTGTAGAATGATGAAATTTGGTAGAGTGGTATAGCTTAATGTACATTCAAAGCGAAAAATAGAACATCTAAGATTTTTCATTCGAAGTGTCTTTTTATTGTCATTTTGAAACTATACATGCATCTTGAAAATTCATGGCTTTTCTCAGAACTATAGAGTGCTCGATTTGGTACACTATGTTATGTTAACATGAATGAAAAAATAAAACATTTGCGTGTCTGAAAAAATTATGAAAAAAACTCTTTACTGTGATGTGAACTGTAATCGAACCACTAATTAGGCTATTAATTGGTGGGCTACCTTCGTTTAAAATAAAATGCACGACTGGATCGTACGATCTTGCTCTTATGTAAAAGTACTTTGGAATTTAAAATACATTTTATAAATATAAAACATGGATGTAATGAGATACAAATGTTCAAATGCATGGAATTGCCTGATTTCCGGAAAAGTATGAATTTATTCAAATAAAGTTTAAAAATCGTTTTATTAAAGTAATTTTTTATATAACAAATTTCTGTAAAATTTTTCTAGAACAAAATTATTTTAAAGTTAAGGGGGCTCCTGTTGAAAATTTTTGGTTAAAATCGTTAGAGCCGTTAATGAGAAAGTGGACAGCTACCATTAATAACATTTTGCCCCAAATTTTTTTTTACAAATAGATACATACATATGTATGTAGTCTATGTCCATAATATCACACATAATTGTTTTTATCAAAATCGTTAGAGCCGTTTTCTAGATAAATAAGATTATGCATTACGGGTGTATGGGGGGTACCGTTAGTTATAGACCTAAAAAAAAATAAAATTTTCCCTCTAGGGAATCACCGAAGATCCTTTACTACTGAGATTGAAGAAAATAGGTCCAGTGGCTTAGGCTGTAGATCGAGGTACAGACATACAGACATACAGACGGAATTGTCGGACCCACTTTATTCGTCTTCGCTATCATCGTAATCTCAACTTTGGTCAAAATTTCGGGTTCGATTTTTTTTCCAAATGCAGAACTTGCCTTATAGTACACTCAGAGAAAAAAATAGTTATTTTTAACTATTTTTTAACTATTTTCATAATAAAAATCGGGAACACTATTTTAAATAGTTAAAAATAGTTATTTGTAACTATTTTCATTGTCAATTGATAATTTTTATCCAATCAACTATTAAATGGTTAATGTTACTAGATAAATTAGTTATTTTTAACTATTTTATTGGAGGTTGATATTTTTTTCAAAATCAACTATTCAATAGTAAAATCAACCATTCAGTAGTCAATTCTATTGATAAAAATAGTTATTTTTAACTATTTTATTGTAGG
The DNA here is from genome assembly GCA_911387755.1 of Chrysotoxum bicinctum. Lineage (NCBI taxonomy): Eukaryota > Metazoa > Arthropoda > Insecta > Diptera > Syrphidae > Chrysotoxum > Chrysotoxum bicinctum. Next base: position 38,679,213 of record OU426988.1, read on the forward strand.
ATGATATTTTTTTCAAAATCAACTATTCAATAGTAAAATCAACCATTCAGTAGTCAATTCTATTGATAAAAATAGTTATTTTTAACTATTTTATTGTAGGATGATATTTTTTTCAAAATCAACTATTCAATAGTAAAATCAACCATTCAGTAGTCAATTCTATTGATAAAAATAGTTATTTTTAACTATTTTATTGTAGGATGATATTTTTTTCAAAATCAACTATTCAATAGTAAAATCAACCATTCAGTAGTCAATTCTATTGATAAAAATAGTTATTTTTAACTATTTTATTGTAGGATGATATTTTTTTCAAAATCAACTATTCAATAGTAAAATCAACCATTCAGTAGTCAATTCTATTGATAAAAATAGTTATTTTTAACTATTTTATTGTAGGTTGATATTTTTTTTCAAAATCAACTATTCAATAGTAAAATCAACCATTCAGTAGTCAATTTTACTAATAAAAATTGTGATTTATGACTATTTTCATTGTCAATTGATTTTTAAGAATTACTTACTTTATCGAGTAGTCATTGAATGACTAATTATATTGTCATCTTTTACACAAATGCTTACCTGATAGTTCAAGTTACCTAAAAATACTTCAAAAAATTACAAAAACAACCATTTTTTTCAGAAATCATTATAATTCAATTTATCTTTCAAAATAATTTTAAAAAAATACTATTAATAATAAAATTTTAAAATCTAAAAATGTTTAATTCTAATTAATTTTTTATTTGTAACAAAATGGACATGAAGCGGCGGAGAATTTATTTCATAAGACTTAAAAATTAACGGCGTTTTATGTTCCGCCCCAAGTTCATAAGCTTCATAATGTTCATTATAGTTCTTATTTTCTAATTTAAAACAAACAAAATAAATAACACTGTGTTCATCGATAATAATTAAATTTATTCTAAAAAAAGTTAAACAAGGTTCAGAAACAGCAACATAAAAATTTTGCTTGTATGTTGTACCGTTAATATTTATTTCATTTGCCACATGCACTAAATTATTAAATGAAAGTGAACTTTGACAATTCAGTAAGTAACTTAAAGATGGATCTTCTTTAATAATTATTCTATTGAAATTAGATAGATCCACCCGTTCATCAAAACCTTTTCCTTGAAGTAATCTAAATGAGTTTGCTATTTGAAATTTAATCCCAAGTGACCATGAAATATTTTTTCTACTATTTGTGTTATACGCATATTGCTTTAAAGATTTATGTTTTGCTTCGAATCTAAAACAGCTTAAAAATTTCGGGGGACCGCTTTGCTCAATAATTGTTGCATAGTGTACTAAAAAATGATGTTTTGGTTTTAATGTTTTACCGAAAATATTGATGTACATTTCATTTAGACTCGCTACTGAACTGCTTACTAAAGTTATTTTGTCTGCATTGAATGATGGGTGCAATAGAAGATCGATTAACTTTATCATTTTTAACGTGAATAGCCATACATCACAATTTTCGGGTACCATATTACCTATCAAAAGAGTAAAATGGTGATAGAAACACCACATTTCCCTAGCGGACATATTAAGATGATTGTTTTTTAAATGACTCAGTTGAATAGTAGTTGGACAGTATCCAATTTCGGTTTCACCATAGTCAAACATACGAATTCCAGAATTTAATAAATCAATAGAAAAAAAACGTGCTTCTTCTATGAAGTATAAAATAATTGAAGAGAAATTGTAATGACAAATGCCCTCAAAAATGTCATGCATCATATCTACAGAATAATTTTCAACAACATGAAAGTTAGTTATTCGATTAAATATGGAATTTTCTACAATACCAGTTAGCTTTGAGTCCTGGGCATGTAAATCACAATCATAATTAGTTTTGCTTCGAAGATTCTCATCATACTGTATTAAATCCTTTTGGAGCAAATTCTTATGTCTCTTACAAAATCTGCAATAATGATTTGAAGAAAAAGATTTCACAAAGCCTAATGCAGTATTGAGCCCCAAATTGTCTCCTAATATCAAACCTAAAACAAAATAAATTTTATAAGTTGAGCCGTTTGCAACTATTTGTATTCCTTCTTTTGCTAAGCTTTCTATTTCTTCAATTAAAATATTAAAACATACATCATTTCCATAATCTGCACTATTTTTCGATTCAAATAACATAAGCAGAAAAATATTTTCAAGTTGGGATAGAAATTCTTGGGGTAGAACTGGAAACGAATAATACACCGCTGTGAGTTTTCGATCACCTCTATGAGCCCCTAACGGGTTGTTTGTTTCAAAATCGTCAACGAAGATGAAATAAGGAATAACAATGTCTTCTTCGTCATAGCGAGTACATTTATTTTTCCAAAGCTTTCCATTGATAAAATTTTGAAAATCATTCTTACCCTTAAGTAATTTCATATTTTCAATTGTTTTACTGGCCACATTCGGTAGTTCAAAGAATTTTTTTATTTGAAACCTAAATGGCATAAGTACACCTTTTCGGTTTTTAGAATCAAGTTCAGCTTTTGATTTAATAATACAGAAGTCTATTTCATTGTGTATAATGTATTGAGTTGGCCATAAAAACAAATTTTTTTTTTCTAAATATTTAAGAAAAGTATGTTCTGTAGAAAATTTATCAAATGGTGTTTTAATAAAATCGTTGAAATACTTTAAGTCATTTGCCGAAACATTATCGTTGTATTGTAGCAGATTATTTATGCCGTCCGTGATAGGCTCAATTAAAAATTCTGTTACATCTGAAGCAATTTCAAAAACACACTTTCGTGTTAAACTTGTGTTACTGTGCAACTTGCTCAAAAATTTCAATGCAGAAATTTCAATGTTTTCTTGTAACCTAGACTTTGATGAAATGCAATTTCTTGATCCACTTGGAATGTTTTCAAGGCTAGTTGAGTCTTTGCAAGTATTTTGTATTGTAGCTTCATTTACTCTTGAAGATATTTTAATTTCATTTTCTCTTAAGGGTTTATTAATGACACAAATATTTAAGTGCTTACGAAAAGAGTTAAGACTATTGAAAACTTGAGGACAGTTTCCTTGAGCACAAACAAAACGATCTCTTGCATTTAAACTATGCAAATGTTTAAGGTGACTTATAAGTTGTTCTGGGTCTTTTTGAACCTTGTTACACAAGAAGCAAACATACATTTTTACAAACAAATTCAAATTTATTTAAAAATAAGTTATATTTTACTTCTATTCTAAACTAATTTTTAAGAGTTTCTAAGACTCGCAAAACTGAAGTTTTTTTTGTATTTTTTTTCTTTTCAAACTTATAAAAGAAAAATTCAATAAAGTTCCAGACTAACTCCGATTCTAATGCGTACTTTAAATTAAAAACAAAATAAATTTTAAAACAAGAATCTAACGCTTTTAGGAAGCTATCAAACTTGTAAATAATATTGTCTAGAACGACATAAAATTCCTTCAACTCACCAAGAGTTGTGCCAATTGCTATTATATATGGTTGACAACTTAGCCCCATTTCCATATACATATTAGATCTTCGTTCAATTGTAGGAACAACTTCTGATGCTGATGTCAGATGTAAAAGGAAACTTTCTTGAGAAGCTGAACAGCTTGGGCGCCATGTTTTTTTTTGTCCTTTGAGTGTAATTGATTTTACTGGTTGTAGAACGTAATGTAGAAGTAAAATTAGTGTGACGTCACGTGAATCTAGGAAAAGAGAAAAAGTTTTAATAAAAATATATTTATTAAAAAAATAACGCAATCTTACCAGGTAATGTATTTTCGTTTATACTATGGTATAATTCTTTATTTTCTTTGCACTTTATGTTTGGCAACAACCGAGGAAATTTTTGTACAAATTCTGGCCATCTATTAAATAGCCCCATAGATGTTTCTTCACCAAAGCTGAGTGCAAAATCTTTATTTATCTATGGAAAAAAAAGAAGCAAAAATTGAAGAAGTTACAATTCGAATTTCAAAATTATATGATCGATATAAAATATTGTGCAGTTATTCTGACAACAACTTAATATTCAATTTAATAAGTTATGGTGTTGCTATTCTTCTATTTACTTGTTTATTTATTGTCCCCCTTCGGGTAGGGGTTAAGAATTTACCCGAAGTAAGGCATGCTTGTCGTAAAAGGCGACTAAAATCCAACCTCCGTATACTGAGAACAACGTATACAAATTATGCAATGGAAAAAACAAAAAGATTGATTACCCCAGGTGGAAAGCCAGCTTCTCTGGCAAATCCATCCTCTTCGGAGGCAGGCTCTACGGATTCTGGGGAGAGCCATTTATTGCATTTAATAAATCCTTTCGCGAAAGCGCATAAGGTCACTCGATCACCTCCATCTGTATCGAGCGTTTCCGGTAGAAAGAGTCCACCGGTTGTGCCAAAAGGCACCAAAAGCGACTCAGCGAAAACAAACAGCTCTGAGCACGAAAATTGTGAATTGAAAAAGAAGCTTGATGAAATGATAAGACTCTACCAAGAGCTTAAAAAAGAAGTCGAAAGTCTTCGCGAAGAAAATACCATATTAAAAAGTTCGCAAAACTTCAAAATAAATGCTACTAGTCCAAAACGGCACGAATACGAAACCGATGAAGATGAACTAGCTCGGGAAACCGAAAAAAGACCCGGTAAAAAACGGAAAGCTCAACATTCGCCTGAGCTTCAAATTCAGCGAAAACAGAAAAATAGTACAAGGAAAGATAAGTTCTCCGCGAATGAGAAACTCCCACCACCGATAAACATCGTTGGTCAAGCGGATTACAACAAAATTCTTCCAATACTAAGAGAAACAGCGCAGGCAAATTTTAAAGCTACATCGACTCATAATAACACGTGGAAAATTAACGTGAATGATTCTGATTCATATAGAAAGCTATCAAAAAAACTCAGCGACGAAAAAATTGAATGGTACAGTTATTCAATTAAAGAAGAAAGACCTTTACGCGTCGTTGCTAGAGGACTTCATCCCTCTTGTTCGAAAGAAGACATCATTTCGGACCTAAAAACCAAAGGATTTATGATTCTTGAAGCGACAAATCTTTTAAAACGCGAAAAAACACAGTCGAAAGAAGTAGAAACCGCTTATACTAAACGCGCTCTTCCGCTTTTTATGCTAAGTTTCGACAAAAATGAAAATGTAGACAATGTTTATAATATTAAAACCATAATGAATATTGTTGTAAAAATTGAACCTCTTCGGAAGAACAAACGACTTGTTCCTCAATGCAAGCGCTGTCAAGGTTTTAACCACACTGCAGCGTATTGTCAGAAAGACCCTGTTTGCGTAAAATGCGCGCAAAAACATATGACCGATGAATGCCGTCTTAAAAGAGAAGCTCCGGCTATATGCGCGAATTGTAAAGGTAATCATCCAGCAAATTACCGTGGCTGTGAGGTCGCTAAAGAAATTCTAAAGAGGCGCCAAGAATTTAACAAGAAAACTAAAAAAAATGCCTCAAAGATAAACGAAGATCCAAAAATAAAAACGAATACTAATACTCAAGCGACGAGTAAAACTGACAGGAAAGATAGTAAAGTTACTATACCCTCAGAAAACATAAAAATAACAAAGACGAACATAAAACCGAAAAAGACGTACGCTCAAGTCACAGCGCCTGAGAAACTTAAAATTAATAAACCTGACTCCGTTCAAAATGTGTTGTCCCTTATAATTGAACGGTTAGAAGAACAAGGGAGAATTAATACAATTATTTTTGAGAAACTGGACAAATTTGAGTCGGCGGCTCTTAAAACACCAAATTTATTGTAAACATGGATCAGTCGTCAGAAAAACTCAAAATAATAACATGGAACGCGAACGGACTTACTCCAAAAATTGAAGAACTAGAAACAGTTCTTCTTAATGAAAAAATAGATATTTGTTTGATCTCTGAAACTCATTTGAAAAAAGACTCGAATTTAAGTATCAAAGGTTATTCGGCTTACCACGCATGTCATCCATCCGAAAGAGCAAGAGGTGGTTCTTCCGTATTTATCAGAGAAAATATCAATCATTCGTTTGAGATGAATATCGAGCTCGATGCAATGCAAGTAACTTCTATTATTTTAAAAGTTAGACACGTTCTTTTTAACATTGCGTCTATTTACTGTCCTCCTCGGTCCAAGATAGACAAACAGGAGTTTAAAGAACTCTTCAATGCATTAGGTCCAACATTTATTATTGGCGGCGACTTCAATTCAAAACATACATTTTGGGGATCACGATGCATCTCGACGAAGGGTAGACAACTCTACAAAGCGGGTACTGAATGTAACGTCGAATTTTTCTCTTCAGGAAAACCAACGTATTGGCCAACCGATTCAGCAAAAACTCCCGACCTTGTCGACTTTTTCATTGCAAGAGGAATTAACAGAAAATATGTGAAAGTAGATGATAACGTCGATTTTTCTACGGATCACTCGGCCGTAATCCTAACAATAAGCAGTAACGTAATCGAAAAAGAAAAGCCCCTGTCTTTAACAAATAATAACACAAATTGGGACAAATTCAAAGAAGATTGCGAAAACAGTATTATACTGAACGTCTCCCTGCAAACTCCGTTTGAGTTAGAAGATGAAACCGACAAATTTATAAATATTATCCAAAAAGCAGCTTAGGATAATACACCGGTCTGTAGTAAAAAGTCAAGGCAATACGAAGAAAAAATTCCAGCAGATATAAAAGAATTGATTCGCGAAAAACGAAAAGCTCGAAAAACATGGCAGCACTCACGTGCTCCTCAGCATAAATGTGTAGTCAACTTTTTAACAAACAAAATCAAAAACTTGTTACGAGATTTTAAAAACAGAAAGAATTCTTCCTATCTTGAAAGCCTCACAGCAGACAAAAAAACGAATTATTCTCTTTGGAAGACGTTAAAAGGTATTAAAAAGCCTCAAAAAATGTCGGCACCGATTCGAAAAAATAATTCTGAATGGGCAAAAACTGATCAGGAAAAGGCGGATTTATTTGCTGAGTACCTCGAAGAAACGTTCAAACCATTCGATGGTCAAGAGTTTCCGACAAATGAAGGAGAGTTTCAACCAAGGCCGGACAGTTTATCTATAAGAAACATCACTTTGACTGAACTTGTCCAGGAAATAAAACGGCAGAAAAATAATAAAGCTCCTGGTTACGACCTTATTAACAGTCGTGTCCTCAAAGAGTTGCCTAAAAAAGCAATGGTTAAGCTTTTACAGCTCATTAACGCTGCTCTAAGACTTGCGTACGTACCTTCGCAGTGGAAAGTCGCCGAAGTTATAATGATCCCCAAACCGGGTAAGCCACCGAATGAGAAAAAATCGTACAGACCAATTTCTCTCTTGCCTACAACATCTAAAATATTTGAAAAATTGCTTCTTAAACGACTGTTACCATTCATTGCAGATAAACGTTTAATTCCCGAACACCAATTCGGTTTCCGGAAAAAACACTCGACAATCGATCAGGTTTTTCGGATAACTTGTGAAATTGAAAAAGCATTTGAAGAAAAGAAGATTTGCTCAACTGCATTTCTTGATGTTTCCCAAGCTTTCGACAAAGTCTGGCATGACGGGCTTAGATATAAATTAAAAGTCTTTCCAGAGCAAATATATAACCTTCTTGAATCGTACCTAGAAAATAGAATCTTTCGAGTTAAGCAAGGAACGGAGTATTCTGAGTTTAAGGAAATTAACGCTGGCGTGCCCCAGGGTAGCGTCCTTGGACCGATTCTATTTGTTCTCTATACTCGCGATATACCCCAAACAGAAGGTACAACTTTAGCCACTTTTGCAGATGATACAGCCGTACTCGCAATATCAGATTCAATAGAAACGGCGACCTCTAAGCTTCAAATGGCATTAAATAGCATTTCAGATTGGACAAGGAAATGGCGAATTGAACTTAACGAAGCAAAATCCACGCACATAAATTTTACGTATAAAAACGTAAACACCTTACCCATCTATATTAATTCCATGCAAATTCCATATACAAATGAAGCAAAGTATCTAGGTATGACTCTAGACGCGAAACTTAAATGGAAGGCTCATGTTAAAAAGAAACGCGATGAACTCGAAAATAAACTCCGCGAATTGACATGGCTTATTGGAAGATATTCCAATCTAAGCGTGTATAACAAGCTGCTTATTTATAAGCAAGTACTGAAACCAGTTTGGACGTACGGTATACAACTTTGGGGTTGTACCAACGAAAGAAATATACAAATTTTACAAACATACCAAAACAAAGTACTTAAGACAATAGTTAATGCTCCATGGTATGTAAGAAATAGCAACTTACATAGAGACTTAAATATAGAAAGTGTAGAAAACGAAATTAAAAAATTTGCCACAGAACTAAGATCACGACTTAGAGATCATAGAAACAACGAAATCCGACAATCGCTTAGCGAGACGAACATTTTTCGGCGATTGCACCGAACAAGACCTCTTGATCTAGCGCAACAAAATTAATTTCTCCACTCGAATCTTGTGGAACTTTCAGGTCCTCCCGTTGGGGAGCTTCCTGACAAAATGCGAACGAAACTGCTGCCAAAACTACTTGTTAAGCTCGACTTAGTTGTAGTATCTCTATAGAAGATAAGGGAGGTGTTTTTTTAGTCAGTAAAAATCTGACACTACTATAAGCATCGGGCTTATAGTGTCTTCCTGAAGATTTCTCACCTTCCTACGCAAAAAAAAAAAAAAAAAAAAAAAAAAAAATTGTTTATTTATTTATTTTTATATATATATTTATTTAACTATTCATCTGTTTACTTATTTATTTATTTATTTTGTTTTTCTTTTTATTTTTTTTTTCGTGTTTATCTAATTGTTTATTTTTGTTATTTATTTGTTTAATTATTTATTTTTGTTATTTATTTATAAATTTTAAATTATTTATATACATAACTGTGATATATATGTTTTTTTTATTTCATTTATTTATTAATTAGTTAATTAACTAATTTATTATTATTGCTATTTTTTTTTTCTTTTGCATTAATATTAATATTATCTGTGATTTACAACAAAACTTATAAGCCATATCTTATGAAAATAAACACGTATGTATATCATAATATACTATAAACTCACCAATGTGTACCCCAAGGAATGTCTTAATATCGGCCACTTCACTTCTCTCACACAGTTTTTTTTTTCGGTACGAAAAAAGTTGCTCCCACTTTATTATACATGTAGTCCAGTCAGCTTGGTTATATTTCAGAAATATTTGTGCAGTTTCAATTTCAGTTTCTAAAATTTTTACATAAAAGTTGAACCGATATAAAGATTGAATATATATAAACCTATGTGAATAAATTGTGATATGTCAATACCTTCTAAATTACAAACTGCGGATTCTTCACTAGTTAAAGGCTCTTCAGAGCAGAAAGGAAGTTTTCTCTTATTTGGTGTTCGTTGGTACAAATTTTTTTTGCGTAAGAGCTTTAGGCGATTATTATATCTATGATATAATATTCCACCTGGTGGAATTTTGCCTTGTCGTGGGGTGTAGTAAAGTCCCTGAGGAGTAATCATAATTTAAGAATATAATTTCAAAACATTTTATTAACTATAGAACTGTAACAGCTTTACCTTATTTTCTCTAGGAAATTCTAAAATTATTTGGTCTGATATTTTTTCTATATCAAAAATTCTTAAGGTTTTTTGTTGGATAAAAATACTATCCAAAATAAGGTTGCATAATTGATTCCTTGTGGAATCATTTAAGCAGTTGTTAATGTTATAAGTTTCTTGAATTTGTTTGCCAATAATGCAATCTAAGATTTCTTGAAGTTTCTATTGGTAATGGTACGCATTATGGTTTGTTAGATTTATTTAATATAGAAACACAAACGAGATACTTACATAGTCTGTGGCATATGTTGAACTTAAACTATATGAGCTTGAAGAAGATGATGGCCTTATGTTTTCGGAAGAATTTCTTGAAAGTTCATGAATTGTACTAGCACAAGATGTTGAGTATTCTACAAATCCCTAAATATTTATTTGCAATAAAATAAATTAAATAATTAAAAATCAAGTTAAAGGTGTTACCTCAGATTGTTTCCAAATCAATAAGTTTTCTCGCAGTCGGACGTACAATCCGTACGACTTCTTGTCACTGCCCACAATTTCTTTGAGATCTTCGTTATTTAAAAGTTTTAAAATGTTGAAGTCGAGGCCAAGATCTTAAAAAAAATATTTGTTTTGTATCAGGCAGAAATATCACCAGTTGAAAATAAAAAAAAATTATTCAGACGAAAAAAGAATGAATTTTTTGCGAGGACAGAGTTAAAATTTCTTTCTTGAAACCAAAATTAGGTTATACAATGGCATTTCATGAATATTGAATACATCAATAAAAACTAAAATTTTTCAAATTTTGGAGCATTTAGAAAACAGTATGGTAAGTTTATTGATATCAAAAAGATGTTAAATAAGGGTAAAACTTCCCTGAATAATAAAATACTTGATTTATGTTTTAATTTTCATGTAAACTAATTTTGTTTTCCAAATTGATAAACAAAAAAAGAAGTCAACTTCAAAGCCACTTAATTTACACAAATCTGGTCACACTTCAATTTTGAACTACCATTTGTAAATTGTTTTATGAAAATAATTGATAAATTGAAGCCAGACGTTAAAAAATCAAAATGGCATTTGTTTTATGTATGAAAAGAGAAAACGATGAGGAGCAGTTGTATAGGAGAAGGATAATGGATGCATCACATCCATTTTATGCATCCAATACTACTAACATTATACTAAACTTACATGTTTTATGAATCTATTCGCCAGAAAAAATTGAACGAGAATGAAATGACATTTCTTTCGAACGATTCGAAAGTGAAAATTTGCTTAGTTTTCGAAAGATAAATGAACTTTCCATTGATAAGGTGAACTTTCGAATCGTTCGAATCTCAAAATACAAATTATTCGAATTCGACATACTTTCTAATTAAATCGAATGTCAAAATAAGGCTGATTATTAAAAAAATTAAATACCTTACACCCCCCCCCCCTTAACTAGAACCTATATTTAAAAAATATTATAAAAACTTACCAATAAAATTTTTGTAGAGATTTTCCAAATTCCAGCTTTTTAGAATGTCAAATAGCTTCTCGTCCTGGATTGGCACGCTTTCGTTTAGATACAATTCTTTTTCTTGATTTTCAACAAATTCAATTTGCAGTGCTTCTCCACACGCTTCAAATACGTCTAAATTTATATTTTCATTAATAAAACCGCACTCGTTTGCATTGTTCATTTCTCAATTTTTTATCCACACAACTTTCCCGTAAGGCACTCAGCGAACAGAATGATGGAAATTTAACGAAGAGATCGCGACGCGCAAGCTAAAATACTAGGAAATAGTTACTTTGTAACTACACATAGTCATTTTCAACTATGTTGTAGTTGTTGTGCATACCATCATACATTAGCTAAAACAAATACTACTACTTTCTTGTTGGAAGTGACTACAGGATAGTCGAAGTTAACTATTAATATATCCCGACGCGCATGCGAAACCGCTACGACATAGTTACTTGTAATTACACATAGTCATTTTCAACTATTTTCTAGTTGTTGTGACTACAGGATAGTAGTAACTATACTTATAGTAGTTTCGCATGCTCATCGACATATATGTATTAATAGCTAACTTCGACTATCCTGTAGTCACTTCCAACAAGAAAGTAGTAGTATTTGTTTTAGTTAATGTATGATGGTATGCACAATTACAATTCTTTTTCTTAATTTTTAACAAATTCAATTTGCAGTGCTTCTCCACACGCTTCAAACACGTCTAAATTTATATTTTTATTAATAAAACTGCACTCGTTTGCGTTGTTTTTTTCTCAATTTTTAATCCACACAACTTTCCCGTAAGGCACTCAGCGCACAGAATGATGGACATTTAACGAAGAGATCGCGACGCGCAAGCTAAAATACTAGGAAATAGTTACTTTGTAACTACACATAGTCATTTTAAACTATGTTGTAGTTGTTGTGCATACCATCATACATTAGCTAAAACAAATACTACTACTTTCTTGTTGGAAGTGACTACAGGATAGTCGAAGTTAACTATTAATATATCCCGACGCGCATGCCAAACCACTACGACATAGTTACTTGTAACTACACATAGTCATTTTCAACGATGTTGTAGTTGTTGTGCATACCATCATACATTAGCTAAAACAAATACTACTACTTTCTTGTTGGAAGTGACTACAGGATAGTCGAAGTTAACTATTAATATATCCCGACGCGCATGCCAAACCACTACGACATAGTTACTTGTAACTACACATAGTCATTTTCAACGATGTTGTAGTTGTTGTGCATACCATCATACATTAGCTAAAACAAATACTACTACTTTCTTGTTGGAAGTGACTACAGGATAGTCGAAGTTAACTATTAATATATCCCGACGCGCATGCCAAACCACTACGACATAGTTACTTGTAATTACACATAGTCATTTTCAACTATTTTCTAGTTGTTGTGACTACAGGATAGTAGTAACTATATAATAGTTTCGCATGCTCATCGACATATATGTATTAATAGTTAACTTCGACTATCCTGTAGTCACTTCTAACAAGAAAGTAGTAGTATTTGTTTTAGCTAATGTATGATGGTATGCACAACAACTACAACATCGTTGAAAATGACTATGTGTAGTTACAAGTAACTATTTCGTAGTGGTTTCGCATAGGCGTCGAGATATGTTAATAGTTAACTTGCACACTTGTAACTACACATAATCATTTTTAACTATATTGTAGTTGTGCTGCATACCATCATACATTAAATAAAAGAAATACTACTACTTTCTTGTTGGAAGTGACTAGAGAATAGTCAGAATCGATTGCTTATTCTTATTTTAAAGAAACTATTCAATAACTATGCTTTAGTACCAAAATAGTCACAATTAACTATTTTCTATAGTAACCAAATAAAATTATTGATTCTAACTATTTTTTAACTATTTTCAATTTATTTTTGTGAAAAAATAGTTATTCGTCAAATTTCATTGAAATTAATGGTTTTACTATTGCAATAGTTACAAAAGTAACTATTTTTTTCTCTGAGTGTACCTATATCGCAAGTAGTAATTTAATAAGTACATATATAAGCAATAATAAATGTATGCCGAAGCTTCCAAAAAAGTTTAAATAATATTGAATATGAAAATCAAAAATGAAAATAGGTACATATTATGTTGTTTGCATTTAAGAAAAAAAAATAAATTAATTTTTGACAATTTGATACTTGAAAATGATTTACTATGTGAACACTAATAAATATATAATTAAAATTAACATACGGACATGGGGGTGGCCGTGGCACGATGGTTGTGTGCTCGCCTGTCAACCTCATGATCACAGGTTCGATCCCTGCCGTCGTCTATGTCGTTTTAATTCCATTAAAATCTTCTAAAAATTGTCATCAATGGGTTGCTGGTTTACTCATTACATGTTGTTCAGGTATAACACTAACAACATGTAATTGAGTTTAAACTAGTATGCCCAACAAGGATGAACACGAATAAAATAATATGAATTATAAACGACATAGAAATAAGACACGGCATTTCTCCGCTTTAGCTCAGCCGCCATCGCTGGAGATAAAAATATCTGAGACAACCACCAACAGTCTCAGAACATCGTGCCACACATCTTTCCTATCCTTCTTTCTCTTCATTAACTTCACGCCCGCGCTGTGTTGAAACATTTAAAGGGTAATCATAATCCCTCGAGCGCGGGTAAATTATAAAAAAAAAAAAAAAATTTCTTTAACCTACTGCAACTGACTTTTAATACGATTAATTTTAACTATTTTATTTTAAACTTTGGATTGTGCATTATTACTTACATATTAATATTACTGATATACATATAAAAATAAAAAAGATATTTAAAGTTAATCAACATTTTTAATAATTAAATAAGCCTCTTTAAAGCCCCTTTTAGACGATCATTTCAGTTTCAATTTCAGTTGAGCTATCAGTTAAGCTTTCAGTTAAACTGATGTCTAAATGCAAAAACTGAAGCGTTTAACTAAAATTGAAACTGAAACTGATGAAATTCCCATAAGTTTTCAGTTATCAGTTAAACTGTGTAAATTCTTGTCAGTTCAGTCGTCTTTCGACGAAACAGAATTATAATTTGGTCGATTTTATTGAAATTTATCGCGCGTGTCCAAGAAGACGCGTGTTTGTGGAAGAAAAGTGACCCTTTTTATCATAATTCAGTTAAAAGAGAAGCAGCATACAAACTCAACTGAACACCAGACTGACGTCTAAATACAATGCCTTTTTTTAACTGAACTGATAACTGAAGGAACAACTGATCGTTATAAAGGGGCTAAAATCAGTTTTCCAAAACTTACACATGTAAGCAAAAAAAACTCAGTTCTTTTGTATTTTTGATCAAATTTTTAAATTAACTATCTATATTATACGTTTTGTGGACTAAAGGCCAAAAAAAGCTATTTTGAATCAATAATTCAACAATTCCAATAATAGTGCTAAGTCTTCTATTTACTTGGCTGATTTATTTCAGTAGTATACATATAGAAAAGTATTATAAAAACCTTCATATATTTTATACGTAGATAATCGCTCTTAGGAACGAAATGTTAATAGGTTCTTGTATTTCAAACTAATGATAAAGTTTTTTTTCGAATGTCAATTCATCGTTTACAAGAAAAAATTAGTGTTTATTTTATTAGAAGATTCCGTAATCTACAAATCTTGGAGGAAGTACTTCCCGATACATTTACCGTTTAGACTTTACATACCGAAATTTTCGACTTTTGAACTTGGATAACTTTTTATGCGTACATCATTTCGTAACAGACTCTTTAGACAGAATTTCTTCACTTGGATCTTATAGGTATTAAAAGTATATATTTACCTAAATTACTGTAATTCAGACTTCAATCGAAATAGCAATAACTTTATGATTGGATTAACGGTTTATTTAGTTTTCCATTAATTTTGCTTGGATGGCATTCAATCTAATCTGGAAAATTCTGACGTGTTATTTTTGTTTAAATGAAATCCATATAATATCTATCGTGGAACCAACGTTAACTTTTCTCTTTTTAAAAGTCACGCAGAAAGAAAAATATAATTTTTTTAATATAAACTTCCGCTGTTTCATTTTAGGAACTTGCCGATTTCGAAAAAATGAGTTCTGGACCTGAACTTTCCGTCCAAGGTTTGTTATCTTTATCGTACAATATTATTAGATACCATTTCAACATTCATAGTATTTATTACATCAACAAGTCGAGTACCTATACTTCATCTCTTAGGTTATTTTTAAGGATTGGACATTTCAAAATTAATTTTGATTGCCTCGCAAAAGACAACATTTATATTGCACATGTTCTCAGATGCTGTTGCAGAAACCAGTTTCGTGGAAAACTTTTCTGCAATTGGCACTTTGGATTTTATTGTTCCTCAAAATGTAAACCAAACACAAAATATTTGGCGTATTCCCCTTCCCAGAGCGGAATTACAATCTTGAATATTATTTGTTGTCATAGGTCTGGTCCAACTCTATGTAGTAAGTGCCAAAAAATTTTAATATCGATCAAGTTTCAAAAATTATTGGTAAGCCTTGAAATTCAGTAACACGTGGGGTATAAAGGTTATCGAATTGGACATTGAACCTTGGGGTAATGGTTAGTGAGTTCCCAGCAGCTACCACCTAAAAATATTTTGTCAAGAGTACCACCTCGTGAAGAAGTGACAAAAATCCTCTAAGAATATCTCTAGTCATGAAAAATACTTTTCATCTAAGAACGAATGGAAGAAAATTGTAGGTCTTCTCCATTCTTGCCGAAAACTCGCAAGAGTTGGGAGTTGTAAGTTACTAAATATAATATCTTTGTTCTCCACGAAATGATGCACCTCAAATTTATTTTATTGTTTGGACTTTGAGGAACAATTAAATACGAAGTCCAGCCCTGTACAAATTATTCTGATGTCCAAACCTAGTTTGCTGTTTTAAAAGTGTCAAATGATGCGAAATAATCACTTCAAAACAAAATCCACAAATTAACCCATAACCTCAAAAAAAATTCAATTCTTATAACATTTCAAAACAATTCAACAGATTTGTATGTTTTCAGATTTGATCCGAGATGCAGGACTTGATGGTGGCAGGGAAATATTTCATTGTTATATAGCAGAAATAGCGCAAATGGACGGGTCTACTTTAAAAGTGTAAGTATGTATGTATGTATGTACCCATTCAAAACTAATCTCCCTATGAATACTTATACCTACTAAATACAATTTACTGTGACCTATAGCCCCTGAAACGTGCATAACGTTATCAGTGAAAAAAAAAATAAAAGAAAACTGATCACATCGACCAAAAATCTCAATAGTATATTTACTCGTAGTTGTATTGATGATATAAATTAAATACGTATATGTATATGTTATTCCACGATTAGTTTTTTATTCCAACGTTCCAAAAAATTTTGACCTCGTCTCGCTTCTGTCCCTATTTTCTATTTTTTTTTTCACGTAGGACTGGACACAGAATTAATTCAATATTATAGCTAATCATCGAAAATTAACAGCAAATATTTGATTGCCGACTGAATTATGTAAAAAAAAACACCTTCCTTACAAACGAAACTTGTTTATTTAAATTTATCAATAATCTCAAAGTTAAAGGAATGATCATGTCAAATCCAATTATTATCATTTCACTATGTAAATACCTATGTATGTTAAAGTCTCTTTGACTAGGTACAGATGATAAGATCGAAACATAATACAGTCAGAACAGAGGTGACACATTTTCCAGGATAATATGAGTAATATGGACTTCTTGTTCTTACTAGGGTTTTTATATGTTTGAGATGTTCAAATGAAGATCTTTATCTAACTTAGAAGGTTAATTTTTTGTATAGGTTTTAGAGATGTGAATTTTGTTTAACTCTAGCTATGCCTTGTCAATAATGAATGGCAATACCTACCCCTATTATGTTGTTGGTAAATGTAAAGGTACGACAATTTTTATATTCCCTTTGTCAGTGAAATGAAAATTTATCAAATTAAAAAAATTGCCTTAGAGAATGTCCAATATAAGTTAGTAGGTACGTTTTTATGTATATCGCTTTCGTTACTTTTAGGCCAATTTTTATGCTCCAGATAAGCCCTGAAATAATTTTCAGTCAATTGGAATTTTGAGTTTATCCGGAGTTAGCCAACCAATCCTGCCTGTATGTCTATTCGACTACAGCCTAAACGTTTTGGTCGATTTTTTTTTAGACTTGGTAGATAGCATTAACATAGCATACAATTTATTTTTATTTTTAGTAGAACATATTTTTTTGCTCTAAAACTGTTCCACAGAATTTAAAACAAAAAATGCAAAAAAACTTCGTTTAGTAAAATCCCCAAAAAGTGTTTATTAATCGTACCTCCCATAGGCTCCTCTCCTCTGGAACCTGGTCGTAAATAAACTACTAGTGATTCTTGAAAGGGAGGGGCACAGGGTGATTGCCTATGCGGACGATGTTGCGATAGCGATATCTGGTAAGCATCCTAACACTCTGAAGGAACTCCTACAAAATGCTCTAAACAAGCTTACTACCTGGGCAGATCAATGTGGACTCGGTGTCAACCCCCACAAAACTGAGCTTGTCCTATTTACCAGGAAATATAAAATCCCACACATAAACCCTCCCTTCATCAAAGGTATACCTACCGCTTAAATTCTCAGACAAAGCAAAATATCTGGGTCTTATTTTGGACAAGAAATTAAGCTGGAAGCCCAATATCTAAGAGAGAGTTAACAAAGCCAAAATAGCTCTTTTCTCTTGCAAAAAAGCCGTAGGTAACAAATGGGGTCTACAAACTCATATAACACACTGGATATATGTACATCACAGTCATTAGACCGATACTTACATATGGAGTGACAGTATGGTGGACTGCGCTGAAAACAGCAACAAACCGCGATAAGCTCAGCAAAGTCCAACGAACAGTCTGTTTAATCATGGGTGGAGCTCTCCGCTCAACTCCTTCTGCTGCACTTGATGTTCTTTTTCATCTCATACCGCTGGATATTTTTAGCAAACAATCGGCCGCTAACACAGCCATTCGACTTAAAGCCTCCTCGCAGTGGATCAATAATTATATTGGCCACTCAACTATACTGAACTCGTTCAGTACTCTACCTAGTAACGTCGATTACACCACCCCTCATCCAAAATTTAATAAAAACTTTCAAGTATCCATCCCTTCCAGGTCTCCTTGGGAAAATAAGTCGTTTTTGAAAGACGAAGCAATTCATTTCTATACAGATGGATCTAAAACCGATGACGGGGTCGGTGGAGGCGTATACTCCGAAAGATTAAATCTTTGTCTATCTTTTCGTCTTCCCAATCACTGTAGCGTGTTCTAGGCAGAGCTTTTAGCAATAAAAGAAGTCCTCTCTTGGCTAAAAGAAAACGTTATATCGACTAATGATATACATATGTACGTATCTTCTCAGACAGTCAAGCTGCCTTAAAGTCACTTTACTCTGTCTCCATTAACTCACAAACAGCCGAAAATTGTCGATCATCTCTGGTGGAGATGTCAAAACAGTTTAACATTCATCTTACATGGGTGCCGGGGCATAGAGACATTTCATGAAATTGTAAAGCTGACGAACTTGCAAGAAAACGGAACAATCTTACCTTTGTTGGATAGCAAATCTAACATCGGTATACCCCTAGCTACTTGTAAACTTATGCTAAAGCATGATACCATGAAGAAAGCTAACCACAGATGGACCAGCACCCCAACTTGCCGGTCTACTAAACTGATTTGGCCATTGTTTGATGCTAAACGCTCCAAACAACTAATTTCTATTGGTAGATTGCATATTAGCTCCGTTATAGGTGTCCTTACTGGACACTGCCTAATAGGAAGACATGCTTTTCGTCTTGGAGTTCCTGCAAATGATTTTTGCAGAAGCTGCATGGATGAAGAAGAGGAGGAGTCAGTTCCTCACCTTCTATGTTCTTGCCCTGCCCTAGCGCAAAGACGTAGACTCCACTTGGGAGACTACTACTATAACGATCCTATAGTGATCTAAATAATTCCGACATTCACTGTCTCAAACGCTTTATTATTAGCTCAAAATGGTTTAACGAGTAAGGGTGATTTTTGAAATCCTTGTGGTATCACAACGGACCAAATATTAGTCTAAGTGTGTTGACCTTTGCCGGTCAGCAGCCACTTTAACCTAACCTAACCTAATCTCCCATAGGACCAATTTTTTTGTTTTTCTTTTCGATTACATATCTCAAAAACGGTACAACTGATTTTGGTATTTTTTTTTTTGCTAAGACTCCTAAGTTTTAAAAAGCCAAAAAACGGTACCAACCAAAACAAATATTAAGAAATGGTTTCCGAAAATTTGGTTTTTGTCGAAGATAGCACCTTTTCTCTTGTTTAATTTTAACTATACACAATGTACATACCGAAATACCGATGTACATTCGTCTTAAATGTCTGGACATGAGGAGGAATAAATAGAAATGTTTAAGGAATTCCACATTCGTGTTTTACGGCAAAAAAAGAATCTCTGTACTTAATTGTAAAGGGTGGTTAAATTTTAAGGGCCGATGTTGATTTTGAATAAAACACAAATTATTTAGGAATTATTGTCATTTTTTTTTATTATAATAGGTTTGTTCGTTGAGCCCTGAAGTCACCCTAAATCGTTTTTTGAAAAACCTGAAGTCACCCTGGTGAGCAAATTCTGTGTTTTTTGAGACCTGGGGTCGCCCTGAACTCGCTATGAAGTAGATCTAGGTATTTTGCTGGGGCGAGTTCAGGTAACGATCAAACTATCAAAAGCCATATGAGATTTCATTATGTATTTCTTTTGTTGTCGTTTGGCGATTCGCATGTTGCATGTTATTGCTTGTATTTGCAATCTAATGTTTGTTGTACTCATCGGATGAAACATTGCAACAACGCGAAATTGTTTTCGTTCATTTTTAAAACTAATTACTCGTAATAACAAATTTAAAGTTTTATTAGATCACAAAATTATTTTGTCTTGATTTTAGTTGTCAACAAAACAGTTGAAAGCCCTTGGGTGTTTTTTGAAAACCGAAAACCCCAGTTTTTGTTGACAACTCTGAGGGTTGTCAAGAAAAGCTAGGTCAACCCTGGTTGAACGAACGAACCTAATAATATGGTATGGTTCAATTATGTTACCTCCATCCGATGGTCCAAATTTTCGATGACGCTGAGGCATAATTGAGGTTCTATGCCGTTAATGTGCCGAATTATCTCATCCTTTAGCTCTTGAATTGTTGCTGGCTTATCTTTCAAATAACCCCAACGAAAGAAGTCCAACTGTGTCAAATCACATAATCTTGGCGGCCAATTGACATCGCCACCACGTGAGATAACACGGCCATTGAATTTGTCGCGCAAAAGAGCCATTGTTTTGTTAGCTGTGTGGGAAGTGGCACCGTCCTGTTGAAAGCGCATATCGTCCACATCCATATCTTCCAATTCGGGCCATAAAAAGTTTGTTATCATCTCACGATGGCGAACACCATTCACAGTAACTTCCTGATCGACCTAATTTTGGAAAAAATACGGCCCGATGATGCCGCCAGCCCATAAACCGCACCAAACAGTCACTCTTTGTGGGTGCATTTGTTTTTCGACAATCACTCTTGGATTATCATTCGCCCAAATGCTTCAATTTTGCTTATTGACGAATCCACTGAGGTGAAAATGTGCCTCATCACTGAAGATGATTTTCTTCGAAAATTGATCATCCACTGTTGCAATTTCTTGCCACCATTCTGACCATTGACGACGCTTGAAATGGTCAAAAGGCTTTAGTTCTTGAGTCAATTGCACCTTGTATGCGTGTAAATGCAAGTCTGTATGGAATTATGCATTAGTTCATTAACGACGAGCGTGATAGGTGCAATTGTTGGGCGCGATGACGAGTTGTGGTGGACGGCTCTTCAGTCACACTATCGCAAACAGCAGCAATATTTTCTGCAGTACGAGCTGTACGAGCATGCACTGGTGTTTTCACATCTCCTACAGACCGGGTTTACTCAAATTTTTGCACGATTTTTCCGATTGTACGCACATTGGCCGATTAAATTGACCGAAAAAATCACGAAGTGCACGATATGCATTTTGATTTGAACGCCCATTTTCATAATAAGCCTGAATAACTTTAACGCGTTGCTCGATTGTGATTGTGATGAGCATTTCCAGCGGCACGAGTATTACGGTGAAATTTTCTTAGGGGGGAATGCATGCAACTTGCTATTTCACTATACCATTGTTTAAAGAAGTAACGATAAAACAGTGATAGACAAGAGACGTTTCGACGATGTTCCAACGAAACAATTGTTTCGGAAATTGCTCTGTCACCTATCAGCCTTAAAGCTCTCTTCTGGATTCTGCCTAATAAGTGCAAAGATGTTTTTGATGCACCAGAACAGCTAGGAGAACTATGAGAATTGTATTCTAGTTTAGGACGTATGTAAGCCTTATAAATTGTGGCCATATTAGAGGGGGGAAAAAGTTTTTACATCGTCTTAGGAAACCTAAGCATTTGGCCGCATTTTTAGCAATATCCAATATGTGGTTATTCCACAAAAGGTGGTCAGTAATACATATACCAAGAAGTGCCAGCTTTTTAGCTTCCACGATGCATGCGCCATCCATGAACAATGACATAGGGGGAATATTCCGCCTTAAGGACAAAAAAAAAAAACAGTGGATTGTTATTCTTGTTCTTAACTTGCTTCATTTTCCGAAAAGAAATCGAAATGAAATTTCAGAAAATTGATTTTGATTTATATATTCCAGTCGATCGTACATAGGCAATCTAAAATTCAGCTTCATCTAACTTCGTTGAGAATTCCTTGTCCTGCTTGAGTTTTAACTGGAATTTAACTGTCACACAGTGTTATTAGAGCAAATGTAAAGGAATAACCTTTTCACACCGAATAGGTTTTTTAACTATACATAAATATAATTTGAAATTCGTTTGTTTAGCTCAGCGAATTGGAAACATCAAATAATTTATACTTGATAGTAGTTTAAAAAATTGTAAATTGTACTTTTGTTTAATGGAAAATCGGACTTTGGTAATCATGATGATGAGTCTCTGACCGCCGCCGTGCGTTTTGATAATCGTGGTAGCTTCATCCTAATATAAAAGAAGTTCATATTTAAATATATTAATATCCTGTCGATCTTACTTCAAAT
Organism: Chrysotoxum bicinctum; assembly: GCA_911387755.1. NCBI lineage: Eukaryota > Metazoa > Arthropoda > Insecta > Diptera > Syrphidae > Chrysotoxum > Chrysotoxum bicinctum. The sequence continues at coordinate 38,701,484 of OU426988.1, forward strand.
CAAATTATAATTTTTAGTGAATTTAGTCAAATTTTAAATTTCATCTAGACCTACAGATATCCTTAAAGTCCATTTTCAAAATTATACCTTTCAATCAAAAAATTCAGATTGATTTTTTTTTTGTTTTTACCCCATTTCACCCTATAAAAAACTGAAATTTGAAAAAAAAGCTACCCCTAAAGTGATCCTAGAAGTCCTAGAAATCTAGATTAGAAGTTTTTGAAATAGTTCGAATTGAACAATTGAAAACGTTCGAATTTAAATAATGACCTCCACCTCATCTTCACGTACCAACTGCCAGACTGTATGGAATTATGACCGAGTTATTGTGAATCTATTTTCGTTTTGCACAAGAAACAATATTTGAATAAATGATGCAAATTGTCTTTCAGTTGATTTTGACATTTCGAATATAAATTCGGATTGAATTGAATTCACTCGGAATGTAGAACATGCTTTTTCATTTAAATTGAAATTGAAATTCGTCAATTCACTTTCACTCGGAATACAGAACATGGAAGGTTATATTCTGCAGAACCCAAATGGCAAGGCCACAAACATATTTGACGTATGAGATTTACTATTTAAATTTGAATGTTGACACTTGTCAAACTTTTATTAATATAATATAAACGTTCACTGGTTCATATGTATATCGGATCATGGGACATTAGTGTTGTATGCTCACCTTTCTTTTGCTATTTTAGTTGATTTTCAAATGTTTCTTGTCTTTTTTCTTTTAACTGTAGTTTACACTACCTTACCTTAAAAAGTCATCTACCCGCCAGAGTAAGAATGGATTCTAAATTATTGCATTTGGTCCGATCAATTCCCTAATCTACAATTATCCATAGATTATCTATGGGGTTAAGATAAGGGGATTATTCATAATAGCAATACGGTTTTTGTTTAACCAATCTTTCACTACATTAGCGGTATTTTTAGGTATCGTTGTCATGTTGAAGGATCTATCGCAATGGCATATGTTCCTCAGCATTAGAAAATATAATGTTTTCCTTGTACATGAAACGATTCATTATATCACTAATCTTGTGTATTGACCTGACTCCTTGACTGGATGAAAAGAGAACCGTTTTCCATTTTGCCACATTCCAGTTCAAATGTGCCCTGGCGAACTTCCGTCTCGCACGTCGGTTTTTTTCAAGAAGTATCTAAATGGTTTTTATATTGCTCGATGATATCGAAAGACACTACCAACTCTAAATCTAGTTAATTTCTTAGAGTTTTAATATAATTAAAAATTATTAATCGAAAACTAATAACACTCAGATTAGAAAACAAAAATATGAAATTATTATTGGTTTTCTTAATTTCTTTTACTTTTTTTTAAAGTAAAATCATTTCATACATTATTTTTGACCAACACTGTATGAACGTACATTATAATTTTTATATAATAATTATCAATTAAAGTTCGGTGACTTGAAAATTCTAACTAATTTTCACAATTTGCTGTAAGAACCCACAAAAAAAAAAACAAGTTTTATAAAAGTTAGTAAAAAATCCATACGTACATAATTTTGTTTCTCACGACCATTCAATTTCATTCCAAGATTGATAGTTCTTGCCAAAAATTGCAGATTTACAGTTTTCGTTTCAAAAAAAAAACTTAAAAAAAAACAATAGCTTTTTAACATTATTTTCTATTTTTTAATTTACCTTTTAATGTACATAGGTATATTGTATTTTGTTTAAACTTACCTTTTTATTTATTTCTAGGGAACCAATCGGATATGCAATCTGTTACTTTTCCTTCTCAACCTGGCAAGGAAAGTCATATGACTTACAAAGTTTATACATCAAAGAACAATATAGAAACAAAAGTTTCGGTAAAAAGCTTTTTACAGAAGTTGAAAAAAATGCTAAAGTGTTTGGATGTAAACGTATCAATTTCCATGTATTAGACTGGAATCCTGCTCGAAAGTTTTATCAAAATATGGGGGCAAAAAATTTAACAGAGTTAGAAGGCTGGCAATTGTACCGATTAAATTTGTAATATAAAATTAACAAATTCCCTTTTAAATAAAAATGTATAAAACAATAAAATGTATATATTAAATAAAAACATTACTTTCAGTTAAATGGAGAAGTAAAACATTACAGAAAGGCAATAAAGGTATACATATTTTACCGACAAGAAACATTCATATAAGAAAAACTCATTTATAAAAGAAGCGCTCCAAAACACCACGTTTTTCCTTAAATTTCTTTTGAAAATTAAAAAAAATATAAGTATATATATACTCACATATAGGAAAAAAACGGTTATAACAAACTCTTTTTGTGTGCGAATAAAAAGTGAAGAAATAATGAAGGCTTCTTACTTTCCAATTAAAATGCAACAAATGTTTAAAAATCACTTCTGACATTTACCAACGAATTACTATTTTACACAATTATTTGAAATAAGCTGCCATAGTACTGTTGTACATAAAAATATCTTTCGAACGACATTATGTATGATGTATGACTCGTCGTTATTGGTTTCTCGACCAGCTTCCATACATTTTTGCCTATAATCCATGAGAGGATTTTTTTTCATACTAAGCGAGCGCTATTCATAACACTATGTATCCACAAGCAAAACAATTGCGGTCAATTGATGCAAAATAAGATAAATTAGGAAAATTTCATTCATATTAGTGCTCGCAACGTGGAAGCACATGTGAGTTCTTATACTACATTATACTACGGTTTAATTAATATGTATAAATGAAAATAATTGTAAGTCTATCAGGCAAAATAAATTTTCATTCACCTCAATACTTTTGTCGTGCATTATGTGTTTTCATAGAATAGAATCTATAATTTTTTAAACTCATCGACGGTATATGATTATCGAAAACTCCTCCAACGAACTCGACACCTTCTCACCTTCATTTGAGCCATGGTTGATTGGTTGAGAGTTGTAAGACACTAGGCCCTAATTCTCTACGAGCTGTTTTTTAATTATTAAATACAATTGGCAAGCGTTTGAATTAAATAAATGTCTTAATAGTCGGTGAGACATAAAACTATTTTCCAGTTAGAGGCCAAAACGACAAAGCTCTAGTTTATATGTTTTTTGGTCAATTTCTTCATCTAAGCAAAACGTTATTTCTTACTTTTTTCCTAGCTTTGGTCAATATTTTCCACTTATAATATTAAAAAAAATTGTGTACACAGATCAAAATACGGAATGTTTAAAAAATACTGGCTGAAATGTCCGAACACAAGAATTGACTTAACAACATGTTTTGTTTCTCATTTCAGGAAGACTATCGGATATTCAATTTGCTTCTTTTCTTACTCTATGTGGCAGATAAAGTCATATTTCATGGAAGATCTCTATGTAAAGCCCGAATTTCGGAATAAGGGAATTGGTTTGATGCTTTTAAAAGAAGTTATATCAAACGCCAAAACATTTGGATGCAAAAGTGTTGATTTTCATGTGCTCGACTGGAATCCTGCACGAAAGTTTTACGAAAAAATTGGTGCAAAAAACCTTACAACCGAAGGTTGGCATTTCTACCGCTTAGAAGATGATGTCTTAAATAAACTAGTAGACTTCTAAAAAGAGCAACAATTGAAAGGGGGTACCTTTTTGAATATATATGTATATGTATTTCTTTGTAATTGGGATAAATAAAAACATCGTTAATTCTTATATAATTTCTTGAATCTATTAAAATACTTTAACTACTCGCCATTGTTACTGGCCATCACATGGATTTGCATGCTTTTTGTAGAATTATAAACTTGACCGGCTGCAAATGGTACCACTTTGGAATGAGCCGTTTTGTATTGTGATAGACGAATGCTCGGCATCGGCAGAAAACCTGTACTCAGCGGCATAACATCAAGTAAAATGGAATGGCTCTCGACGTCTTTCATTGAAACAACACCTATGTATATTGAAAAACAAAAATATAGTTTGATTGGGCAAAATTATTTTTTTGACAATAACTAACCAGCTGACTGTCCACAAACGGCCCACATGTGATCGGTAAGCACTTCATACATTAAGTCGGCGAACTTGTTGTCCCGAAGTTTGGTTATTTTCAAATTCATATTGCACACAGATCGCAGACGGCACAACTCATTCGGCACAAGTTGAGCTTGCACCTTAAACAGGGTAGTATAATCACTCAGATCAAACGAATATGAGTAGTCCCTCAACGGTCCTGGCCTCGCACAATCCGAGTACTTGACTTTGAATTCAATTTTAATGTTGGCACCAATGTCGGCATTCCAATCCATTTGAATGCCCGTTATATAAGAAACCTTAAGATTTTTGGAAATGCGCTGCAAGATAAGTAATAAGTATCCATTTTTGTTATAACAATCAGCAATTTCCTTACAATCTCCTTTTGCGTAGTCGGATTCAAGTCGGCCAAATAAACACCGGGAACTTCACATTTCACGTGGGCGTCCGAGAGAGCTAATTCAGCATTAACACCATTGAGCAGTATTTGTACAAACTTTTGAGTACCACAGGTGTGAAGACGATATGAAGCCGTCATAGCTGGCATAAAATCCAATGGAACGCTTAGTTCGTTTCGTGACCACGGACAACCAAGTGTAATGCGGTGCTCGAAATGTTTAGCTGCATTACTGCCAGGTAATTTTGCTATCACTTCAAGAGGAATCTCACGTTCTTCGAACGATTTGAAATTCGCTAAGGGAACACTGAGATTGCTTTCAAAGTCAGCTTGCGGTTTGTTGCCTAAACGCAATCGCATGTGTTTCGAGCAACTTAAATTGATCTTAGCTTCAGGAGGGAATATAAAACTCCCACCGGAGACAATCAAGCGAACAGGTTGTATTACTCCCGCAATGAGGTTTTTAAAACTCAAAACTGCTGATGCTGGTTTTGTAGTTATTTCAAATGGTGTAACCTTAAAAGGAATTTTATCTGAAAGAAACTGCAGTTGATTCAGCCGAATTGACATCTGAAACGAGAACATTTATTAATTTTACTTTCTACTTTAGATTATTGCCTCTTCAATCTTTCTGCTTATCTGAAATCAGTTTGGATTTCAGATTTTTTTGAAATGTTCACATGATAAACTAACACATGAAAGGTCAGCTGTTTACGTTTTGTTCATACCCAAAAATATCAACTTATATAATTTAGTCATTTAGTCTTCAACAACCGATTAAAAAGGGCATGCCCATCTGTTATAGTTCCGTTTAAAAAAATCGCTTACTCTAATAAATGTGAATATTTTAGACCAGTTATCCTTACATGAACGAATTCGGCTGATCAAATTTGAAATTAACGTTCATTTCAAACAGTCGACAAAAATTATTATTGAAAAAATTGTAAAGTTTTAGAGGATAAGGGGAATAAATTGTTTATGGTTCGATTTGTCTTTAGTTGAAATTAAATAATGAAACGTCAAACAGCATTTCTGCTGGTTTAGGTATATCAGAAGTTGGTTTTGTGAAAATCTACGTCTAGAAATTTAAACATTCGAAGGTGGGGAAATCCTTCACTAACATCGATCCTAATACATCCTAAAAAAATGGCATTAATATGACCATCAATAAGAAGAAGGAAGAAGTATCATTAACACGCCTTTGATATAAGATTTGGACCTACAAAATAGTGTCACATAGTGTCACATAGGCATTGTTTAATTACTCTAAAAACCGATTTATAAATGAGGCATTGAGAGCAGAAGTGGCGTAACCCTCATTTGTTTCAATTTTGACATAAATCAATATAAAAATGCTGAAACATCGTTTCTGCACGGAACTTTTCCTAGAGCAGAAATGGTGTAACCCACTTGGCAAAATAGAAACCGTCCGTTTTGTGCCAATATATTGTTTCTCATAGTGACTATCTTGTCAATCAGATCGATCACAAAATTCTTATGAGTGGCCAGGCTTACTTAAACCTTGTGACCAAGACTTTGGTCTTATCGAAAAGCAGAAAAAGTATTTTAGACATTTTGGGCCCTATGAATTGGCAGAGGGTTATAGCAGCGGCAAGAAAGAAGAATCCATTTCAAATTATTGTTATGGATGAATCTATGATGTTTTTGACGAAAAAATTGGAAAAGAATATAACAAATCGGAAAATTAATGTAAATAAAGGGAAGGTGGAATGGCTTAAAATTCAATGGCTACAATTTCTGAAAAAGACACCTTTCAATATTTTTTACAAGTACAGTAATAACAAAGACGTGCTTTTTGATACTCTGATTTTGAAAAAAAGAACACCTGCAGTTATCACAGATCTCGAACTATTGTTTCCAAAATGAAATGCCGTAAGTGAAGCAATAAAGAAAAACTTATTGGAGTTACTTAATTTTATCCCACCGAATTACCACGACTTTTATAAAAAATTGAAAACTCTTTCTATGGACAGAGACGTTGGGCTGGTTGAGTACGTAGATGACGAGGAAGAATGAAAGTACCTATCATAGTAGTGTAAACTTAAACTTAACTTTCTAACTATTTTGTACTTAAAAGCGATAATATTTTTTTTTCATAACCCGTTTTTCAAATTATTGGTGTGACCAACTTTCTTTTTTAAATTTATTCCAGTATCTAAGAAGCAGTAGTGGTGTAACCCACATAAAATCCAGTAATTAATAATTTAAAGAGAAGATTAAGGTCTTAAATATAAGATATCCCACTAGTTATGTCATAACTGAAGTTTATTAACTATTATTTTAAATAGGAAGCTAATAACAAACATTTCTTTTTCGTTAACTTTTTCAACCGTGATTTTCTCAATAAGTGAATATTGGGGTTACGCCACTTCTGCTCTCAATGCCTCAAATGCAATCACGGAACTCACTTTATTTACTATTTACGTTCCGTGAATTCTAAATTAGAGTTTAAGTAAATTCCAAAGTTCTTAAAAACCGATAATTTTGTACAAAAATATTTATATATGTATAATAAATTTGAGAGGCCACTACTGTTTCCAACTTCAACACTGAATGACCGATCTATAGAAGATCTAGTTTTATCTTATGAGAGTAGCTGTAAGTTTTCATTTCTGAAGTCAAAGAGATGTGAACCATCATAAGGCTTGCTGTTTTCAATAATATGTTTTTATAAAATATCCAGAGGACGATGGTATTTATCTTTATTTGTAATCCCAGAACTAGACTCTAGAACGTCACTGCTAAAAACATCGGACGAAAGTACTTTATCTAGAATTCGATTTTTAGAGTTTTTGGTACAGCTTACTTGCAGTAAGTACGTGAAATTAATTATATAAAGTTCATGGTCAGATAGAACCAATTATATAGGCGGTAGACCGAAGTCTCTCAGAAATAACATATTGCATCAAGACAAGTTAATTACAAAATCTAAGGCCATACAAAGTTGGTCATAAACTGCATCCGAACTTTTTGGAGGAATAGATCAATTTAGAAAATACACGAATTTTAACTGTATAATCAACTTTATACATATTAATTCCATCGAGCGATTGGAAAGTAAGACGAAGATATATAAACTAAACACTCTTGATTGAAAAGTTTTGTGACAAAAAAACTTGAATTTCACAAAGTTTCGGTCAAAATTACATAAGACGGCATGTGAAGCCGCAGGAGAAAAAATAAATTTGGTGGTGCAACAGCTCGGAGTGAACCAGGACCTTGTGACTTGCAACTCTCAACCATTCCTGGGTGCGTGTTACCAGGAACGGAGGGGACCTACAATTTTCTGCCGATTCCGAACGGCTAATGAGCAGCACTTTCCATGACAAGAGATACTCTTGGAGAATTTGTCAATTGTAATCATGGACAACGAGGAAGTAGTCTCGTTCTTCGCTGACATTGGGTCAGCCTTCCACCGCGGCTAAAACGCCATTCCTGCCCACAACCCACAAAAATCACCACTGACAACCAGGAATGAACACCCTGAGGACAATACAACCGACATTTTAAATTTAATTTTTTTTTTTCGTCATGTAAATTTTATATAAAAATAATTAAACTTAAGTCACTGTATATAGTTAGGCCCCCTATGAGCCAACAAATGTAAACTTTCATACATATGTATGTATCTTATTAGTTGTAAGCCAAATTGTAAATAGTATGTTCAATAAAACAAAATTGAATTGAGAATTTGTCAATTCCTCGCAAGAGGCAGTACACCCCTGAAAAAAACTTCCTTGCAGCGGCTGAGAATCGAACTAGAGAACTTCCGCATGACAGTCCAACGCACTAACCATTATGCCAAGGGGCAGGAGTGTTCATTTAAATATCAGCTATTTTACGAGCGACGTCCTTTTTTATTTTGGTAGAAGAGGTTAATCATATTAAATTGCAAATGTATTGCTGTGTAAATTTTGTAAATAACCCATGAGTTTGTTTTTCCGAGAAGAAGAAAATTCTTTAATATCTACAAAGAAGATTGATTAGAAGAGCTGATGTTCAGTCATATACAGGGTGAGCCATCTAGTGGTTTCTTTTTAAATCATAGGTTATTTGAACACTGACAGCAGTTTCCCGTTCGAAATCTTGACTTTATTTATTATCGATGTGAAAGTTTTGTTCTACGCAGATGATTTAGTTATTTTATCAGACAGCGCGCTTACTCTACAGCTTCCTATTAACAAGCAAAAACAGTTTTGTGGTTTTTGGGATCTTAAGATAAATACTACCAAAATAGAAAATAATAGTTTTCAGGCTTAGAAACAGATCTATTGCGTATGCAAGAAACTGGACCTTAGATGGTGAGATTATTGAAATGGTAGATGAATTTAAGTATCTTGGATATATAATGAAATACAACTTGAATGTTCATATTGAAGCAAAAACAAATGCTGCGAAAACTGCTATAAATACCATATGGTCTCAGTTTTTTGCCAAAAATTTCGTGGATCCAGTTTCAAAATTCAAATCCTTCAACGCTACAGTGAATAGTTGTCTCTGTTATGGGAATGGACTGTACGGGTACAAAAAGTTAGAATAAATAGAAAACCTGCAAGGTATTTCTTTAAGCGAATTTTTAGGTTACCTTTCAACACCTTAATTACGCTATTCACCTAGAGTCAGGTTTACCCCAAATATTCTTAAAAAATCTAAAGGCTACTGCGGATTATATTGTTAAGGTATTAAAGCGATGAGACCGAAACCTGCAGAAAGGGATTCTTATGATCTGTTTTAGATGCGGTTATAGTCCAACCAAAAACTGGTATGACCTTGCTATAACGTATAGCTTTGCAATATTATTTACAGTGGACAATGTAGAAGAATTAAAAAATTCATTATACGAATGTATATCTGTAATAGATGATACAATGTTCCAGCTGTGTTTTGCGAGGAACAGAATCAGCATCAAGAAGTACATACAGACAGCTTAATCTCAAACTTTGAGAAAACATCTATTTAGCGAAGAGTTTTTGACAGCCTTAAGAGATGTATCTCAATAATTTTTTGTTTTAGCTAAACCAAAAGCTTGTACTTTTTTTCAAAATTTTTGTTTTGACTAAACTAAAAGTCACATTATAATGAAAATGTACTTTGAAAAACAATTTTTTTCTTTTTTGAATTCAAACTTAAACTTTCTTGTAAACATATTGTACATAATATCTTCTGAACTACAAGAAGACTGTTGAAGTATTTTTTTTTTTCTATTTTGTTTTTACAAAACTAAAAGTCACAGTACTAAATAGTTTCTTGAAACAAAGAATGGCAAATCACAAATCCGATTTAAACCGCGACAACTCCGAAAAAACAGCACTGGCTACACACAGCATTGAGAAAGGCCATAAACCAGATTTCGATAGCGTGAAAGTTCTTCAAAGAGAAAGCCACACTTCAAAACGCTACACTCTGGAAACCCTTCATATCTTGAACACCGCTAACACGATGAATAGGAAACAGGACACTCAAAATATATCCGCCGTATACTCCTCTCTTGCTTCCTCCAAAAACGCCAAATAACGACAATACTTCAGCAACAGAAGTGCTTTTTTCTTTCTTTTGATTGTCTATTTATTTATAAATACTAATTTTTGTTTTTTTGTTTATTACAAAATATTAATGTTAATTTTATTTTAACGTAAGTTATTCACCACTGAAATTGTTCTAATATATTTTCTGTTGCATACATGTTACCTTTAATTTGTTATTTTATACTGTTTTTAATAAAGATCCCCTGAAGAGGACAGCAATCCCTGTCGAAACGTTGGGAACAAATCAATGTAACTTTGTTTCATTGCCATTTCCAGTGACCAAAAAAGCCGAAGGAAGAGGAATATCTCATCCACCAACTAATAATAATATCCAATTTGGTCAAATCAATCAATCATAATTATTATATTATTATATTCCTTGTATACCTACTATCTATATATATTTCTCACCCAACCTTTATAATCCGAGAAACAAACTTAAAATATGTTATTATGTTTGTATTATTTGAACGACTTCCAAATTCCTAAAGAAAGAAGTAATTTTACTCGTACATAACTGAATATAAGATAAATATGATAAAATTTGTATAAGGATTGTAACAAAATACAATATTTCAACACCACAACCAATATATTCCATAAGAATCACTTTTGATAATTCTTAAATATACATTTTTAAATTACGGATTTCCACAATTGTATGGCAATTAAGAATATGGCTTGTGTACTAACTGTAATTTCTTTTGAAAATCAAAATTTTATTTTAAACTGATCGCAGTTTAATTCTAAATATTAAATAATTTAAAACCTTTAAAATATTTCATCAGTGTTTACACTAAAATTTCTACGAATACGAGCGTAAATCTAGATAAGCTGACTTTCAGCCAACCAGACACAATCTGCTTTGCTAGACAACAAACTCCATTACAAAATTTAAACAGGGTAGATCAGACACAATATATACGCCAACTATCCTACAAATAAAATCTTATAATGATCACTACTTACTTGTTTAAAAACCCATATTCCAACCCTTGTCGCCTTTGTTTTCATTTCGATAACATTCATTCCCGGATGAAGTGCAACACCCTCGGCAACTACAAAATTTTGAAAATCCGATTGCACAGCAGGCGATAGTTTCCTCTTAGTACTACTTGTCCTCCTCACCGGTTGGGATTTCTTCACTTTCTCATATGCCACTGATGCACTCTCTAAAGTATTATCCTGCTTATAACTCAAATTCAAGGATACTTTTAACTTTTGATGCATATTGGGTAGAGACATTTCTACTTGTGCGTCTTCATCCGATGAATTCAATTCAAACGATAGCGACATATTTTCCACGAAAACCTCACGCGGAAACAAACTCTCTACTTTAACGTGAACCTGAACAATATCATCTTGAATAATGGGCTTTACATTTTCTACGATAATCTCATAGATTTTGAAATGATCCTCGAGAACACAGAAGTTAGCTGTATTTTCCATCGATTGAACTGTTAGATTTGCCTTCAGAGTACGCAAGCACTTCAAGAACTCGTCAAAATAGAAAGTCCGCACCAGCATCTCCAGATCTTGGCAACAAGATATTGCACTGCATGTCTTTGTGTAGGAGAGATGATCGTCCATTTTGCGATAACAACTGGCTAGCTCTAGAAGCGTTTGACTGGCCAAATAGTTCCAATTTTCGGCCTTCAATTCGCGAAGCAAATCTGTGAAGAATACGACAGCTTTGTGGGGTTCATTGAGGGCGCAGTAGAAGTTCCCTAAATCTAGGCCGGCCAATCGGGCAGAACGCAGACGAGAAACATGCTTATATGTACTAATGGCCAGTTCACTCAACTCCAAGTACAACTTCTGAAATGCCTGATTTGAGCCCAAGGCTTTTTTCAACTGTTCCGTTGGACACTGTTTGGGCTTTCGGTTGGGAGAATGTGATCTGGTGTCAATCTGAGGCGTCGGATTTAGGAACTCTTGTTCAAGTGGGTTATCTCCAATACCAGCTGAAAGATTAACAACAATGTGCAATTGCTCCGAAGTTGGAGTGAATCCTGGAAGGAGACCACACAGCTTGCCGAGTTCGTACAGTTTGTCTTTAGCAAGATTCCAAATCGGAGCACAGTGCTGAAAGCAGATAACTTCATCAGGTTCCATGGCCTGATCGCATATTTGTAGTACTTCTCGAGCACACACAAACTCCCAACATTGCAGTGCACCCTCCTGGCAGTCGACTTTTATGACTTCGATTTCTCGCAAAGTGGAGAATAGGAAGTTCAGCAGCCGTTCGGCAATTTCGGGAGTAAGATTTGAAATTTGCAGCAAATGACACTGTCGTTCAAACAGATAATTACGAAACTCAAGAATTGATACTACCGAATCTCGTATGCGTTCACGCATCTCGAATTTATTCTTCCGCGACAGGCAGATTCCATGAAATGAAGTAAGTGGTTGCTTAAAGTGCTCCAGCCACTTTTGTTTCTCACCAAACCCAGAATTCGTTATAAATTGTGAGAATATTGCATCCAACTCGTCATATTGCACCAGAGCATCAGAATAGAGTTCGAGTTTTTCAAAAATTAAAGCCAAATCTTCCTGTAGGAAGAAATACTTGCGAAAATCCCAGCCGTCTTGATTGCGTTTTTCTCTGCTGACGCGGATAAGCTCTTCATATTTGGTAATGTTTCGGGTGTAGCTTGCCAGCATTAGATATCTATCAAAAGATAAATAAATGCGACTTTAAGAAGTAAAAATTAAGAGACTTACCTTATTCTTTGGACTAAACATCGAAAAGATTCTGTTGATTTTTGTTTGGCAGGATTCAAAACAGAAATACAGCGATCGTCATTTTTCGAGCAGAAGTCTAATCGGATTTTATCTAAAACTGTAGTTCGGGGGAGTATATTTTTGGTTTTCTTCGCATCAAATGTTTCTACCAGCAGGATCATCCAATCAGAGACCCCATAGGAGGCGAGTTTCTTAAGCCATGTATCGATTTCTTCGCGAGTTGTTGATTTATAAGTATCCAGGTCCTGAAAAGACAAAATATTATAGAAATGCATGTTTTATACTGCACTACATACCTACCCCACATTCAGTTGTAAAGATGTGAAAAATAGGATGCTCAAGAATGCTCCAATTGCCTTTTTTATATTTTTCTAATGATTCGTAATTAAGAGGCTGAACAGTGGCTTCCAAGCGAACCTGCTTGGCCGGAATATGATAGGAGCGTCTCCATTCGCAGGTGTCGTTAGGTATCGCGGATATAATATTGTTTTCTAGTGAACGAAAAAGAGGTCCTGCCCCAGAATCTGGGAATAATGCATAAGTTAAGTAATTGACGTTCAGGGGCTATTTACTGATGCATTCAAAAGGATAAGTTAACTTACAAGTAATAATAGGTTTGATATTCATCAGAACTTATTCTATTTTTTGTGTGTTGAATAATACTTTCTTTTAAATCTTGAAACGCTAGACGTATCGTTTTTACAATTTACACCCAACAAAACAAATTAGTCCAACTAAATTTTTAATTGCTAAACATAAGTGTCAACTGCAGCTGATTCGGGAATAAAGAAAAATATCCCAAAATAAAATCTTGTTCGCTGAGCGCGTTCAGGTACTTATTCAAGAGTATCCGGATTAGCTTTTGTTGTTGCGAGTATAGCCTAGTACGCAGATCGCGCTAAATTTTATCTCCCATACAAAATTCTATCCAAAATTTAGCCAAGCTAAAATTATGTGAAGTATTTTAGCCGAGATGTACGCTGCTCCAGCTTAAAAATCAAAATTTCTCTTCGAACATAACTCCAGTACATAACTTATCTGTCAAAATTTAGCGCATGCAATAGCCGTGTTTTTTTGGAAAAGTTATCCGTAGTACAGTAGGATTTTATCAGCCGTATTAATAAAAAACGCTTATTCCACCTATATTCCATGGTTTTGCTAAACCATGGAATAGGAGTTAAGCCATGGCTTAAATATTTACATTAATAAAAACAAAATGTTCCCGGAATAGTAAAATGACATTTATCAAAAATCCTTTAACAAAATCTTCTACAAAAGTAAGCAATATCTTTTTTATATTCTGTGGCTACCTAAATTGATTGTCAATTGCTTGTGTCTGACTGTGGACATTTTCATTTCTTATTCCTTCGCTAAACCACCTACTTCGGTGGTTTAACTTTATCATAATTAGTAAACGTCACTTAACAGAAAGTTTGTTTTATTAATGAAATTTCGCACTTAGTCCAGGACTTAACGATAAACCTCCACTAAACCATCTTTATTAATATGGGTGTATATGAATAACAAATACAACATCCGCAGTAGGATCACTGCCGATACTCGAATAAACGTCAAATCTCTATCCGCAGCAAGATTTCACTTCTCCTTTCATCGGCAGTGATCCTACTGCGGATATTGTATTTGTTATTCATATAAAATCCTACTGTACTACGGATAACTTTTCCAAAAAAACACGGCTAATATTTAGAATATTTGGTGAAGGAAGTCTTAAAAGAGTCTTAACACCGTAAAAATCAATCATAATTCATAATCCCCATTCATTCCCATTCACGATTTTTAAGAAATCGAAATCAACAAATTCTTTTAAATCAAGTGGCAATCCGCACTAACTTTTTTCACTAAGCCTAGTACGCAGATCGAGACAAGACAAATTTTATCTCTTCAATTTAATCTATACAAAACATTTCCAAATCTAGCGCAAAAGTTTGAAGTTGGAGAATAAAAAAAATAATTTAGTGTGTTTTGTAGTGTATCTCTGGAACGGGTTGTCTTAGAAAAGTCGTTAATACCTTTTTGGAATCTCCTCTCGATGCTTTCAAGGGAAGCATCAGCACCTTTTACATAAAACCAGTTTTGACAAAAATCACTTTCGGCTGTCAAAATTTGTCCCGCAAAATAATGCTTGTATCATTCTTTTTCCTGGCAAAATTTAGTCGGGACATTTTGTACAGCAATGCACAAAAGTATTAATTTTGCGCGTGAACTGCGTACTGCTCGGAAAAAAGTCCGAGCTAAAATTTGTCCCAGGAAAAAAATGTATTCGAATCAAAATTTTTCCCGATCTGCGTACTAGGCTTAAGTAGCGTGTCGCCTTCTACACAGCAAATACACAAATAGGAATTTGACAGACTGTGAATGTAAATACCTATACAACTTACTTGCCATCACTAGCATATATGACCTCAGGGTAATAAGTTATAGTTGCAACAGAGATGTGTGCAAAAAGGGCGAAATTGATTTACACAGAAATTGTGTGAGTAGATTCGCTCAAGAGCTGTATGCAGCCCAACGCTGCACGATATTAGTAATAATAATTTCTTATTGGTTGCACAACCTTAGCAGCAGCCGCAGCATCAAACCAAAAGCTATAAAATAATGGTAACTGGAATTTCTTAAATTGATAGTAGGAATGTTTTTTTGCAAGTCCATAAGTAATTGTAGAAAAAAACGACATCGGGACTAAGCGCTTTACATGTAAATACAACAACTACTTAGACTGCTTTTACACGAAAGCGATTTTTAATCTTTGTTTCTCTTTTAGCTCCCTTTCGACTGCATGGATACTTTTAAACACAGCGATTTTAAATCAAAGTTAACTTTGTTCTATTGGAAAGGAGACATCTCTCCGCACTCTTTACTCTACTTTGTTAATCGAAGTTCACTCACCGAGTGCCAAATAGAAATGAAACATATCTGAGAAATAAAGAAAACCACAAAGAAGATTGTACGATAACTCTGCAATTTTTGCCAACCCCAGCAATTTTATGTACCCCCGCCACCAAATACGTCTCTCGCCTACGGGCTTAAAAATTGCAAGGTATAATATTGCTTCATTTAAAAGCAGTCTTAGGCCGGTATTCACTGGAGCGCTCATAACTTAAGAAGCTCATAAACCTATTCACCAAGCAATATTAGTGAAGATCTACGAGCGCTCTTAAAAGTTAGGAGTGGTCCCGACCACTCCTAACTTACGAGCGCTCTCTTCGAAAGTTTGTTCGCTTGTGCGTGTGCCACGCACGCATTTGACTCGAATCCATGTGAGCAATGCCAAGTAGAAGAGTATCCATTTGCTGTCAAGACCAACATTCCACAACATTTCACAGTTTGGGTATGCCTGAACAAGAGAGAGTGGCTCTCATTTTCGAACTTCGAAAAACACTTGTGAGTGGTTGATGGTTAATACCCCAAAGAAATTTCAAATTAAGAGCCTCGTAAAGTTAAGAGCCGTTTAAGAGCACTCGGTGAATACCAGCCTTAATGCCCGTGAAAGCCATGTGGTTCATATTCCTATACTATGGTGTCTATACTAGATGTGTGTCACAGGCATAAGTCTATACAGACTTAGCTAAGTCCAGATAATTTTCGAGACTTAGGCTGGTATTCACCGAGCGCTCTTAAACGGCTCTTAACTTTACGAGGCTCTTAACTTGAAATTTCTTTGGGGTATTCACCAACCACTCACAAGTGTTTTTCGAAGTTCGAAAATGAGAGCCACTCTCTCTTGTTCAGGCATACCCAAACTGTAAAATGTTGTAGAATGTTGGTCTTGACAGCAAATGGATACTCTTCTACTTGGCATTGCTCACATGGATTCGAGTCAAATGCGTGCGTGGCACACGCACAAGCGAACAAACTTTCGAAGAGAGCGCTCGTAGATCTTCACTAATATTGCTTGGTGAATAGGTTTATGAGCTTTTTAAGTTATGAGCGCTCGGTGAATACCGGCCTTAATCTAAGACTCGATAAAAACCTTAATACCAAGATAATATTAGGCGTGTTTTTTTTACAAGTCCATATAGAATTGTAGAAAAAAAACGACATCGGGACTAAGCGCTTTACATGCAAATGCAACAACTACTTAAATCTATACAGAGTTAGCTAAGACCAGATAATTTTCGAGAGTTAGGCCGGTATTCACCGAGCGCTCATAACTTAAGAAGCTCATAAACGTATTCACCAAGCAATATTAGTGAAGATCTACGAGCGCTCTTAAAGGTTAGGAGTGGTCCCGACCACTCCTAACTTACGAGCGCTCTCTTCGAAAATTTGTTCGCTTGTGCGTGTGCCACGCACGCATTTGACTCGAATCCATGTGAGCAATGCCAAGTAGAAGAGTATCCATTTGCTGTCAAGACCAACATTACACAACATTTCACAGTTTGGGTATGCCTGAACAAGAGAGAGTGGCTCTCATTTTCGAACTTCGAAAAACACTTGCGAGTGGTTGGTGAATACCGCACAGAAATTGCAAGTTAAGAGCCTCGTAAAGTTAAGAGCCGTTTAGGAGCGCTCGGTGAATACGAACCTTAATCTAAGACCCGATAAAAATGGTGATGCCAAAATAGTATTATATATATGTTGTCGATAATTTGTTCAGAGAAATCAAAAGTGACGTTTTTGGATGCTGGTTGATGCTAGTCGTCAATACAAAATACGTGATTTTCTTGTATACAGAAGCGTAGACAAACAAGGAAAATATCTGAAATTATGCTTTGGGACTTACAGCCCGATTCTGCCCAACCTCACTGAAACCTCACAAGTGATAACAACCTCTAACAGCACACTCACAACTTGTGTTTTGACAAAAACTAAACGATTGCCTAAAATGAGTTCGTTATTTTGTGTAACATATATATGCACCTGCACGGACATTCAACCAAATAGTTCCTCTGTTTTCTATAAGCAATTAAACAGTTAGGCAACTAAAAATTGAATGTGCGCGCCTAGCCTAAGAGACACTAATGATACTTTTGGGGCGGTATTCACCGAACGCTCATAACTTAAGAGGCTCACAAATCTATTCACCAAGCAATAATATTGAATATTTATGAGCGCTCGCAAAAGTTATGAGTGCTCCTGATCACTCATAAGTAGGCTTCGGATTCTCATGCACTTAAAATCTGAAAATATGCGCTTAAAATATGCGCTTAAAAATGCAAAATATGCATTTAAAATATGCACTTAAAACCAATTCAACTTAATTTCTATTCAATGTAAAAACACATTTTCTTCATCTTTTAAAATAAGTTCAAAATATGACTCAAAAACTAAGCATCAGTCAACATTTTTCAGTTTATATGTAGTGGTTTATGTGTAGTCGCGACCGAAAACAGTTGGCTGTTGTACATGAAACGTGTTAAGCTTTATGCGCGAAACAGATTAAACCAGCAACAGCACCAGCGCCGTCAACAGCAAACAGCGCGCTGGCCAGCAAATACTTTTCAAACACATTAAACCAGCATCGTGTTGAAATTTTTTGATATTTATACGTCTTATTTGTAGTTGCATTTTGTGTTATTGTAAACAGCAACAGCAAATTTTGGATTTTGACCAAGCGACGCTGTTGACGTTGCTGGTGCTGGTCGTGTTGAACGATTAAAATACATTGGCGCAAAATTTTAAACAGCCTATTATTAAGGTATTAGTATGGTACTACTTAACAATTTGCTAATTTTAAAGTAGTTTACTAACTCATTCTTAATTTTAAGAAATTTCTAACTAGTATCGTACTTAAAGAATTTTCTTAATAAATTGCTTCTGAACACACCTAAAGCAATGACATTTCGTGTAAAAAAGTAAGTACACGAACCTTTTTTGACAAATGTCAAAGAGTCATATGAAGCTAGCTAGATACTAAAAAAATAAAGTATGTATTCGATGATTTTAACTTTAATAAAAGAGTAGAGAAAGTATGATGCTATATTCGATTAAAATTTGCAAATTCGTTGTTTTAACCTAGTATTATACTAAAACAGTTTTTGCATCGTACTATCTCAATTGAAATTTTGCGCCTTTGGTTCTAAAACAATGGCTTCCGTTGTTGCTGGTGGCGTTGCTGGTGCTGGTTCAATCTATTTCGCGCTTTAAGCTTTACCACATTTTACCCACACACTTTCATTTTTGATAGATGATCGTTTCAAACACACAGACTTAATTTTTTTTTTCATTTCAATGTTTCGCCGGCACAATCTAGTCAGTTCATATATGCACCTTTGTTTATACAACAGCCTTATTTACTAACTCGTTTTAGCGCCGGAGTAAAGTTACTTCGAATTTACAACGGCTCTAATCCTGAAAAGCTTATTTATTAAGAAAATACGCCAGGAATAGAGGCGGAATAAGCTAATACTGGTCCATAGTAGGTTTAAAGCCGTTTTAGTATCTACATGTCATTTTGACATGACATCTGATCTGACATTTATAAACAGAAATGTAAATCATTAGTTTTTCTTTACAAGTCAAAATGGATAATTATTTTTCATTTGTAAATGATTTAAATTCTTTAAACACTCTAACTGATGGAAGTAGGAGACCAAAGCAGTACAAAACTCGTTTCAATCCAATGACACTGAGGGATGCAGATTTTCGCTCGAAGTAAAATATTCTCCCAAGCAACTGGCCATTCTATGCAGTTGATGATATTTATTGTCACTTCCGTACGCAATAATATTGGCTGTGTGATGTTTCGCAAATCTCAAAGCAACATTTTTCTCGTTGAATTCGACAATGTTGATGTTTATTTGTTTCTTTATGGTTTGTTTCTTTAATTTTTTCTTCTATTAGTTGTCTTGTATCTATGAATAAAAACAAATATATTTATTTGTATCTGTTGTAATCTAATTATATATACGTATATTTGTTGGTAATGTAAAGTAAACCTTAAGTTCTTACATTATTATACGCCATCTATTATTTCTACATTGTAATACTGTATCCTCTTTTCTACTTGAGTATTACAATCAAACAGTCCTTTTTACATTTTCAATAAAGCATTACGTTGTAACTAAAGTCTTTGGTGTCGGCTATTATTTTTATCCAAGTTAATCCATCAGGTTATGGGCCCAGGCCTACGTTTTAATTTAAAATAATATTCTTTGAAATATAAAGTCTGCGATACGCTAGGTAGTTTTTTTTATTTTTAAACTCGAGAAGCGTAAAATTAAAATTCTTTGAAACATAACCAGTTTGCAAGTAAGATGGCTAGTTCTTCAGCGGCACATGGTTTGCCGCCAGTAGACAGACTTAGAGGCCGAGAAAATTATCCAACTTGGAAGATTGCTATTGAGGCCTACTTGCAATATGAGGATCTATGGGGCTGCGTCCAGGGTGATGAAGCATATTGTGCTGACACCAAGAGAGACACCAAGGCAAGGTCGCGAATAATTTTGACGATTGACCCAATAAACTATGTGCACGTCCAGAATACCACAACGGCAAAGGAAGCATGGGAGAAACTTCAGGCTGCTTTCGAAGACTCGGGGCTGACGCGAAAAGTCAGTTTACTTAGGATATTGGTCACAACAACACTAGAAAAATGCGTTTCCGTAGAGGATTATGTGAATGTCATTGTCAGTACGGCGCATAAACTAAATGGTGTTGGATTAAAGGTATCAGACGAGTGGGTTGGAACTCTTCTCCTGGCTGGTCTTTCGGATGAGTACAAGCCAATGATTATGGGTTTGGAAAGTTCAGGCATCGACATTACAGCGGATGGGATAAAAACCAAGCTGCTTCAGGAGATTAAGACGGAGTCCATCAGAGCACCGAAAGCATTTTACTCGAAAAATTCGAAGAAGGCAAGAAAGAAGGTAATAAAATGTTTCAAGTGTGGTACAGAAGGGCATTTTGCAAGCAAATGTCCTGATCGGCACCACAAGGACGAGACTTTAAGATTTGGTGTTGAAAAGCGTTGCAACGACAGAACGTATTTGGCTTTCATGTCATCAGGTGCTAAGACAGACGGATGGTTTGTGGATTCATGTGCATCTACACATATAACAACAACGGAACAGAATTTCAGAGTTAAAGAGCCATGCAGTGGAGCAGGAATCTTTACAGCGAACTGCCAAGATATGTTGGCTGAGTCAAATGGTGAATCTGTCATCGAAATACTTACGGAGACTGGCGTGGAAAGCGTGACGGTTAAGGATGTGATGTATGTACCAGGAGCTGCAGCTAATTTACTTTCAGTGTCAAAAATGGTGGACAAAGGATTGTCTGTTCATTTCACACCTGAGGGAAGTTATATAAAAGACAGCGGTGGCAGAAATATGGGAACCATGGTCAACGAAGGAGGCATTTTCAAGCTGGAAATGCCAGTTCAAGAGAAGGTGTACTACACGTCGAACAAGCAATCCATGGAACTGTGGCACAAAAGGCTTGGCCACTTAAATTATGGGAGCTTGGAAAAATTACGGAAGAATTCATCGTGTGGCATAATTTTTCAGAAAGCTGAATGTATATCTTGTGTGCCATGTGTGAAGGCAAAACATCATCGTCAATCGTTTCCAGAGAAAGGTACAAGGGCAACTGACATTTTGGAACTGGTTCACTCGGACTTGTGTGGGCCGATGGAAATTCAGTCTTTGTCCGGGAGTAGATACTTTCTTACGTTTATAGACGATTACACCAGAATGATCTTCGTATATTTTTTGAAAAAGAAAAGTGAAGTTGCAGAAATGTTCGTAGAGTTCAAAGCCTTTGTGGAAAATGAAACGAGGAAGAAGATACGCATCCTTCGGACGGACAATGGTGGAGAATACACCGGAAAATATTTCGAAAATATTTTAAAGCGATATGGAATACGACATCAGCTCACTGTGCCATACAGTCCAGAACAAAATGGTGTGGCCGAGAGAGCGAATAGGACACTCGTGGAGAAGGCGAAGGCAATGTTGTTTGGAGCCGAGCTACCGAAGTCGTATTGGGCAGAAGCTGTCTCAACAGCAGCATATCTCACAAACAGATCTCCAACTGCAGCACTAGAAAAGAAGACACCAATAGAAGCGTGGACAGGACGAAGCGTAAATTTAAATCACCTCAGAGTATTTGGTTGCAAAGTTTTTGCACATATACCAAAAGAACGAAGACAGAAGTTGGACTCGAAGGCTGAAGAAAAGATTTTTGTTGGCTACGGTACAGAAACCAAAGGATACCGGTTACTTGATCCAGAAACAAAAACTATAAGTTACAGCAGAGACGTAGTATTCTTTGAGGAGTTTAATGCCAAAGAAAAAGTTCATGATGTTCAACCAGAAATATTGCGCTATCACCAACCCGTTCATGCAGAGCCAGAAAGTGAAATCATCATAGAGGAAAAGTGTGCTATGGACTTTCAAGAAGATGAAAATGCATTAGAAGAATCTTATGAAGATGCAACATCAGATCCCTTACATTTTTCTGAAACTTTTGATGAAATTGTACCGAGGCGATCAGAGAGAGTTCCAAAGCCTGTGATGATGGATGACTACGTGACTTACTTAGCGATGGAGGGTACGATAGCAGATCCAATGACACTCGAAGAAGCCCTTAAAACACCAGAGAAGGAATTTTGGTTGAAAGCCATCGAAGAAGAGAAGCAGTCACTTGAAGAAAACCAAACTTTTCAGTTCACAACATTACCCAAAGGAAAGAGGTGTTTGGACACGAAATGGGTTTTCAAAGCTAAACGAAACTCTAATGGTGAGACAGAGCGATTTAAAGCCAGATTAGTCGTGAGAGGTTGCAGACAAGCAGAAGGAATCGACTACAACGAGACGTACTCACCAGTAATTAGATATACTTCAATTCGATTTTTATGTGCGCTAGCGGCCAAGTATGACCTAGAGATGCACCAGATGGACGTGGTGACGGCGTATTTAAATGGCGATCTGGAGGAGGACATTTTCGTTAAACCACCAAAGGAACTTGTGGGACAAAATGAAAACGACCAGGTATGGAAACTCAACAAAGCTATATATGGTTTAAAGCAGAGCGGTAGATCCTGGAACAAGAAGCTAGATAGAACTCTAAAGGATTTGCAGTTCAAAGCTTCGAAAACTGATCCATGTGTTTATTTTCAACGGAAAAATGGAAAGCTGTTAATTCTTGGAGTATATGTAGATGACATGATACTCTTGTCAAACAATATGCAGTTGCTCGAGAACACAAAACGAAAATTAGCGGACAAATTCAAAATGAAAGACTTAGGAGAGGCGAAACACTTGATTGGGATGCGGATAACCAGAGATAGGCAGAGAGGCAAAATATGGTTGGACCAGGAATTTTACATTCAAGAAATCCTTGAGAGGTTTAACATGATTGACTGCAAATCAGTTTTGACACCTGCAGACCCAAACCAGAAACTGTCCAAGGAAGGAAGTCCTACCAAGAAGGAAGACATCGAGGAGATGACAAAAGTGCCGTATAAGGAGGCTGTAGGAAGTCTTCTCTATGCAAGTCAAGGAACCCGACCAGACATCTCATACGCAGTGAATATGGTAAGTCGTTTTTCGAATAATCCGGGCAAAATACATTGGTGCGCAGTAAAGCGCATATTCCGTTACCTGAAAGGATCTATTAAGATGAAATTGGAATTTTGTAAAGATGCTAATCCAGAAATAGAAGGGTATGGAGATGCAGACTGGGCAAATGATTGCTCTGATCGACGTTCAGTTACAGGAAGTTTGTTCAAATTCCAAGGTGGGCCAATTTCTTGGCAAAGCAAGAAGCAAAATACAGTTGCTCTTTCAACGACTGAGGCAGAGTACATGGCTCTATCGTCAACCTGCCAAGAGGGTTTATGGCTAAGATCATTAGCTAATGAACTAGATCCGGATGCTGTAGCGAAAGGCGTTAACATCTACTGCGACAACAGAAGTGCAGCAGAGCTGGCTAGAACCAACGTTTATCGACCACGCAGCAAGCATATCGACGTGAGATACCATTTTCTTCGACACCATGTAGAGCAGAAAGATATCATCGTCAAATACATTCAGACAGAGAAAATGTGTGCTGATGCTTTAACCAAAGCATTGTTTCATCCGAAGCTGAAGACATGTATCGATGGCATGGGTATGAAGAACAACTAGAAGACATATGAACTTAAGTTTATGGGGGCGTGTTGGTAATGTAAAGTAAACCTTAAGTTCTTACATTATTATACGCCATCTATTATTTCTACATTGTAATACTGTATCCTCTTTTCTACTTGAGTATTACAATCAAACAGTCCTTTTTACATTTTCAATAAAGCATTACGTTGTAACTAAAGTCTTTGGTGTCGGCTATTATTTTTATCCAAGTTAATCCATCAATATTTACATACCTTTTGAGAACTATCCCAGTTTTCAGAACGTTTTCTTTTGTTTTGTGTATCCATTTTATGATTTGAGCAGCCAAAATTCGCGAAAGATTATGATAAAATGAATAATAATGGAAATCAGCTGGGGTTTGTTTACGTTTATAATAACCAGAGTTTCAGATTGGTGACTTTTTTTCCCAGTATATTTGACATAAGGAACGCGTAGTTAAAACGCCTAAGAAAATACATAATAAATAAGGATTTGTTTGACGTGGCGTAAACTCGAAGTAAGTACTTGGCGTCGGTTTAATTACTCCGAAGTTGAACCGAGTATTAGTGAAAAATAATAAATAAGGCTGATAATGGTTTATATTGTGTTGTTTGAATATGGTTCAAGATTGTGAAATGAATAAAAGAAATAGATAATAGTCTTATGCCCGATTTCACGAAGGACTTTTAAACATTTAACAGGCTTCTAAACCTTAAAATGAGATGTTTTGGTTTCACCAAGCGCTTTTAAATTAAACAAGCTTTTAAACACCCTTATAAACTAAATGCCCATTTTTGGCTCATTAAATTTTAAAAGTGTCATTGAAATGTCATCAGATGTAGATAACAATTGGTTATAGGTATACCAGCTGAAATTATCGTTCTGTAAGGATTTAGTGTTCAATTTTTGAAGATACAAAATAAATAAATTAATACTAAATATTTAAATGATTTGTTTCTTTATTTCGAAAAAAATATTGATCGTCTTCATCCAATAATAAAGTGCAACACAAAGTTATTCGCTGAGCAAGAATATTCCTGGTTCACAGAAATACATTATATGACTTTAAAATGTGGTTCCGACTTTCCAACGCATCTGTGGATGAGTTTGTTGAATATGTTTGGTCTTCATTTGGAACCAAAACAAACCCAACAATGCAATAAAAAATAAATTAAGTGGTTATTACTTAACGATTTTATGCCACAGAATGTCAGTATCAGAATCTTTCCAAATATTTTGTGTACATTTCTTTTTTTTTCATTTCTTGGCATTTGTTTGAACACATAACGCTTTCTCATTTCTTCTCATACATTTCGCTTGTTAGAAAGAAAAAAGCAATTTATTTTTCCCAGGGATGTGAAGAGAACTCAATTTTAACAAAAATTTCCCCAAAATGTCCCTTTTATAGATTGGTGAAACTAAAAATTTTTAAGAGCCTGATAAAATTTAAGAGGATTTTTGATAAAAGTGCTTTTAGTGTTTGTTTATGAAATCGGCCATTAAGGTTCGTTTGCGCTGACATAAATGTTATATTTTTTTAATGTCTAGTTTAGTTTTTGAACAATATAGGTAGGTAATCTAAAAATATAAATTTATTTTAAAAAATATGCATTTATAGTAAAATATGCACAAAACAATGCAAAATATGCATTTATAGTAAAATATGCAAAAATATGCACTAACGGTTAAATGCCATTTTAAAGGAAATTTCTTGATTCGTATACATAATTAGTTGCCTTCCTTCCAAGGTGTTCCTAAAAAAATATGCATTTGCATGGAAATCCGAACCCTACTCATAAGTTACGAGAACTCTCTTCGAAAACTTGTTCGAAAACATTCGAAACAAACTGACTTTTTTTTTAATTGTCACTGTCGGAATTCTATTTGAGAATTTAATTTGTATTGAAAAAAACTTCAATCATAAATTAAAAAAAAAACATCAACAATTAAAAAAGCATGATTCCGACGAAGACGATAACATCGTATGTTTGATATTTTCCATATTTAAAAAAATTCATATATCTTTTACAATATCACTTTTCAGAACGACGGTGACGATGACGAATAAAATTGAAAAAGAGAAAACAAGACGAGTCGAAATAGGACGATCCAGAAGCTTTGGACGAGATTGAGGATACAAATGGTTGGTAGAGAAATTATTTCACTTAGAACTGTAACACTTTAGAGTTATTTTTTATTGCAGAAGAAGAACCAATTCTTGACGAAGAAAACCACACAGCGCGGAGAAGAACCAAATAAAGATGAAGAAACTGCAAAGTTCTTAAGTGAAGAAATGGTCAATGGGTACTTGTGTATGATACATAAAAACACATAATGGTACTCTTGGCTCCTATAAACATATGTCATTCGATTCTTGCCTGCAGTTCCTTAAATCAGCAGTAATATCCGGACAAACTGATGAATTCAATACACCATAGAGTCGAATTATGGTTGACTTAAGGCTCGGTCAAACAGAACGCGTTTTCAACGCCGCGTTAAGATTTTTTAACGCGACGGTAAGATTATTTTGACGCGACGTTGCAACCGCCGCGTCAGAGGACGTCAAACAGAGAGCTTTCAAGCAATGAACAAACAAAACAATCATTCCTTAACAAAAATAATATCAAGCGGCTCAGATTAACAAAAAAAGAAAAGAAATCGGCGAATATCACCAGCTGTGCCGAGAGCTAGAGTCGCACATCTCGAAGGCCAACAAACAGAAGACCTAGCAATGCGGCATTTATAAGAGACAAATTTGTCTCATATTTCAATAATAATAATTAAATATGTATGTAAGACAATGTTCTTATACGATTTATCACCCATATCGTATAGACATGGGTTATTTCTCACCAATTCAATTAATTTTTCCATCTTGAAAAAGTTTAAAATTCCTTTGACTGCCGCAGCGTTAGAAATAATCTGTAATTTCATACAACGTCGCGTTTCACCGCCGCGTTGCAACGCCATGGTGAATTCAACGCGGCGTCGAAAACGCGTTCAGTGTGACATGGGGCATGTATTGCAATGTAATACAACGCTGCGTTTGAACGCGGCGGTGAAACGCGGCGTAAAAACGCGTTCTGTTTGACCGAGCCTTTAGCTGTAAATAGCGGTACTGGTTTTTTTTTATTCGATCAATAAAAATAAAAATGAATAATAACATACCTTTGAGTATATATAATATGGAGGGCTCGTTCCTATCCCTAATGCATTGTAGTACTTGAAGTTGTGATAGGGGTCGCTGTCTCACTTTCTGTAAGTTAAGGATACAGCCGTATCCTCCGATTTGTGCTTACCTTCTCCTCGCACATAGTTCTCCATCACATGTGATATGAAGCACTCGGCAATAACTTTGTCTTACACAAATTTGAGTAGCGCCCCCTATGATAGTCACGCATTTCGAATAGAAACGAGCCCTCCATATTATATATACTCAAAGTAACATACGCACATAAATGTTGTTTTGTTTAAATGACATTATATTTCACATTTGATTTCTACGCTGTCAATTTTGTTTGAATTCACAGTTTGAACATGCCTGGTTGAGAGAAAGTGGCTCTCATTTTCGAACTTCGAAAACAACTTATGAGGGGTGGGTGAATAGCACAAATAATTCCCAATTTATGAGCCTCTTAAACTTAAGAGCCGTTTATGAGCCTTCGGTGAATACCGCCCTTGCTCTCCAAAATAGTATTGTCTGGAAACCTGACAATATCTCCTACCAAAATATTTAATCAATATTTATTTATAAATCGTCTTTATTTTTTGTTTTAAATACAAAATTACTTTCCATTATTTTATCTGTTTCTTAAATTCCTCTTGAATTTGATAATTGTTTTTTTTTAGTAGTTTATAATCGGCTGTTGAGATTCAGTTTACTGTGGTGAATTTGTTGTGAGGTTTCTTATGAGGATTGCGTGAGAATACCAAAAATGTAATCGATCACAAAAACCTCACAAGAAATCAACCTCACAAGAGCATGTGACTTGTGAGTCCTCACAACGCCAGAATCGGGCTGTTAAGCTGTACGCTATGAATATTTTGTTGCTTATTTCTGCGAACCCAGAGATTCTTTTGATTTTTGAATTGTCAAACAAAATCTAGCTAATTTGTGATATGAAGGATTTAAGAAGGTTTTGTAATCATATGATTCGGTTTAAACCTACAAAGCAACAGTTGCCAGATGACGACCGGCCTTAAATAAATATAGTTTTTCAACACACTCATCACCTTTTCGGAAAAATCCAACAACAAGTTGACGTCGACGACATTTGACTTTGACATATGACATTTATTGCATATGTCATAGCCAAAGAAAATGATAACGTAAAATTTTTATTTGTTTATTGTAAAAACAAATTGCTTAAAAGCAGATGCTAAATTAAAAGTTTAATAATTAAAAATCAATTTTTCAAATCGTTCAAATGGAAATGGCTAAATCAATTTTTGGTTCTCGAGACCATGACGGCTATGTTGGTCGGGAGGAACATGCTGTAAGTTTTTCTTTGACTTTATCTCAAATATGGTACTGTTTTTCACACGCCTACACTTTCTTTCTGTAGAAAAAACTACAATTCAATTATTCCGAAGAAGACAACGATTTACCTGACTTAATTGACGAGTTAAGTGTTGTGGATGGTCTTCGACCGAATCCCGGAGGACCTTTCTCTGCACTCACCCCTTCAATGTGGCCACAAGAGATCCTAGCCAAGTTGGGGCAACCGGAATGCGAGGCAGATCCGAATGACCAGCCTGATTATCGGTTTGACGAGTTTGGATTCAGAGTGGAAGAAGAGGATGGGCCCGAACAAAGCTCAAAGAAATTATTAGGAATTCCGTTCGTTGAGAACACTGAGCAAAGGAAACAATGGATTGCCCACTTAGAGTTCTCTCACAACAAGGAGGCTTGCGAGTTGACGTGGGAAAATGTCGACGTAGTTCTACCACGAACGGAAAAGCTGCGTCAAATGGTCCGCGATGGAATCCCTCATTCTTTACGCCCGCAAATGTGGATGAGACTCTCCGGAGCTCTGCAGAAGAAAATAAAAACTGAAACTTCGTATCAAGAAATAATAAAGGCCTCTGGCAACGACGCTCTCATGACATCCAAACAAATTGAGAAGGATTTGCTGCGGATTCTTCCCTCCAATGCGTGTTTTAGCAATCCCCATGGAACTGGAATTCCGCGTTTACGGAGAATACTACGTGGTATCGCGTGGCTTTTTCCTGATATTGGCTATTGCCAAGGAACTGGAGTTATTGCCGCCTGCCTGCTGCTTTTCATGGAGGAAGAAATTGCTTTCTGGATGATGGCCACAATTGTGGAGGATCTCCTACCAGCATCGTACTATTCGTCGACTCTTTTGGGAATACAAGCCGATCAGCGTGTGATGCAAACTCTTATTGCAAACTATCTGGCATCCGTTGATGAAACTCTTAAAAAACATGACATTGAACTTTCGCTGATAACACTCCACTGGTTCCTGACACTGTTTGCCAATGTGGTGCATATGAAAATCCTCGTCCGTATCTGGGATTGGTTCTTTTACGAAGGTTCGATTGTTCTATTCCAGCTGACTCTGGGCATGCTGCGTATCAAAACTGAGGATTTACAGCGTTTAGAAAATTCTGCACAGATATTTAACTCGTTATCGGATATTCCTGGAGAAGTGGACGATGTTGAGGTGCTGTTTCGCAATGCCCTCGAAGTTGGGGGTTCGCTGAGCCAGACCGTCATCGATACCCATCGTCGGCGGCACTTAGCCTACCTTATGGCCGACCAAGGAGGTTTGGTTGGAAATCCAGAGGCGGTTCCAAATTTACCTAAACAGCAGCTCGCAAGACGTCAGGTTAAACGTACTAAGTCCGTTCTGCAGACTTTGCTGTTCCGTGGCGGCGAAGACAATGAACCGGATGAGCTTAAAAACAAAAATATTCGCCAGACAGAGATTCTAGTGGATCTCCGTGAGGCGATTTTAAAAGTAGCTCGTCATTTTCTTACCATCGAACCCAAACTGCAGGCGCATATCCGTCTTACTGCCGAATACAACAGCGATAGCCATGCCAAGGATCATGAAAACTTCATAAACGTGGCCCGAACCCGCAAACGACGAGCTAAAGCTCTGCATGACTTTGAAAGGCATGACGATGATGAGTTGGGATTTCGTAAGAATGATATCATTACAATCATCAGTCAGAAGGACGAGCATTGTTGGGTGGGAGAGTTGAACGGGCTGCGTGGTTGGTTCCCTGCTAAGTTCGTCGAATTGCTTGATGAGCGTAGCAAGCAGTATACCTCGGCGGGAGATGATGCGATCTCAGAAACTGTCACAGACCTGGTTCGAGGCACTCTAGCACCGGCAATTAAGCAAGTTCTCGAGCACGGCATGAAGCGGCCAACTTTTCTCGGAGGACCTTGTCATCCGTGGCTATTCATTGAAGAAGCCGCTACCCGTGAGGTGGAAAAGGATTTCGACTCAGTCTACAGCCGACTGGTGCTATGTAAAACCTATCGATTGGATGAAGACGGTAAGGTCCTCACACCTGAAGAGCTTTTGTATCGGTGTGTTCAAGCTATCAATCAAAGTCATGATGATGCTCATGCTCAAATGGACGTTAAGTTGCGTAGTCTTATTTGCTTGGGCCTCAATGAACAGGTTTTACATCTTTGGCTGGAGGTTCTATGTTCGTGCGTCGAAATCGTCCAAAAATGGTATCACACATGGAGTTTTGTTTATTCTCCTGGTTGGGTTCAGATCAAGTGTGAACTGAGAATTCTATCGCAATTTGCTTTCAACCTGAATCCTGATTGGGAGCTGCCCCCAAAACGAGGAAAGGAAAGCCAACCGCTCAAAGACGGTGTAAGGGATATGCTTGTTAAGCATCATCTGTTCTCATGGGATCTGTGATGGGATAAAGAAGATCAGGTCCGAAGCAGGTGATAGCTTTTTTCTTCATAACCATTCCTGTATTAAAAGGAAACCAAAACAAAAATACGAAAAAAAATTTATTCATAACTTTTTGTATGTATGTATGTTTGTGTTTTTGATTCTTAATCTTTAATCCCTATGCCCTTTTGTTTTATTATACTAAAATTAAATTTAAAATAGAGTTTCTTGATGCTAACTTATGTTATAACTGTAAATTATTTAATTTTAAATTCTTAGCTTCTTATATTAGTCTCCATTTTTTTACTATTCTTCTTCTTGTTATAAAAATATTTTCTTCCGATAGTCTAAGCTTTGGAATCACTAATGGCAAGCTGTGTTAAATTTTCAATTTATTCGGATATCCATGAACATCTTATTTATTTTGGATATATGTATGAACTATGAACGTCACTTGCGTCGCGAAATTCAATTTAAACAACCTTAGTCTTTAATACGAGTATAAAAAAATGTTTAAGTTGCAACATACTATTTAACAATTTGAAAGAATGTACAGAAAAAGGGGGAAAAGTAGGTAGTAATAATTTTTTTTCATGTTTTAAATCGTTTCGTATATCTACTTATATCAACCCAATGTTGGTTTGGTTGGTTTACTTGTGAAAGTTGTATTTAAAGACGAATTCGAAGAAAGATTTGTGCTGAGTTATCCAAACTTTATCTTGATAGGACCACCTTTCATTCCTTTTTTCATTTTATTTTATTATCGAGCTTTCCATTTTCTGAAATGGTAAAATATGAACTATTCTATTTCTATAACGAATTAGGACATATTTTCCTGAGTCTAACGTTAACTTTTTGTTTGTTGTATGTAGGTAACAGCTTATTTCAACAGCCTGCAAGTTACTCATAAATTATTACGTTTAATTTCTATTTTTTTGTTTGTCTTTTCTTGTTGTGTGTTTTTAACATTTTTTGCTTAAAAGCCTTGAAGGTAAGTCTTCGTGAAGTTTTTTATTCTATAGAATCTCGTTAAGTCATTTGTTCGTTGCTGGAGGTATCGTTTTATTCTGCTAGGCAGCTCTAAATAATGATTCTAAGCCATTTGTTAAATTAAAAAAATATTTTTTTAAACATCTATTAATTTCAATTAAGGTTGAGTGAATTATTTCTGCTGCAAAAAAAAAAAAAAGAAAAGTTTTTTTTATCTCTTGTCAGGAAAAGTAATGCTCATTGACCTTTCGGAATTGGCAGAAAATTGCAAGTCCCTTCTATTTCTGCAAACACGCACACAGAAATGGTTGAGAGCTTTAAGTTACTAGGTTTAGGCTCTCTATGAGTCGTCATCGTCTCTAATTTATTTTATTTTTTGAACTCCTACCTGTCCGTATGTAGTACTATGGTGTGGATCAAAAAATTATATTTTGATTCCTAATCTTAATAGTGTTTTAAATTGAAGTAAGGAAAATCCTGGTGCGATATCAAATCTTATATGTTAGGTTTCGGGGAATGTTTGTAAAAGTTCCATGTCTTTTTGGTCTTATCTTCATGATTTTTCAGTACTAAAAATAAATATTGAATATGAATCTATGCAAGTAATCAATTATAAGCTTTGTGCAAATGTGCACTTGGTGCGTCTGCAATACGTATCTTCTGCGGGTGGATGCTTATCATATTTGTTTTTATTATATACTTCGCAATTTCTTACTTCTAAATTCTTTGAATTGTTTCCTCATTTCAACCAACCCGATAATACGAATTATAAATCTGATTCAAGTTGACTCTGTGATTTCTGTGGGCTCTATTATAAGTATGTTTGCTCTATTATACTAGCTCGATCTTCTTTATTTATAACATCTAGCGGGAATAATCTTGTATGTATATACAAAATTGTTATTAAATTTTTTCTTAAGTGTGATCTTAATTTCATATGAGTCTTGATCTGGGTTGGAAAAAATCTTCAAGAATGGTGGTAAAGTTTTCCATATTATCATACTCTATAGCCTAGTTTTTCCAAAGGTTTTATTTTGTTTGTTTATCGTGAATCTAGTTTTGCTTTGTAAAATTTGTTGTTTAAAATGATTTAAAGGCTTTTTGTTACTTTTATTTCCTCATTATCACGGGCGTCCGCAACAAGGTTTGTTGTTCTTGGTTAGAATATTATTTTTGAGCTCTTCTATGAACGCGTGCCATAGCTTCATTTTAGTATAAGGGTTTCTTTTTGAGACTGCAAAAGTCAAGGGTTGATGATCGGTATGGATCTCCAAATCCGTTAATTCATAAAGGTAATTTCATAAGTTTTGTAATCCGTATACTCGGCATAAAATTCTTTTTGATTTGCTGCATAAGAAAGTTCAGTTTTACCTAGGTTTTATTTATAACAGTGATGGGCTTGTTGTGCTTTAGAAGTTGTTAAAGTAATTCACAAGAAAGACTTAGGTTTCTCTCCTCGTACAGCTTCCTTGTTGGTAGAGAGAGAAGAAAGACTTAGGTGTTGTTTTCGATCATAGACTTTCTTTTAGTTATCATGTTGATATTGTTAATAAGGCAAATCAGATGCTAGGTTTCATAAGTACGAACACAAAGGATTTCTCCGACCCATATACACTTAAATGCCTCTAGATATATAGCTTTTGTTCGATCAAATGAATATTGAATATTGTACTTGTTGTAAAACAGCGAAAGTCAAAGAAATAAAACAGAAACAATTAAAGTTATAAAAACGAGATCCTTATTTCTCGAAGGTTTTATTCAGATTAATTTACATGAACGTTGGAATTTGAAATTATAATGAGACAGAAAGAGTGAATAAGATATAGTTTGTAGTTACAAAGAAAATAGATGCGTTCGAGTATTAATAGTTTTGTTCAATGTAGTGCGTTTGAAACTTCAACAGTACTGTTGTATGGAATCCGTCTTATAGTTCTTATTTTTTAAGGTAACACGGGTTCAAAAGAGCTACACAAGGTTTGCTTTTTACAAATTGAAATGAAATATTCCAAAACCTTCGTATTTGATTAGGTGCCTGCTTTTTGATATGCAAACGCTTGAAACTAGAAGTTATTTATTAAACTTTTTTTCAAGTAGAATGCTCCGTATACGTTTCCATTTTAGTCAATATTACTATGGCCAAGTCAAGGTCAAAGATACCAATAATATTTTAAATATAATTGACATTTTTTTAAATAGTTCTAGAAAAATTTTTAAGAAAAATGTATTGTATGCATTGTTGCTCCAATGATTTATCTCATGTTTCTATTGTTTTATTATAAGAATTTGTATCTATCTATTTATTCACTTTGTACATATTAATATATTTATTATAAGTTAAATTTGTTTTCTGTAATCTAAATGAGGATTTTATCTCAGATTGATGAAATAAATAAATAAACAAAATTGCTCCTATTGCATCGTCCAATATATCAGTGGTTAGTACGAACTTTTTATTATAATCGAGAATTAGAATTAGATTATTTTGCAATTGTTCGAAGGATTTTATTGCTTCGTCGTCTAATGTTATAATGGTTTTCTTAGCCATTTCGGTTGAAACTTTACCATTTTCGTTCCGTGGATATTTGGACAAAAGTTTGGCTGTATTAACATGGTTTTAATATATAAATATATTAATTGCCTGAGCGTTTTTGGTTGAGGGTATTCTTTAATTGTCTTTACTTTTTCTTCATTTCTTAAATAATATTGTGTGCTATTATATATTCCACAAAATCTATTTCCTCTTTATAAAATGTATTGATTTCTTCAGTGAAATCTTAATGCTGGCTTGTTTTAGAATTTCTACTACCTTTAATATGTATTTGGAGTGTCCCTTTTGATTATCATTTTATATAAAGTCTTTATATATAATGCGCCTAATTCTCTATGTTCTGTTTGCTTTGGGGGTGGCCGTGGCGCGATGGATGTGTGCTCGCCTGTCAACCTCATGATGACAGGTTCGATCCCTGCCGTCGTCTATGTCGCTTTAATTCCATTAAAAACCTTCTAAAAATTGTCATCAATGGGTTGCTGGTTTACTCATTACATGTTGTTCAGGCATAACACTAACAACATGTAATTGAGTTAAGCTAGTATGCCCAACAAGGATGAACACGAATAAAATAATGTGAATTATAAGCCTCATAGAAATAAGACACGGCATTTCTCCGCTTTAGCTCAGCCGCCATCCCTGGAGATAAAAATATCTGAGACAACCACTAACAGTCTCAGAACATCGTGTCACACATCTTTCCTATCCTTCTTTCTCTTCATTAACTTCAAGCCCGCGCTGTGTTGAAACATTTAAAGGGTAATCATAATCCCTTGAGCGCGGGTAGATTATAAAAAAAAAAAAAAAAAAAAAAAAATGTCAGTAGCATTGTTAATTATATTATTTCTTAAAATAGTTAGGGATGCAAAGTAAAGTTTCGTTGCAGGAAACGTTTTCGTCTATTTCCTGTAACTCACATTCAATAACCAACGAATTATTTGTTATTACCTCTAGGGCATGTTTCAAAGATTTATCTCTGTTTGGAGAGATACTGTGCTAGCTTTACTTTTAGATTTTAGTGAAAAGGTCAAAACACAATAAAGTATCTATCTATTTGATGCAGATAACAATTGCCCATGGATTATCACTTGATATGGCAGAGCTGCCTAAGCAGCATAATAATCCTTGGTCTCAACACTTCCCTCATTTAAAAGAGGTCATAATCCTTTAACCAACTAGGAGTGTTAATATTTCTTCCTCTAGAAGACATCCTCTGAGGCTCTGAAGCTGAACTTGGTGAAGGAAATCCTTGCAGCTCTGAATTTTCTGAACTTGATTCCAATGCATCTTCGAAATTGTCCGATGAATCAAGACCTGATTCATTTAAACTTTCATTTTCAGTTGGTGGTTCGGAATCATGTTTTGTCGATATTGGTTGATCTTGCAATAAATCCATCAAATCAAGGAATTAAGAGAATCTAGACTTTATTTAGTTTGTATGTGAACGAATAAGTCTACTTTTTTTTCATCGTTGACAAGAATATTGTAACCGACGCACAGTGGGTCCTCTCCATACACATCAGTGCTCAAAATACAGTTTTTAATTTTTGTCTTTAAAAAAAAAAATAAAAATACATAATAAATATACATATTATAACATATTTTATTTGTAAGTATTATCTTTCTTCTCTGTCTAATGGTCAAGTTACGGTACATTCAAGTTGACTTTTTGTCATTGGCCCTTAGTAATAGACATTCATAGAATCGGTTTTAAAGTCACTTTTTGTTAGATGTAGAAAAGTTGCTTTTAAAATTTCGTAGTAACAGATCAAATTTACAAAAGTCTTATTTATACCAATAATTGTGACTCATTTTCATAATTTCGTTATTGTGAACTGATACACAAACAGATTTCTATTAACCAGATTCGTAAAGTTCTATTGTGATTCTATCATTTTAAATTTAACTTAGTTACAGGAAAGGAGCTTTTAAGTATGTATTTATAATTGAAATTTGTTTTATTTCTACGAATGTTTGGTTAAAATCGAACTTAGGCTAGATTCGGATCTATTACTCAGGGCCATTGATTTTATTAGACATGCGCAAGTTTTAATTTTTTGCAGCTTTATTTTAATTTTAAAAGTTAACTTCGATAAAGAAAAAAAAAAATTAAAAATATGTTGTTTGTTCAAGAAGGCATGTAGAGTGCAAATACATTTTTATTTTCGTTTGAAAGGTGTTACTTAGTTTATAAAATACATAAATGGATGACGGTTTTACTCACGGGCACTGAAATTTTTAAAATGATTTTTTTTAACTGGCGCAGAGAACTTTTAAATCTAAGTATACAGCATGAAAGAATAAATATTTGTTATTAAAAATCCGAAGACAGAAGTAAAAGTTAGGTGCGCTAATTCGAAATATCACTGTTTTTGTTCGCGGTTCAATAAATAAATAATGCAAATGCCGACAAAAAAATTTGGTAGTGGATGTTTAGCTAAAATATGAGTATGTGGGTTTGTAGGTATGTTTATCATGATATCAAATCCGAAAATTCCGGCGGGTTTTTTTCTCAGCTTTGGGTAGGGGGTAGGGGTGAAGTTAAAAACTATCTATTTTTCTTATCTTTGTTCCAGGAATGTAACCACTTATATAAATATAAAATTTAAATATGCTATTTGATGCTCTGTAATTAAACCTAAGCTTACATACCTGAATGTTGACCATTCGACTGATAGAACTTAAGCTTTTTAGTGACTCATATCGAATTTTTTGTTAATTTTTTGCTTAATATAAAATTGGTTTTCAGATACATACGATACGGAAAGATTAAGGTGTTTTTTTCGTAGAAACAGCTCGACTTTACGTGAAGCTCTGTCCTTTGTATCCCATGACCACAAGTCTGCACCAAATCCTTATCAATGAAAGTGAAATAATGACTTATGCCCTACTTCCAATTAGCCAGTTAAGCGAAGAAGACCAGGAGGTGCGAAATAGAGATTTTCATATATCGGCAACAATTCAGCGGGAAGACATCACAAAAAAAAAGAAGGATAACATGTGGGATGTTATTTATTTCTGCCAATCCCTTGATAACATCGCGCACAACGACAATCATTCACCGAAAAATGTTTTATCCTGAAGTCATAAATATGTTACTCGAAGAACAATTGTTTTCTTAAAATAAATCTATCAATAACCTTGAAAATATTTACTATAGTCAGAACTATATTCATTATTAATAATATTTTCATTTTCAACAGCAGTTAGTATCTATTTATAACAGTTCTTAGCATTTTAAAAAAGATTTTGAATTTTGAGCACTGCTTAGTATGAAGGGGAACCACTGTGCGACGGTTCCTATTTTTTTAATTATTGTGCCTGAAACCCAGTGATTCTGGCTTTTTCGATAAATTTTAGCATATACCATTCCACCCACTACGAAATCCCGTTCATTAGCACCGTATTGTCTGTTGAACTGACGATTCAGCTTTTCGTTTGTATAAATCAGCTTTTATTGACTTGGTTTTAGTAATTCCAGTGATGCTCTATAATTTCATCTGCTGATAAAATTGAAACTGCATTTTCCAGACTGGTAATAACGCAATATTTCTGGTTAAACTTCGTGATCTTCTTTTTTTGCCTAAAAGTCCACAAAGAATACAACGTCTCTGCTGTAATTGACGTTTTTTTTTGTTTCTGGATATTCTTTGCTCAGGTAACATATCTTGGTAAAGATTCATGTTCCACAGCATGGCTTTTTTACTCTCAAATTCTTTTCAAATGTTGCTATGTATATAGATTCATATGAATCTACGAACCATTCGTTTGTTGTAGCACCTGATGAAATGAAAACCGGTATATTCTGTCTTTGCTACGATTTCCACTACCGAACCTTGAAGCCTCGTCTTTGTTGTGTTGTTGATCAGGACATTTGCTGGCAAAATACTCTTCTGTGCAATACTTGAAACATTTTATTATGTTATTTCTTGCCATGTTCGAACTTTCGGAGTAAAATAATTTTGATGGATTCCGTCTTAATTTCCTGAAACAGCTTTGTTTTTACCACATCTGCTGTGATGTCGATGTAATCATCCGATAGACCATCCAGGAGAAGAGTTCCAACCCACCCTGAGTAAAACTTTAAGCCAACGCACTCCGCCCGTGCTGACAATCACGTTCATATATTCCTCTACGGATTAGCGGTTTTGACTAAAATCTGACATAACGTATCAGCCCTGAACAGCCTCATTTGTATCCTCGACGTGCACACAGTTTATCAAGATGATTCGCGAACTTACTTAGGTCTCACTTGCCCTCAGCACAATAAGCTCCATCACCCTGGACGCAACCCCATAGGTCTTTATATGGCAAGTTGGCACCTCCAATTTGGATAATTTTCTCGACCCTAAGATTTAGTATTACAAAGTAGAAATACTTGATGGCGTTTAATTTATAAGAACTTTACATTACAAACAGTATGTACGTTGGACTCTAAAGCCAAAAGTCTGGCGATATATCTCTTTTCATGAAAAAAGCTTCTCATCTTAGCCGTCCTCATTAGATCTTTCCCCTTGTAGATCCCTTGTATTACTCCCGTCAACACCAGAATGATTGAGAGTTATAAGTAACTAGGTCCTCCACCAACCACCAACCAGTTATATCTGCTTATAATATTTAAAAATTGCTGAAAATCAATGTTTCCTGATTTCGTGACATTTCTATTCTAAAAAAACTTCATATTGATTGTTATTAAATCTTTAACAAAACCACCAAAAAAGGTAAATAAGATAAAAAAACAAAAATAAAAAATAAAAACAAATATAAAACTAAAATTGGTAAAAAAAAAACATTTCTTAATAAAACGTTGAATCGTGAAATGCAATTTAATATGGCGCATTTATTAAAAATTCATTTTAGATATATGTATGTACATAATGTACATATGTACGTCACGTTCTATAAAAATCTTGAATTTATAGTTAATTGGTCTTAAGATATCAATAACGAATAATTTTTTTAAGGTATCCGAATATATTGAAAATTAGTACACATTAGAAATAATGTGCATAGTTTAACAAAAAAAAAAACATATACCTACATATATGGGAGAGCTTATTGCGACGGCCTTTGTACCTTACCGAATAACTACCTTCCTCTAATTCAATATCAGATAATTTAAAAAAGGAGATAAGAAAGCAGTACTCCGTAATTTCGTTTACCTTCATAGAAATGAATTTAGAATTTACTCTTGTTTATGCATATAAGTATTCCTTTTTTCAATTAAATTTTATTTTTTTCGGAGCCGACGGTTATCCAAACTTTGTTTGAAGTTAAACGCTCTTTTTTCACTCGCCTACCATTGCTTTGATATAATTAATCCACATTTTTTTATTATTTCAAACTTTTTTTATAGAATTTAACAAAACAAATTTAACAAAATCAAAATAAAATAAGACAACAATTTAACTTTTTAATTTATGTTTGATTTTTATCAAAATCTGTTCTACATATATATATATAACTTAACTTTAACTCACGTGAAGAGATCTTATGAAAATGATGTATTTACCAAGAACCAACTAACACTTGACTTTCTAAAATAACTGCCTTGATCAATACTTACCTTATCTATCGGTTTTCAAATCTTATTATTTAAATTTAATTTACTTAAACCTTGTTAACATATTGAAGTGAAGTTAAAATGGGCTATACGCAGTAGATGATAAATATTATTATACAAAAATGACAGTTGAATAAATGTATGTGAAATACTTTACGATTTGCATCAGGTTTAATGTCAAATGTATGTAATAATTTAATTAATTGAAATTACATCAAAAGAGAATCTACCCCAATAACAATTTACCCTAAACGCCATTATTTCTGGAGTTTTGCTCTCAATGTTTGTCATAAAACACGAGAATGTCATTGAATGGCAAGAATACAAATAAATATACATAATAGAATGTAAATAAACCATAAAATAATGTTTACACTAAAGCAAGGTTGTTCTTGGCATTCCCCTGAGGCAAAATCTTAGATTTGAGTATGGAGCACATATATTATCTAGAGAACCGACTTAAGGGGCTTGTTGCTTGTTCTCTTTGCTCAAAGTGCACAAACAAAGGGAACAAGTGTGTTCGATTTGAAATATCCAAACTTGCCTTTTTTTAATTTTTATCAATATAACGTATATTTACCATTACTTTTCTTGCTTTTGACATATTATAATTCATGAATATTTATGTTAAAAATCAAATGTTAAAATTATCTTGGAGATCGATAAAATGGTTCTCCAATTTGTTGGTTCACATTATACACTCTCGGCTTCTTTAATTTAAATTTAAAATTATAATATTATCAGTAGTTGCGCACTGCTGTACAAGATAATCCCTAATCCTAATAAATATACCAAAATTTCACATGATTTTTCATTTCACATTGACTTGATGTATGAAAACAAGGTTTATTATAAAAAATATACACTAAATAAACTAAACAAATTTTTATGTGCCTTTTTTTCTCATTCGTTGCATTTTTTTTTTAATTTAAAATTAAATTATAAATTTAGACTAAATTAATTACAATATATTATGTACCTATATTTAATTTTATGTTATGTCAAAGAAATCAAAATATTTATAAATGTATTGCTATTATTATTAAACGAAATTAAAATCATGTACAATTCCTTCTTGCATAATGTTAAAGTATTAAATATAAATAATTAACTTAATAATTAAATATATATAAATGTATTTCTATACATCAAACATAACAAAATAATGTTTTACTTTTTGCTTTTCAATTTTTTTTCTGTCACAGAAAACGACTGCTTTTTTTTTGAAGGTTTTATGTGCCCTGAATTTTACTTTCATACTTATTTTTAGTTGAACTGGGAATTTCACACCACATGGACAGATAGAGAAAATTTTTAAAATTCATCAAAATTTCCAGGCAATTGAGCTAATATAAATATTAAATTAATTTCACCAAAATGTTTTGCATTTCCAATGAACAAACATACAAAAAAAAAATCATCAAAATCGGAAATGTGTTAAAGGCTAATCAAGTACATAATATAAGGATTTAATGGTTGGACTTCGTCATTTAGTACTTACACTAAAGTTGATACGTGAAACTTTATCAAGTAATTTATTCATAAATTACTAGCTCTATCGAGTCTTGGTACCGAGTATAAATTAGGGAGAGAGAAAACTGATTCGAAAGTTGGTTCCTATTCTACTTTTAAATTGTACTATGTATGAGCATAAAATCGGATGACTGTTGTTCGGAGAAGCAGTAGAACGTCAATTTTAGAAAAAATTTTAAAACCTAACTTTCTTTATTGAAATTTAAATTTTATGAATTCTCTTTAAGTTTGGACATCATCGGTACAAGTTTAAATTTTAAAACTCTATCCTCTTTTTATAAAAACTCTAAATCTAAAAACTTGCATTCAATTCTACTTATTTCGACTTTTTTCGTAGAGCAAATTAAAATAATTGCTAAAGATATCTAGCATAAAATAATGCCCGATCGACCGTAATGGCAATTATTTCGCAATAATTTTCGAATTTCGATCAAGTTCCGCATAGTTTCTGACAAAGACATGGAAAATAATAACAAAGAATTAAATTTATTAAAAGGTTTGTTTTTGTGTATGATAATATTACTCGCAGTAGGCTCAAAAGCTTTTCGCACCATTCTTATGAATGTTGAACGTTCGATTCGATAAAAGCCAACAGTATTGAAAAGTTGGATGCGTTAAAAATTGTCTCCAAAGCTATCTGGATAACTTTATGTTGTTGTAACCACAAATAAAAATACATTACATAACTTATGGATTACACAGCTCCACAAAAAAAAAAATTAATATGGGATCAGACCACCTTTACTATAAGTTTTCGGGGTCGCTGAATCCGAATCCGTACACCATTTTACCCTATAACGTCAGGATTTTTCATAACCTCAGTGACTTCAGTGTCAACCCCCATTGACCCAGGGTGCCCGAGTTGAAGCTCTCGGAGGGTATAGCTCAAGGATGACAGGTGCAAAAAAGTTCAAACTCCCTATAACCCAACCAGGTTAACCCCAATAAACCTAGGACACTAGAGTTTTAGCTCTTCCAGGGAATCATTCGCAGAGCAGGGATAAAAAAACAGACAAACTTCCTCAAACGCAAGCAAAAAATCCTGTTAAAAATCATTGTTAAAAGATAAGTCAAAGAAATCTCAAATGATTGACAGTACGGTTTGCATTTAGAATACCTAATCAAGTGCACTCTGCCAAAAAATCGGTGAATGCATTTTTATCAAATTTTAATGGCAAATCTCGAGACGCTTAAAACGAATCTTCAAAACATTAGCGATTAAGAATTTTAAGGGGAATGATTGTTTAATGTGTAAGCTTTATTCTATATAAACTATTGAAACTTGAGATGAGACCCTTATTGACACTAAGAATAGAAGACGTCTTGATCGTTTCCCAAATATCAATCAATGAACCAGTAGCCCAACTATTAACCCCACTATTACGGTTTACGAATCGAACGTTCGAGGCGAGATTTTTTCATTGGCGAACTACACATTCGACATACTACGGTTGGCGAACTTTACAATTCGAGTTCGAAATTTGAAATTTATTAAAAATATCAAATATATGACATTTAAGTC
The DNA here is from genome assembly GCA_911387755.1 of Chrysotoxum bicinctum. Classification (NCBI taxonomy): domain Eukaryota; kingdom Metazoa; phylum Arthropoda; class Insecta; order Diptera; family Syrphidae; genus Chrysotoxum; species Chrysotoxum bicinctum. The sequence goes on from OU426988.1 coordinate 38,744,275, forward strand.
GAATCAAAGGTTCTCGATTCGCCAACCGTAATACTAAATTCTCACACTCACATGTTTCTTTGTTCGACTCGCCAGCCGTAATAAGGGGGTCTATGGTTGATTAAATTAAATTATAAGTGTTACCTTTTGGATCTTAAGATGTTTTGTGTCTCTTCTAGCAGTGTCCTCCAGACTCCTCCTTTAATTTGCGTGACTTATATTCCTCTATTCTTCCTTTGTTTATACTTTCGTTGATACCATTTAAGGTTATTTATTGGAGTACACACTGCTTTCCCAAAAGCGTAGCTCTTTTTTGTTTAATAGTAGAAGCTTGCCGTCGTTTCTTTCCTGCTGGTTCTTCAGTTTGATGTTGCTCCGAAACTTCACCCGCAAATCGGGTAAAATTATCTTCCATATTTAAAGCGATTGCTTCTTAATTCTGAATTGAAGTGCCTGCATCTGCCTGAGCTTGTTTTATTGCAGGCTCAGATGAGGTTGGCAAGGGGTTTGGAAGCAAAGTGGGCTGGGATACATTGATTAAATTTCCACTTGGGTTTAACCACTTCCCTAGCTGCTTTTATTTCATTTAAATTGAGGATTATTATCTTCTTCGGCCCAAAAATAATAAGAGCAAAAATAATAAGAATTTGTCTATAATTATGGAATAAGCGATTCAAAACTTTTGCCAAGCATCTCCATCTTTTACTGGAGACGTTTTTTGTATCCCCTTCAAAAAAAAAAACCCTAACTGCTCGTCTTCTTCATCTTCATTGTAAATAACAAGTGTTTAGTGGACAAATTTTAAACTTTAAAAATTTTGAATTTCTGTAGTGTCTTTTTTTTAGTAATTTACACGCGCTCAAGGGTATATTGAGACACTCTTATAATGTTAAACACAACACGAGCGCTGGGGAATTGGGTGAGTTGAAAGGATGTTACGAATCTCTGGCATTTCCCATGAAAAAAAAAAAATAAATTGAATATAATAGTCTTCATTGGTTGCACCGTTTTTTTCCGTATGTGGAATTCGAAATTCGAAAGGTTTTGTTAGTCACTGAATCCACGCAGGAAACAGTGAGTGCCAACTTTATACAGTGGGTAGATTCCCGCCTAAACGAAAAAAAAAACTTTGATAGGTCTTTTCCTTTCGACCACCGAGCGAGCAGCATCTTTACTTAAGGTACCAACTTATCCAAGATAAAGAAAGACTTATATATTTTAAGAAACATTTTTTTATCTAGAATATATATTTTCTGGATATCCAAGTATCCCTTTTGGGAATATTCCAAATTTATTACGTGGTCAGCGAGGGGGAAAAATCTAAATAGCCGCAAGAAGCCTAAACTTGTGTCATCATCATCATCGGCTCGACAACCGGGTTCCGGTCCTGGCCTCTTTCAACAAGTCTCTCCACCTATCCCGGTCTCTAGCCGACGCCATCCAGTTGCGCACCCCAAGGCTTCGGGCGTCCTGGTCTACGCCATCTCTCCAGCGCAAGCATGGTCTACCACGCTGTCGTCTACCATAGAATGTACCACAAAGAACTTTCCGAGCAGGTTCCTCTTCGCTCATGCGAGCTAGGTGCCCTGCCCACCGGAGTCTACCGAGCTTAATTTTTGTCACGATATCTGCTTCAAGGTAGATTGCGTACAGTTCATGATTGTACCGTCTCCGGAATCGTCCTTCCTCACATACGGGGCCAACAATTCTCCTTAAGACTTTTCTCTCGAACGCAGCTAAGAGGTCGGAGTGCCTTTTGCTAAGCACCCAAGTCTCGGATCCATATGTGAGTACTGGCAGGACCATGGTCCTGTACAGCAGTAGTTTTGAAGTTATGGTGAGATTTCTGGATTTGAAGAGCTTTGACAGACTATAGTAGGCTCTGTTGGATTTGAGAAGCCGCCCGCGTATTTCTTCTTCTATATTGTTATCGGCTGCTACTATTGACCCAAGGTATTTAAAGGATTGCACCACTTCAAATTCGTGCTCCGCAACCTTAATTGTTTGACCAACTGTTCCTCTCGCATTCGACGCCACCATGTACTTTGTTTTACCTTCACTAATGTGCAGCCCCAGATTTTGTGCCGCCTGCTCGATCTGGATGAAGGAATCGTGTACAGCTTGTTCGGTTCTTCCGATGATGTCGATGTCGTCTGCGTAAGCCAGTAACTGGCTGGACCTGTTGACGATGGTCCCTCTTGTTGCCGTGCCAGAGTCACGGATTGCTTTCTCCAACGCCAGGTTGAAGAGGAGGCAGGCCAAACCGTCCCCTTGTCGGAGTCCATTAAAGATGTTGATTGGTCTGGATAGCAATCCGGCTATTTTTACTTGGCTTGTTACGTTGGTCATGGTCAACCTACATAGTCGTGTCAATTTATTTGGGATGCCGAATTCTCTCATGGCTTTGTAAAGTTCTACCCTGGCTATGCTATCATAGGCGGCCTTAAAGTCTATAAACAGATGGTATGTTGGGATGTTAAATTCTAGACATTTTTCCATCGCCTGCCTAAGGGTGAATATCTGATCAGTTGTTGATTTGCCTGGAATGAAACCACACTGATATTGTCCGATAACGGTTTTAGCGTATGGGGTTATCCGGTCTTGTAGGATAGAGGAGAGTATCTTATAGGCGGTACTCAACAACGTGATACCTCTATAATTGCTGCACGTTGTGACATCTCCCTTCTTATGTATGGGGCATATTAAACCTTTTCGCCAGTCTTCTGGCATTTCTTCCTGCTCCCATACGTGTACTATAATATCATGAATTGCTTGACGTAAGGCTGGCCCGCCGTGATGGAATAATTCGGCTGGTATGCCATCGGCTCCCGGGGCTTTGTTCTGTTTAAGCCGGCCTATAGCCTTCTCAACCTCTTCTATGCTTGGTGGCGGCAACATAGAGTATTCTTCTTGAAGTAGTGGAGCCTCCACTTCTGCAGTGAGCTGACCATTTAGCAATTCATTAAAGTACACTTCCCATCGCTCCAGTATGCTTTCAGGATCGGTGATCAGATTTCCCTCTCCGTCCTTGCAGTATGTGCAGCGTGGTGTGTACTGCGTCATGTTTCGGACGGATTGGTAGAACTTCCGCGCCTGGTGCGGACCTCGCTCTCGGCTATTTTCAATTTCACAGATTAGGTTCTTCTCCCAGGCTGATTTTTTTTGTCTGTGTAGCCGTTTTTCTATTCTTCTGAGCTCTTTATATTCCTCTTCGCGTGCCCGCGTTCTATGAGATTGTTGCATTGCTCGGTACGCAACATTCTTACGTTCAGTCGCTAGCTTGCATTCATCATCAAACCAGTCGTTCCGATTTTTACGACTGCTGCCTAAGATGGAGTTGGCAGTACTAATGACAATATTCTTAAGGCGTGTCCACTTCTCATTTACGCCCAGCATACTGGCTCCAGGACTTACTCTCCCTAAATCAAGTGATTCTAGGGCGAGTCCTAACGCATTACCAAAGGTGTTACTGGTGTTTTCATTGCGCAGGGCAGCCGTGTTGATTCGAACCTGATCGGCGGATGCAATGCGTCTTCGCAAGGCAATCCGCCCTCGGAAAACCATACCAACAAGATAGTGATCCGAGTCGATATTGGCACCTCGGTACGTTCGTACCGTCATCAAGTTCGAGTAGTGGCGACGGTCTATCAACACGTGGTCTATTTGGTTACGAGTGACTCCATCAGGTGATACCCAGGTGGCTTTGTAGATATCTTTACGCGGGAACCTGGTACTCGCAACGACCATGTTTTTCGATGCTGCCAATTCTAAGACTCGAAGTCCATTGTCATTAGTGTTCTCATGCAAACTATGGGTGCCTGCGTAATGCCTGAATACCGGCTCCCGACCTATTTTTGCGTTCAAATCCCCAAGGATGATTTTAACATCATACCTTGGACAGGCATTGAGGGCCCTCTCGACTTGTTCGTAGTAAGTCTCTTTTTCTTCGTCTGAGGACTCCTCCGTAGGTCCGTGAACGTTAATGAGGCTGATGTTCGTAAATTTGCCTCGCACGCGAAGGGTGCATAGCCTTTCGCTTATAGCGTTAAAGCCGATGATGGTAGACTTCATTTTTTCGCTGACTAGGAAGCCTACCCCGAGCACATGGTGTTTTGTATGACAGCTATAGTATATGTCATATTCTTTCTTCTGTAGAACACCATTCCCTGTCCATCTGATTTCTTGAAGAGCTGTTATGTCAGCTTTATATTTTGACAGGGCATCGGCTAGCTGCTGAGCAGCTCGAGCTCTATAGAGCGATCGTACGTTCCATAAGAAAATTCGTAAATCATTTTTCAGTTTTCGTTGCGTTGGTTGTCGTCGTGTGATCAGTCCGTTTCCGAGGCTTGTTGTCGGTCTCGTAATTCAAAAGTTTTACGGGACAGGGAATTAACCTGTCGCCAACCTGAGGAACCAGCCTGATCATATTAGCCAAACCTTTTTAAAGGCTTGTTTCTAGCGGCCGCCACGGAGAGGCTATGATCAGACTTCCACCAGTCCCGAATAGTTACGGCACGTGCATGTTTTCGTATGCTACATGTTATTCCCCCTATTCGTCTGATGGCTGACCGCCCTAAACTTGTGTAGCCTTAATAAATATAAAGCAGCAAATTAACTTAAACCAGGACCAAGAGTATCTCGAGGTAAAATTTAAATTAATAATTAAAATAGTTTAAGCAACAAGAAAAGCAGAAATGTAAAAGCCATGGTTTTTTTTTACTTAAATCTAACATGCACTTTTATCTTAATTATATAGACTGCTCGGAGCGAAACATAATAATTCTTCGTTTTGACATTTGCACCACGTGCACCTGTCTCCTGGTCGGTTGCATCAAGCATACGAACAGCGAAAGAGAACAATAGAAGAACCAGCAAAGACTTCAAGTTCAAGGCCAAGGCCAAGCTCTCTTCTTGAACCGATATTGACTGGAGCACTTGCCGTTTCACCCAGCTATATAGCTCAGTAACGGCAATTTTCCCCAAGAGAACATCGAGCCAAGGTTTAATACCAACGAAGAAACCATCTGAGTTATCCCAAAGCTCAGTTTAGTTAAAGTCGTGGGAGCAATCGGCTGGCTCAAGTTGCGATCGAGCTATACGGGCGAGGTGTGGTGAAGTGCGGGAAAGGGGAGAAGGTGCTCCGATAAGCGAGTGTCACGCGAAGGCGCAGTTTTGTTACCTACCTAGAAAAGTGAAATTGAAGGAGATACAAAAAAAAGGAAGAAGAAAAAAATAGCAAAAGAAATAAGAGTAGGAAACCAAAAAAAATTCTAATTAAAGTTAAACAAAAAAAAAATAGAAAAAAAAAATAAGTGTAATAGTGTTGGTTTGGCATTCCACTTATAACCAGTGTAAAATTAAATTTGCTCAATTGGAACCAATGGAACTCTGTGCACAGGATCTCCGTAAGCGGTAAGTTTCCAACAAAATTATAACAGTTTTTCTCTCTTCCGTAGGCCAAACTACCACTAGCTTTTTTTGATAGAAATTGTTTGTTTACTTTCATTTTGATTAACTTTTTTGGGTTAAATATTTAACTAATTTACCTTTTAAAAATTTTGAATTACCTACTTAAAAAAATCTACAAAAATTGATACAGTAACTACATAAATTAAGAACCTAGACAAAAATATTTGAACTACTTAAAACTATAAAATTTTGCTAATTATCTAAAACAGAATTGCACTACGAATATAAGAAAAAACTGAAAACTTAAACCTATGAATTTGCTAAGAGAATATCTAAAAATTAAAAGAATTACAAAACTAATTTTCATGCACTAAATATTTTAACTAAATACAAAAATGTCTTTAAACATAATTCTATCCTCCGAATAAAAATTGCGTAGATCTAAAACATAATGTTTTAAATTGGAAAGATCATGGGGGTAAGTGGGCGAAGTTATGATGCCGAGGCAATGCCTTTTTGTGTAGCTTAATTTAGCAACTTCAGTTAGAACAGGGACAGTTCCAAAAAAACCACAGGGGTACATGATCTGTCAAGGCGTCTGCATAAGCAGGTGAAGGGAGGGAAATAGGTACCCAAGACAACAACACCATCTGTCGTCTATGAAGCTTGGGTGGGTATAGATGAAGATATTCGTCCGCAGTCCTGTGTTTTAAATCTTGGCATGAATAGATGTTTCCTTTGGTGCGACTTGGTATCTATGGGCAAGAACTACTCCCCAATCCGACGTCACCTAGCCGTGCGTATGCGAGCATGCCAAGTAAGGCTCTTAGGTACCCAGATATTCACAACCGTAGCAAAGAAATGGCGCCCACCGTGCAGGCTTTTTGAAAGCCTCATTGTAGTTTTGTTTTCTTTAGGTCTTCATCAGTATAGTCCCGGTATAAACATTTTATTGTTTTCCGCGTTGCGACCGATTGATCTTCTGGAAAACATAAACTATATTTTCAGTTCATATTGTCTGACTTCTTTCCGAAGGAAGAGTCACTGCATATGAATGCGTAGTTAAATTTTAATTTTAAATAGTATGATCCATTGACTGGATATATACACTGGTCAATGTTGCTACTATTAAATCTTCTTCTCACCAAACCAAATCCAAATTTATGCTTTAGCATAGTGTGTCCGATAGAGTTACACAACAAAAAACTGTCAAACAAAATATCTTCACTTTTGAAGAAAAATAAAACATCAAGGCACAAAGATAATCAACCACACTTACCCCAAATCAATGTGTGAAACAAATCGAATAAACAAACAAAACTTTAATTATAATTTTCAAATACATTTCGAAAAGTGAAATTCAATAAAAGATGGATAACACAAATGCACGTACTACTCGTCAAAGAGGTAGATTAAATAATTCAAGAGGCCGTGGTGCTTCCAATGTGAATAGGAACAATAACAATTCTCAGAACAATTCTCAAAACGCTACTGATAGTAGAGGTTCTAGACCATTAGTTACAAGAACACCTCCTGGCAATAATAACAACGACAATAGAGATCAATTTAATGATCCTCAAGGTTCTCGGAATGTCAATATACATTTAGAGGATAATCCTCCTCAAAATAATGAAACCATTGCGGGTAACGGTAATGCTAACGTGAACGAACAAAATGGACAAGGAGCAGAGGCTCAACACGTTCAATCTCCATTAGATCAAAGGCCTGAAAATAGTAATAGGCAAAGACCGACTCTTCAAGCAAGCAATACAGGCATCGAAGCTTTGACTAACGCGTTCAAGCTTATACTTGAAGCAAACCAAAAAGAATTCATCAAAGAAATGAAAGAGATTAAAACAATTTTAGTTGAACGCTTAGATGTCATGAGCAACCCTAACGTAAGTCAACAAGAAGTTCGACCTTCAAGCGCTTTTGTTGTAAATATGTAATTCACTACTTGAGCTTTTAATTGAAACTTAGTTTTTTGTATAAACATACTTTTAAGTTTTATATGTTTATAAAATATTTTTCATTCCTCAATAAAAATTGTTACATTCAAGATTAAATAAAAAATTCTCTGTAACTCTTATTACAAAAGGTTATGGGCCCAGAGAAACGCTAAGAAGGATAATTATACCGAAGAATTACTCCGAAGATTTGTTGTGTACAAATAAGTAATATCTTTTCATTTATTATAATATTCTTTGTTTTTGCTTAATCTTGAATAAGACCAAAAGACATATAAATATAATTATGTCGAGCAATTTTTTGGCCACAATTGAAAAGCTTAAGGGGCGTGATAATTATGCTAGTTGGAAGTTCGTAATAAAAACTTATTTAGAACATGAAGGACTTTGGAAATCTGTTGAAGGTACCGAAGAGAATGCTTCGAAAATTTCAAAATGCAGAACGACTCTGATTTTGTCCATTGATCCGACTAATTTTATTCACGTTCAAGAAGCTGAAACGGCAAAAGAAGTTTGGGACAAACTACAAACTGTTTTTGAGGACAAAGGTAGGGTTCGTCGGATAGGTTTAATTCGTCAATTGTCTCAGACGAAACTAGACGAATGTGAATCAATGCAAGTTTATGTTAACACAATCGTAACAGCTGCACAACGTTTGAATGCTATTGGTTTCAAAGTCGATGACGAGTGGCTGGCGTGTTTTTTATTAGGAGGCTTATCTGAAAAGTATGGACCAATGGTAATGGCATTAGATAATGTCGAAATTCAGCTTTCAAGTGACGCTGTCAAGACAAAATTATTACAAGAAATTCCATCGGATAGCAAAAATAGTGCATTCTTTAATAATGCGAAACAGAAACAAAGGAAAGGTGGCATTCGTTGTTATACATGTAATAAGAAAGGTCATAAATCACCTGATTGCCCAGACAAGAATAAATTAAAAAAGGATTCCAAAAGGAATCCTGATTCAGCTTATAATGTGAAGCCTGAGTATAGTTCAGTGTTTTTGACTGGACAGTTCAATAAATATGATTGGTATATTGATTCTGGTGCAACACAGCATCTCACAATGAACAGTGATTGGATTTTCAATGAAAAGAAATCTACCATTTCCGAAATATTAGCTGCCAACGATACAAAAATGAAGGTCGAATCATGTGGCACTGTTAAGTTATATGCTGATGTCAATGGAACACCAAATCCGATTGAAGTACGTGATGTTTTATGCATTCCAAATTTAACTGCCAATCTTTTATCAGTAAGTCAATTAACGAAAAATAATAACTATGTTGATTTTAACGCAAATGGTTGCAATATAAAAAACAAATTTGGTAAGTTGATGGCAACTGCAAATTTAGTTGATGGTTTATATCGCTTGAATGGTGCAAGATGCAAGAGTTATGTTGCTGTATCTAAAAGTAAAAAAATTGAGACATGGCATCGTAGATTAGGCCATATTAACATCAATGATTTGTTAAGAATGAAGAAAGGGGCAGTGAACGGTGTTTCTTTTAATGAAGAAAAATTAACTGATGTATGTGTTACCTGTTTACAGGGTAAACAAGCGAGATTTCCCTTTAAGCATGCTGCAACAAGAGCAAATGAGATTTTGGAACTTGTTCACGCTGACTTGGCAGGACCAACTCCAACTAAATCAATTGGTGGAAGTCGTTACTACTTTGTTTTAGTAGATGATCACTCAAGAATGACTTTCACATATTTTTTAAAAAACAAAGATGAAGCTTTCGAAAAATTCTGCGAGTTTAAGGCATATGTCGAGAACCAAACCGGCAAGAAATTGAAAAAGTTTCGTTCAGATAATGGAACTGAATTTTGCAACAGAAGGTTTGACAATTTGTTTAATGTTTGTGGTATCGAAAGACAAACGTCGACACCATATACCCCACAACAAAATGGACTTGCTGAAAGAACAGTTCGAACATTGACGGAAAGAGCTTTATGTATGTTCACAGATGCAAATTTAGGTAAAAAATTTTGGGCAGAGGCCGTTGCTACTGCAACATACATAAAGAATCATTCATCTTCACGGGTTTTGGAGGACAAGTCGCCGATTGAAGTTTGGTCTGGATTTAAACCAGATTTATCTCACTTCAGAATTTTTGGATCACCGGCTATGATTCATGTTCCTGATGAGAACCGAAAGAAGTTTGAAGTTAAATCGGTTGAACATATATTCGTAGGATATTGTAATGGCAACAAAGGATATAGGTTGATAAATCCTACAACAAACAAGGTGGTTGAAAGCAGAGATGTTATTTTTTTAGAGAAAATCAGTTATCCAGTTATGCCATTTAAAAAATCAAATGAAAGTTCAGATAACGGTTGTATAGTTGTTGAATTGGGTGATAGTGATTCATCTGATGAATACTGTGATGCTGTGGAAGTACCACCATTTCAAGAAGATCAAATCAGTGAAGAGATAATTCCACCAAATGAAATGGTAACATCAGATCCAGTACAGATCAACAATTCAAATGAAACTACAACTTTAAGAAGATCAACTCGAATAAAAAATGCAATCAACAGAAAAGACGTTCAATATTTTGTACAAAATAATGTTAATGAACCATCATCTTTTAGTGAAGCGATTTCAAGTTTAAATAGTAAAGATTGGAAGAGTGCAATGAATGAAGAATTTCAATCACTCTTAGGAAACAAAACTTGGCAATTGGTAGATTTACCAACAGACAGAAGAGCAATAAATTCAAAATGGGTATTTAAAATCAAGACCGATACAAATGGAAAAATCCTTCGATACAAGGCGAGACTAGTTGCGAAAGGATGCAGTCAACGTGCTGGTATCGATTATGAAGAAACATTTTCACCAGTTGTTCGATATTCTTCAATACGTTTAATGATGGCATTAGCAGCTAGATACGACTTAGATATCGAACAGATGGATGCAATAACAGCATTTTTACAAGGCGATGTCAATGAAACTATTTACATGAATCAACCTGAAGGTTTTGATGACGGAAGTGGTCGAGTTTGCCAGCTGAAAAAGGCTATTTACGGCTTAAAACAAGCAAGTCGACAATGGAATATCAAGTTGAATGATGTGATGATCAAGAGTGGATACAAATGTTCGCAAATTGATTCGTGCATTTATTTTCGTCGTCAAGGGAGAAGTATGATTTTTGTTGCGGTCTATGTGGACGATTTTTTAATTTTTTCGAACAATAAAGGATGGACAAATCAACTCAAAGCTAATTTGACGAAGAATTTTAGCATGAAAGATTTGGGAGAAGCAAGTAATTGCATCGGGATGAGAATCACTCGGGACAAGAAACAAGGAACAATTACACTTGACCAAAAAAAAATACACGGAACAAATAATTGACAAATTTAAGATGAATGATTGTTATCCTGTGAAGAACCCAGTAGATTTAAATCAAAAATTAACCAAGGACATGACAGCTAATACATCGGATGAGACCAAGGAAATGCAAAATATACCTTATCAAGAAGCAGTAGGAAGTCTACTTTATTTATCTGTTTGTACTCGTCCAGATATTTCGTTTGCGGTTGGAAATGTGAGTCGTTTCAACAATGAATTTGGAAAAGGTCACTGGAATGCAGTAAAAAGAATTTTCAAATATCTCAAGGGTACAACAGATTATAAACTTCAATTTTCGCGTGATGGAAACCAATGTATGATTGGATTCTCGGATGCAGATTGGGCATCGGACATTGAAAGTCGAAAATCATGTACTGGCTATTTATTCAAGATTCAAGGTGGAGCAATTTCATGGACTAGTAAACGTCAACCAACAGTTGCTTTATCAAGTGCAGAAGCAGAATACATGGCCTTGTCATCGGCTACACAAGAAGCTATTTGGTTGAAACAGCTACTGCAAGAAATTGGTGAGAATATCGATTCGGTTGAAATTCATTGCGACAACAAGAGTGCCATAAATATTGCACACAATCAACTTTACAGTCCAAGAAGTAAACACATTGATATTCGACATCATTTTATAAAAGAGAAAATAACAGATGGCTTAGTTAAGATAAAATATCTCAACACTGAAAATATGGTTGCTGATAGTTTAACAAAAGGTGTTACTAATGATAAACATACTTTTTGTTTGGAAAATATGGGCTTAACTCTTTAATATTTTGTTTGTTTTTAGTAATATTTTAATTGAATTATTTTAACCATTAATGTTAGTGTTAATTTTTTGATATTTGATTGTGAATTAAGGTGGAGTGTTGTAAATATGTAATTCACTACTTGAGCTTTTAATTGAAACTTAGTTTTTTGTATAAACATACTCTTAAGTTTTATATGTTTATAAAATATTTTTCATTCCTCAATAAAAATTGTTACATTCAAGATTAAATAAAAAATTCTCTGTAACTCTTATTACAAAAGCTTTCGAGCAATTTTTAAATAATGCGTCATTCTCAACGCAGAATAGAGTAGCTCAACCTGTTAACACTCAAACTTCTCAAACTTATACCATTTCAGCAAATTCAAGCTGCAAGATTGAAAAATGGCAAATTTCTTTTGACGGAACCGATCACGTCCATGACTTTTTGTTCAAAGTCGAGACTCTCAAAGAACGCTTTCGTTGCAGTTGGGATCATGTCCTCGCAAACTTTCATGTACTTTTGAAAGGGAAAGCGGAGAAATGGTTCTGGTTCTTTTTAGAGAAAAATCCCTCGGCCACCTACGAAAATGTGAGACATGCCATCATAAAGGAATATAGCAAAGTTGAAAATGATCATGAGAAGATTCTTCAAATGTTGTCCAGGAAGCAAGGCTTTAAGGAAACATTCGACGATTTTTATACAGATCTTTTGCGTTTAAATGCCCGTATAAAGGAACCACTTAGCGACTCCAAAATGATAGACATGATTAAGAAAAATTCTAAAGAAAACATCGGATTACTTTTATTCTCACACCAGGTTAATGGCTTGGAAAATCTGCGAGATGTCGCAAGACAAGCTGAGAAATTTCTTAGTCATCAAACATCCCAGAGGTATCAAAGCTACAAGCGTGTTAGTGAGATTGAAGAACCAGTCTTGGGCGAAAATAAGGATAAGTTCGAAGACCCAGAGGTCGCAGCTATCTCAAATAGGTTCGGTTATTCTCGGGAGCCACTTGATACAAGTAAATTCAGATGCTGGAACTGTGATCAAGTAGGACATTCCTTTTACGATTGTCCCTCAGAGAAGCAAAATTTATTTTGCTTTCGATGCGGGGAGAAGAATTTTTCGACACCAAAATGTCGCAAGCATTCGTTAAACCCGAAGGTGAGCGAGATGGCAGCCGGGTACTCTCGTTCCACACCTGCAACCCCGAGCCAATAAAAGAATCCAATGAATCCTTACATAGCCATAGGCAGTGCAAGGATTTAAAACCATCTGAAAGTACGATACAAACCAAGAACAATTTTAATAAAAACTTAGCCATGCAAATTGAAACTGATGTAAAACCAAAACACTTTTCTAAGCTTTCTCTTCACGAGAGAATTTTACGTTACCAAAATGCAAAGAAAAGAATTTTTGGAGATACAAATAACCGGAAAGTACCTACAAAAATAGTCAAGTGTAGAGAGCGTTATCAGGTCAGGAAATCTCGGAAGAAGACCTTAGAGGCAGCTATAATAGATGACGTAAATGATTCAAGACCGTATTTGAACATAAATATAGGCAATGAGAAAGTTTATGCTTTATTAAACTCAGGTGCATCAGTCAGTGTTCTTGGGAAAGATAGCTTAAATCTTCTTCAGCGGAATTCAATTCCAAGTAAACCGTTTAAATCTACAATTAGCACAGCTGATGGCACTAAACAAAAGATTCACAGCTTTTGCCAAATCCCTGTTCACTTCAATAATGTCACGAAAGTAGTCGATTTCTATATACATAGTTCCAACTCTTCAACAGTCAGCTTATTTAGGAATTAATTTCTGGAAGAGCTTTAACATCATTCCACAAGTTGTAATTCCTGAAATCTCTTCCATTGATAAAAGTATACTATATGAGAATACAATTAAATTGACACCAGATCAGACAACGGATCTACTTAAAACGATTGATGAGTTTCCTTCTTTTGCCAAGTCAGGACTTGGAAAAACTCACTTAGAGGAGCATTATATAGACACGGGAGATGCTGTACCAATCAAAGCTAAGTACTACCCCCTGTCACCTCCTCGTGAAGCCGAAGTTTACGCTGAAATTGAGCGCTTACGATCACTCGGTGTAGTCGTTGAGAGTGATAGTGCGTGGAGTTCCCCGATAGTGGTGGTTCGTAAACCTGATGGTACTATAAGACTATGTATAGACTTCCGAAAATTAAATAGCGTTACAAAAAAGGACGCATATCCTCTCCAACATATAGGTGGATTATTGAGTAGGGTGAAGAACACGCATTTTATAAGTAAGATAGATCTTCAACAAGCTTTCCATCAGATTCCTCTCGAAAAAAGTTCCAGAGAGAAGACAGCATTTGCAGTCCCAGGAATGCCGTTACTAGAATTCACAGTAATGCCCTTCGGGCTCTGTAACGCTTCACAAAGGCTCGTTCGTCTCTTGGATAAAGTTATCCCTACAAAATTTCGCGACAACGTTTTCATCTACTTGGATGATTTGCTAGTTTGTACTGCAACTTTTGACGAGCACATATCTATTCTTCGAAGTCTAGCAAAGTGTCTCAGAGAAGCAAACCTGACTGTTAATATGGACAAAAGTAAATTTTGCCAGAAGGAGATACAATACTTGGGTTATATTGTAGGAGAGGGATGCTTGAAGACAGATCCTTCCAAGTTGGAGGCGATCACCGATTTTCCACTGCCCAAAACTGCTCGCCAAAAATTCGCAGATTTGTTGGCATGACAGGGTGGTATCGCCAGTTCATACCCAACTTTGCAAGTCTGTCAGCACCTCTCACAGATTGTCTCCGAAAAGGCAAAGAATTCTCCTTGACCAGAGAAGCTGAAGGCGCTTTTCAAAAGTTAAAAGAAGCCTTGACTACTGCCCCAGTGTTAGCACAGCCCGATTTCACCAAACCATTTATAATACAATGTGATGCGTCAAGCTTAGGTGTAGGCGGAGTTCTGTACCAGTTAGATGATGAGGGTAAAGAACGCCCCATTGCATATGTATCGCAAAAATTTAACAAAGCGCAAAGAAATTACTCTGTTTCTGAGCAAGAGTGCATGGCAGCTATCGTTAGCGTGAATAAGTTTAGACCTTATATCGAGGGTCTTCCTTTCAAGATAGTCACCGACCACTCAAGTCTCAAGTGGCTTATGTCACAAAAAGATTTGAGTGGACGGCTCGCTAGGTGGAGCTTGAAGCTCCAAGCTTTTGACTTTTCGATGGAACATCGCAAAGGTTCCTTAAACGTAGTGCCAGATGCACTCTCAAGAGGTGACATGTGCGAAATTACACCAACTGTCAGACAGTTCGAGATTGATCTTAAGTCTGAGTTCTTCAACTCGTTAGACTATGAAAATTTAAAAAAGAATATCGAAGATAATCAAGCAAATCTGCCAGACGTTTGCATTTCAGAAGGCTATGTACACTGCCGCTCATCTGAATAGGTTCACTGTTTTTCGTAACTTACTGTAAGACTATCTGCATATATATGGCAATGACTCGTCTGTGTTATGTATGTAATGAAAGAGCATTATTATGCGCTTAGTTTGGGAAAAAAAGTTTTCTCTTAAAGCTTACCGTTATTCTCACACGCTAGCTAAACTTAATTCATTATAAAAAACTAAGTGTTTTTTTGGCTCATCTGAATAGGTTCAAAAGCAAAAAAATCATTTTTAATTGATGTGCGCGGCGGATGTGTACTGAAAGTTAAGTTTTTTGGTAAATCGAATTGTTTTAAACCGTTTAACAAGAAAAATGGGTCGCGGAAAATCCTTAAAATAGGAAGAAAAAGGCAAAATAAAAGCATTTATTGAATTAGGGATAAGCCAAAGAAAAATCGCAAGAAAAAATAGAAAGAAGCCAAAATTTAGTGGGTAAATATTTGCGGAACATCGAAAACTACGGGAAAAATATGAAATGTTACACTTATAAGGCCACATCAATGGCCGATAGACGCGCAATCATAACAGCTGCTTCTAATTCGCATGATTCCGCGTCAAAAATTAGACTCAAAACTGGTGTTAAGTGTAGTTTGGTGATGGTGAAACGCGTTATTAAGAGTACTAAGCATTCAAAAAGAAAAAAATACCGAAAAAACACCTTTGAACGAAAAACGAAAAGAAAATCGTCTCTAATTTTGCAAAAAAAAATACATGTCGTTGAAATCGGAGTGGAGGCGAGTTATATTTTCAGATGAAAAAAATACAACTTAGAGGGCCCAGATGGCTACAACTATTACTTTCATGACCTTCGTAAAGAAGAACATTATATAAGCCGTCTGCATAGCTGTGAAGGCAGTGTCATGGTGTGAAGAGCAATTTCATATTATGGAACCTTTGAGCTGCAATTTCTTACATCGCGAATGAATATCAATGTGTATAAAGTTGTGTTTGAAAAGGTCTTCCCACAAATCTCTGACCTTTTCAGACCAATACCATTGTCATTCTAGCATGATAATGTCCCTATCCATACAGCGAGGTCGGTAAAACAATGGATCGAGAACCAAAATGTAGATGTGTTGGAATGGCTTTCATACTCACCTGACCTTAACATAATTGAAAATGTTTGGGGACTTCTTTTCCGTAAGGTGTATGAGTCGGGGAGACAATATGAAGACAAGTTGTCCTTAATCGAGGGAATTAAGAAAGCGTGGGCAGAGATTTCGCTGCAATATCTAGAAAAACTGTATGACTTCATTCCAATTCCAATTTTCGAAACAGTTTAAAAAAAAAGGTGGCGATACACATTATTAATATGAATTATTATGTCTCTACCTATTCAATGTGCAAAATAAATCATTTAATTACAGTTATTTTTCTTGTTTCCTCCATTTTTTGCTTTTGAACCTATTCAGATGAGCCAAAAAAACACTTAGTTTTTTTTAATGAATGAAGTTTAGCTAGCGTGTGAGAATAACGGTAAGCTTTAAGAGAAAACTTTTTTTCCCAAACTAAGCGCATAATAATGCTCTTTCATTACATACATAACACAGACGAGTCATTGCCATATATAATGCAGATAGTCTTACAGTAAGTTACGAAAAACAGTGAACCTATTCAGATGAGCGGCAGTGTATATAAGCGGGTACAATTTAGGACAGGTTCCTTGGACGAGGAAGAAAGCCTGTGGCGATTATGGTTGCCGAAAGAGTTGACAGATGTAGCTATTGCCAATGAACATTGTGCGGCACCAGGATGTCATGGTGGTTTTGAAAAGACACTTTTTCGCGTAAGACAAAAATATTATTGGCCAAAAATGGTAAAACAAATTAAGGCGTTCATTAGTACCTGTGACATTTGTAAAACAGTTAAACCTGTCAACTCAACCCTTCGTCCAAAAATGGGCAATCAAATTGTCACAGAAAGAGCAATGCAAAGGCTCTACATTGATCTTATTGGTCCATACCCCCGTACCAAGTTAGGGAACACCACAATTTTTATCGCAATCGACCATCTTTCGAAGTTTATCTTCTTGAAACCATTGCGTAAAGCGACTTCAGTGGCTATTTGTAAGTACTTGGAGGAAGATATCTTCCATCTCTTTGGAACCCGGAGTTTATCCACAGTGATAACGGGAAGCAGTTCGTCTCTAAAGAATTCTCCAAACAAATGGAGATATATAAAATTCAGCATGTGAAGACAGGTCTTTATTCTCCTCAAGCAAACAGCTCAGAACGCGTTAATCGAGAAATAATTTCCAAAATAAGAGTATTTGTGGGTGGAAAACATACAGAGTGGGATAAATATGTCTCGACGATTGCTTCGACTCTCCGAAGTGACTTCCATTCTTCAATTAACAGTTCACCTTACTATGCGTTATTCGGCCAAAATATGATCTTGAGCGGATGTGAATATCCAATTCTAAGAAAGCTTAAGGCTTTATCAGATCCTGAAATTAGGACGATTCCATCTTCAGATAGAATGCATCTCATTAGAACTCAAGTTAGGGAGAACCTAGATAAGGCTCATCTGAAAGCCGAAAAGACATACAATCGAAGAGCAAGTAATATTCGTTTCGCAGAAGGACAAGAGGTCTTTCGGAGGAATTTTGGTCAGAGTTCATTCTCGAAGCAAGAAACTGCGAAATTTATGCCAAAGTTTCTAAAATGCAGGGTGAGAAAAAGAATAGGAAACTGCTTATATGACTTAGAAGATTTAAAGGGAAAATTAATAGGGAGATTCCATGCTAAAGACATGCGCCAGTAGAGAAGAGACGTGACATCTGCAAACGGAAAAACAAGATTCGATTTCCTTTTCGTTTCTTCAAAAGTAATTTTTTTGAAACAAAGAAGGTTTGTTACGAATCTCTGGCATTTCCCATGAAAAAAAAAATAAATTGAATATCATAGTCTTCATTGGTTGCACCGTTTTTTTCCGTATGTGGAATTCGAAATTCGAAAGGTTTTGTTAGTCACTGAATCCACGCAGGAAACAGTGAGTGCCAACTTTGTACAGTGGGTAGATTCCCGCCTAAACGAAAAAAAAAACTTTGATAGGTCTTTTCCTTTCGACCACCGAGCGAGCAGCATCTTTACTTAAGGTACCAACTTATCCAAGATAAAGAAAGACTTATATATTTTAAGAAACATTTTTTTATCTAGAATATATATTTTCTGGATATCCAAGTATCCCTTTTGGGAATATTCCAAATTTATTACGTGGTCAGCGAGGGGGAAAAATCTAAATAGCCGCAAGAAGCCTAAACTTGTGTAGCCTTAATAAATATAAAGCAGCAAATTAACTTAAACCAGGACCAAGAGTATCTCGAGGTAAAATTTAAATTAATAATTAAAATAGTTTAAGCAACAAGAAAAGCAGAAATGTAAAAGCCATGGTTTTTTTTTTACTTAAATCTAACATGCACTTTTATCTTAATTATATAGACTGCTCGGAGCGAAACATAATAATTCTTCGTTTTGACATTTGCACCACGTGCACCTGTCTCCTGGTCGGTTGCATCAAGCATACGAACAGCGAAAGAGAACAATAGAAGAACCAGCAAAGACTTCAAGTTCAAGGCCAAGGCCAAGCTCTCTTCTTGAACCGATATTGACTGGAGCACTTGCCGTTTCACCCAGCCATATAGCTCAGTAACGGCAATTTTCCCCAAGAGAACATCGAGCCAAGGTTTAATACCAACGAAGAAACCATCTGAGTTATCCCAAAGCTCAGTTTAGTTAAAGTCGTGGGAGCAATCGGCTGGCTCAAGTTGCGATCGAACTATACGGGCGAGGTGTGGTGAAGTGCGGGAAAGGGGAGAAGGTGCTCCGATAAGCGAGTGTCACGCGAAGGCGCAGTTTTGTTACCTACCTAGAAAAGTGAAATTGAAGGAGATACAAAAAAAGGAAGAAGAAAAAAATAGCAAAAGAAATAAGAGTAGGAAACCAAAAAAAATTCTAATTAAAGTTAAACAAAAAAAAATAGAAAAAAAAAATAAGTGTAATAGTGTTGGTTTGGCATTCCACTTATAACCAGTGTAAAATTAAATTTGCTCAATTGGAACCAATGGAACTCTGTGCACAGGATCTCCGTAAGCGGTAAGTTTCCAACAAAATTATAAGTTTTTCTCTCTTCCGTAGGCCAAACTACCACTAGCTTTTTTTGATGGTGTTGAAGCGTATAAATCAACAAACGAAATTTCTATCTTTATCGTGTAAATCTGTAGATGACCACGCAACCTAAACTGCAAATATGTATATCTGTCTCTTTTATGTAATCTTTACTCTGTGTAAAATGAACGCCTTCTTTTTAAAATACTTGAATCTAACTGAATAAAACTTTTATTAGCTCTGAGTAAAATTAAGAATAAATTGTATTTCTTCATCAGATAGAAATTGTTTGTTTACTTTCATTTTGATTAACTTTTTTGGGTTAAATATTTAACTAATTTACCTTTTAAAAATTTTGAATTACCTACTTAAAAAAATCTACAAAAATTGATACAGTAACTACATAAATTAAGAACCTAGACAAAAATATTTGAACTACTTAAAACTATAAAATTTTGCTAATTATCTAAAACAGAATTGCACTACGAATATAAGAAAAAACTGAAAACTTAAACCTATGAATTTGCTAAGAGAATATCTAAAAATTAAAAGAATTACAAAACTAATTTTCATGCACTAAATACAAAAATGTCTTTAAACATAATTCTATCCTCCGAATAAAAATTGCGTAGATCTAAAACATAATGTTTTAAATTGGAAAGATCATGGGGGTAAGTGGGCGAAGTTATGATGCCGAGGCAATGCCTTTTTGTGTAGCTTAATTTAGCAACTTCAGTTAGAACAGGGACAGTTCCAAAAAAACCACAGGGGTACATGATCTGTCAAGGCGTCTGCATAAGCAGGTGAAGGGAGGGAAATAGGTACCCAAGACAACAACACCATCTGTCGTCTATGAAGCTTGGGTGGGTATAGATGAAGATATTCGTCCGCAGTCCTGTGTTTTAAATCTTGGCATGAATAGATGTTTCCTTTGGTGCGACTTGGTATCTATGGGCAAGAACTACTCCCCAATCCGACGTCACCTAGCCGTGCGTATGCGAGCATGCCAAGTAAGGCTCTTTGGTACCCAGATATTCACAACCGTAGCAAGGAGGCATTGGTTTTTAATGTTTGCAAATAGCGAAACAGGTATCACAGATAAACTGATTGAGGGGAGGAATGCAACTGGCTACTTCGAGTGAGGATTTGGATTGTTTGTGAATAAAGCCATAAAACAAGAAAATACATGAAAAATTCCGAAGGTGTTCATTCCTCTGATTCCTTACCGTTTTAAGTTTTAAGGCCCTTTTCTGGAGTATATCCAATAAATGGAGAAGGGTTTGGGCTGTACCTGCGCAAAGATGTGAGTTATACTCGAGTTTTGGCCAGATCAGGAGGGGGTGAAAAATTTCTTACATCAATATAGCATTTAGCGTTTTTGTCGGTAATAAGTATTTAAATCGGTTTAAGAAATAAAGTGGGTGCTGTGAGAGAAATACAATACGCCAAATTTTGTTTGTACATACATATATGCTCTAGTCTGGACCAGCATGCGACTGCACTAATAAGGAACTTCAAAATATCGCATCAGCATCAACACGCCTTAGACGTTCTTATACTATATATCGTTAAGTCCGGTTAAGTCTCAAGTACTGTCTGCACATAGACATAAATAGCCTTGTGGCTTCGGAAAAAGGTGGATTTTAACTTGGAAATATGTACCTACATATATGTATGTATGTACAATGTTTAAAATAAAAGTAATCTCGATAAGTGTTTTGTTCTTTTTAATTTTATTATGAAGGTAAATACACCGAAGTATTTTTTTCTTATTTTAAATCTTAACATTGTCCATCAAATGCTTCACGCTTTTCAAAACCTCTTCATAGCTTCTAAGCTTATTTATCAAGGCCGTCCTTTCACGGTTATATTGCTCCTTTGGCATTTGAACGTATTCTTCTCCCTTGAATATAAATGTTGTAATATTATTCGACTCAACCGGGGCATTTAACAAATTGCATTCGTCATATAACTCTGTTTCCTCTACTTGCTGATGCTGAAACACATTTATAGTTGAAGTTGGACGATTAGAAACGATCGTGATGCTTCGCTTTGATGGCCCTGTTGGCAATGGCGCCTGTTTTATATTCGAATGGTCAAGCTTGCGTTTTAGTGTTTTCTTTTCAACTTGAATAGCCTCTTCGAAATCAGTTGGGCAATGAACCTCGTTTTGGTAGTCTTCTTCAAAACATTCCAGTGCTTTTAATTAAAAAAAAAAAGTTAAACTAAAACGATAAACTTAATCAACAATTTTCCTCACTTTCAACGGACTCCGAAATGCAGTTAATTTCATTCGCGACCTCCTCACTAATGTCATCATCTTGCAACTTGATGGCTTCATCGGTGTTGTATTCGTCCGCAATGGGATGCACGCTGGATACAACGCATTGATATTCACTGTCACTTTCATCCACAATAGTGGAATCATTTTGCTGAGACTGAGAAGATTCGGTACATGCATAAGGAACAGCTGTGCTTAGGAGCTGCTTGCGTCTCGGATTACTTGCAACGTATTTATTCTCATCGAAATGTTTTGAACAGAAATACCTTGAGACATATGGGAGCTCTTTTTCATTGACCACACCGCCCAATTTCATCCATAGCTTGAAGCGTTCCGGATGTTTCGGAAATGAATAAAATGTTTCAGTTGATTGACGTGAAGAGTTGCTGAAACTTCCACACCCTTTGTAAGAACATTTTTTTGTAGTCATTTATAAATTTTATACAATTAAATTCTACACGTTTTATGCTTTTATTTATAACAATAACAAACAACAAATAATAGAGCCCACTGTTAAATTTTGAGCGTGAAATGTTTTATTGACATAACATACTACGTTTATATGAGCTTGAAGCTCGCTTCGACCCTTTGTAAACGGGTATTGAGTTGAAATGAGCTTCGTTCGACTCGATCTCACTCGCTCAGCGGTGTCGAGTCGAAATATGAGACGAAAAACCTGGGTCGAGGAGTTGGCTTAACAAAATGTTTCAGAATCGCTCAACACCATTTCAACTCAACTCCAAATCGAGCTCTCAACTCCAATGACGAAAAACCTGGGTCGAAAATCCGACCCTAATCCAACTCGATCTTTCGATACTGCATAACAGCAACAGCTTGGGGTTTTTCTTGTGTCAAATATTTTGTTTGTGTTAGATCACAATAATTTATATAATGACAAAGATGAAGAAAAAATTATTTCTTTTAAGCCTAGTACGCAGATCGAGACAAGACAAAATTTTATCTCTACAATTTTAATCTCTACAAAACTTTTCCAAATCTCGCGCAAAAGTTTTAAGTTGGAGAGAATAAATCTAATTTAATGTGTTTTTTAGTGTCTCTCTGGAACGGGTTGTCTTACAAAAGTCGTTCATACCTTTTTGGAATCTCCTCTCGATGCTTTTAAGAGAAGCATCAGCACCTTTTACATAAAACCAGTTTTGACAAAAATCACTTTCGGAAATACGGTGGCTGTCAAAATTTGTCCCGCAAAATAATACTTGTATCATTCTGTTTCCTGGCAAAATTTAGTGGAGACATTCACCCCGATTACCGATGTCGTAAACGACAGCGAAATATACGACCTGACACGATCTGCATTCCATAAGTCGTTTCCAACTTTTGTCACTCGTTTTGTTGTCGTCTGTAAATGTCAAACGTCGTTGAACACTTTCTTTCTGCATTCTGTAAGACGAAAAAATACGACGACTAAGAAAAAAAACCACGATATCTCTCGTTCAGAAATTTACTCACGACAGAGCCATAGAAGGTCGCAAAACTGCAAGTATTCTTGTTAAATAATTTATTTTATCTAATTTTTTTACGATAAATAAAACAAGTACATATTTGTCTAAATTTGTTGTACTATACTATATACTTAAATGTTGTAATTAACAAATGAAAACCAATTCCAGGCGCTCGTAGATTTGAGGAAGAAGACGAGCAGTTAGGGTTTTTTTTTTGAACGTCCTCCAGTAAGAGATGGAGATGCTTGGCAAAAGTTTTGAATCGCTTATTCTATAACGGCAAGCTTTCGCTATTAAACAAAAAAGAGCTACGCTTTCGAAGAAGCAGTGTGTACTCCAAGAAATAACCTTAAATTATATCAATGAAAGTATAAACAAAGGAAGAAAAGAGGAATATAAGTCATACAAATTAAAGGAGCACACTGCTAGAAGAGACACAACACATCTTAAGATCCAAGAGGAAACACTTGTAATTTAAAAACATGGGATGGAAACAAAAGAAACTAATAAATGTAATACATTTCAACACTTATCATTTTAATTACTTATTTATTTTCTAATAATTAAAAAAAAACTGCATTTGTTCATTAATTGAACATCGAGCAATAATATTGTACGAGTATGTAAACCAGTGTTGGGACTTCTACCACTTAATTGGTATTTCTACCACTTTTTGCTGTTCATGAAAACCTACCACCTAAAAATCTAATTCTACCACTTTTTGCAACTCAGATTTCACCTACTCGTATATTTCTACTTTACCATATATGTATGCACCATACGAGATACGACCAAAATCAATCCTAAAATTTATCCCAAATATTAATCCTAATATTTTAACGATTGCATGTCATAATTTAAGTTTGTGCTTCGCTTATGCTGCTAAATGTATACAGGGCAAACAGAAAAATCATTAAAGGAATATATAAGGCCGGTATTCACCGAGCGCTCATAACTTAAGAAGCTCATAAACGTATTCACCAAGCAATATTAGTGAAGATCTACGAGCGCTCTTAAAAGTTAGGAGTGGTCCCGACCACTCCTAACTTACGAGCGCTCTCTTCGAAAATTTGTTCGCTTGTGCGTGTACCACGCACGCATTTGACTCGAATCCATGTGAGCAATGCCAAGTAGAAGAGTATCCATTTGCTGTCAAGACCAACATTACACAACATTTCACAGTTTGGGTATGCCTGAACAAGAGAGAGTGGCTCTCATTTTCGAACTTCGAAAAACACTTGCGAGTGGTTGGTGAATACCGCACAGAAATTTCAAGTTAAGAGCCTCGTAAAGTTAAGAGCCGTTTAGGAGCGCTCGGTGAATACGAACCTAAATATGTATTTCTATTTTTGCCACAGCTCGAAAAAAAAAACAAAAAGATTTCATTACTTTCCTAAAAGCACTTTGCGCTAATGAGCATCAAATTTTAAAGGTTTGCCAAACTCCTTCGCTTAAAAAGAATCATAGAGCAGTGGAATCCCTTGTTTGATTTTTAAATATATACTGCACTCGTTTGAAGAACCTACTTCTAAGGCTTCACAAATTTCTCATTCTTTTTAAAATAAAGGCAATTAAGTTTCTTGGAAATTTTTGTCAATAAATCTTAAAATTATAAATGAGTTGAGTTAAACAGAATATTTCAATCTGAGAACACAAAAATACACTTTTTGATCGAAAGTATGAATACTTAAAAAACTAAATATAAGGAAAAATTTGGTAAAGTCAGAAAATCTTAATATAAACACAAATGTAATAAACCCAGAAAACTATTTACCATTTTCTCATTTGTATTTTGGCCTTTACTTTGAAAGGTATTAGAAAATGACATTTAAGTTTTTGGTTTGGAACGAGTTTAAAATGAAATTGTATAATACGAGTATGTATGTATGTGACTTTCTTCCAGATAATAATGTGATCTTTGAAACATAAAGAACCGAAATATTTTATTTTTTTTTATTTTTGTATTTGAATTATTTTCAATAAATTTATTTTCAATATACGATTAAAAATGGCTTTTATTTTTCTACCACTTTTTTGACCTTTCTACCACTCTTTAGCTTCTGCGAAGTCCCAACACTGATTTAGACTTTCCTTTGAATTTGACAGATGTTTGTTACTTTTTCATCGTTTTTAAATCTGTTACAAAATCATCGCGTCGAAGAAGTTACCCAACTAACAATTTTACTTCTATATTCATCTAGAGAAGCTTCTTATTACTATTTCTTGCACACATTTAAGGGTTGTATAAAACTCCAAAGAGTTAAAAGGGCGACTTTTTTTGACTCCTATTCCACCTTTATGGAGTAAATTGTGTTACTCCGAAGAACATACTTATCATTATATTATAGAGGTAATATATGCTTTATTGCAGCAATTGCATCGATAGTGGAAATGAAAAGAAGATTTACTGTCACAAGAATAAAATACTTATAGGAGTATGTGCAAAATAAAAAAAAAATATTTATTTCTGTGCTTATTTGATTTCATTTTTATTTTGATGCTTTTCTTGCTTGTTTTTCGGCTTTTTCCGCATGATTTCTGTAAAGATCTTAGAGTTGATTATTTTTTATGATTTCATTTTTACTTTTATTTTTAAAATTAATTTAAAAATTACTTACATGTGTAGGCAGAATGTGGGAATCGAACTCGGGTCCTCTCGCACCAAATCTCTTGCTCGCTAACCGCACGGCCAAACTAGAATATGTAAAACCTAGCGTTGAATTGGGATCACTTTTATCATGAATTTAATCCTATAAAGTCACATAGGCTTCCTTTATAGGTGCTTTTAACACTTAAATATTAGAAGGAAGCGATATTTATCGCTTCGTAATTCGCATAAGCTGTGAAGAAAGCTAGAGTTCTGGTATACCTAGCATATGTTCCAGTATTAATTTATTGATAAATTGATTATTCTCAGCTTCTTCATCGAAAATCTAGCTGTTAAAAGTGTGTCGTGTACTGCAGTTGCAGTAAAAAAGTCTCGTCAATCAATCGACAATACAAATCATTGTCACTAAAATAATTCGTAAAAAATAGTTCTTTTCTTAAGAAACAACATGATTCAAATTTTATATGAAATTTAAATGAAACTTAAATATTTTTTTAAATAAATTGCACTATTGACTTTTTACTTGCGATATAGACATATGGCAAGTTATCTATTCGTAAAAATAAGACGATGCTTAATTTTTGGAAAGCTTAAAATTTAAAATTTTATAATACAATCTACAAGACAAAATTTTTTTTTTTGAAAATGTAAAGAAATGGTTTTCCAAATTGTATTTTTATCGAAAACTTCACCTAGAATTTTGATAATTTTTGTTCCTTTCGATTAATTTTAACGATCTATAATTCAATAAAAATTTTGAAATTATTAGATATTACTGACTGTGCCTACCGCATTCAACTATTTTTTGTAATTTTAAATTTCTCACTATCGGCTTGCCGGATTTTAATAATATTTGTTTAGAGAGGCTTGATAAAATGTTAAAAAAAAACTTCTATCCAAGAAAAAGATTAAAATATTTTCTTGGTTTTAAAAAAATAAAACTTTTTTGAAATTTTTTTTTTTTTTTCAGATTCAATTTTGTATCCATCCAGTAATAAAATGCTTTTCTAAAAAAATGTTTTAAAAAACAGTTTCGACCATAAACTTTAATTTTTTAAAATTGCCATTCTTTACATTTAGGCAAGTTTGTTCGACCCAATGGGGTTTCCGCATTTTGTTGTTGTAATTAATTCATCCTTATATGTGCAAAAGCACGTGGTGTACTATGCCTATTGCACAGTTTTATAATAGTACTATAGGAACTATATTGCACTATAAGAGTCCAACAGAAAAATTGATCATGATTATAGAGTCTTGACTTAAACTGTCCAATAATGATTCTATAAAGATAACGAATAATAAATAAAGACTTTTATAGCAGTTTGTTGGGATTACTATAGGAGCATAAACTGTCCTGTGGTTTTATAGTATCTCTATAGTATGATTAAAGGAAAATTGAGTCTTTACGCCTATAGAGGTGATAGAAAGTGCTCCAGAGAATGTCTAGGCGATGAATTATATCAAAGTTTACTCCTATAGCAATTTGACTTCCAGCAAGAATGGTTATATGAGCACTATAGCAACGAATGATTCTTAATTTCAGAAATAGGAAGCAAAATTGTTAGTTGGGTATGGAATGCCATTTAAAAAACGAGACGACAGAGAAAACGAGAGACGTCGAAAAAAACGAGACGACGTAGGTAATTGGGGTGATTTTGAAGAGCAGTTCACAATAGTATGAATTTTGCGCGCGAACTGCGTACTGCTCGGAAAAATATCCAAGACAAAATTTGTCCCAGGAAAAAAAAAATGTATGGGAGACAAAATTTTCCCGATCTGCGTACTAGGCTTAAAGCCTACTATTGTGAATTGCTCTTCAACATGTCTCCACTAAATTTTGCCAGGAAAAAGAATGATACAAGCATTATTTTTCGGGACAAATAATTTTGACAGCCGAAAGTGATTTTTGTCAATAGGGGGTTTATGTAAAAGGTGCTGATGCTTGTCTTGAGAGCATCAAGAGGAGATTCCAAAAAGGTATGAACGACTTTTGTAAGACAACCTGTTCCATAGATACACTACAAAACATATTAAATTAAATTTTAATTCTCCAACTTCAAACTTTTGCGCGAGATTTGGAAAAGTTTTGTAGAGATTAAAATTGTAGAGATAAAATTTGTCTTGTCTCGATCTGCGTACTAGGCTTAAGAAACACATTAAATTAAATTTATTCTCTCCAACTTAAAACTTTTGCGCCAGATTTGAAAAAGTTTTGTGGAGATTAAAATTGTAGAGATAAAATTTGTCTTGTCTCGATCTGCGTACCAAGTTTTAGGCTAGGCGCGCACATTCAATTTTTAGTTTCGCAACTACTTTGTTCGAGCAACTAAAAAGTTTATGTTTTGACACAAACTAAACGATTGATTGCCCAAAAATGGTACTAATTTGATGTGGGATATTTGCAAGCGCCAGTATGTGGTGTGTAGCCAGCTTAAAAGGATTTGATTTATTTATTGTGAATTGGCAGATATTAAGCTAAAAGTTTTCAGTTCGTGAACGCACCCTCGAATCGCATTTATTTGACAGCCGGAATATAAAAATACTAAAGGCGCATTCTTTTATTATATTTATATTTATTCCATACTTCTGTTTATTTCTCTTTATTTGATAAATTTCAACCAAAATTCATTTAACAATCGTTATTGGCTATATTATATTATATTGATCCACAACAATGTTTTATCATGTAAGTGAGATCTCTTTTAAAATGTTTCTACCCAAATAACATTCAAATCCTAAGATATCATTGGAACACGAAATTCTCTTGCATCCGCGCTACTTTGGACCACAACTTTTGGAAACAGTGAAACAAAAGTTATACACTGAAGTCGAGGGTACATGTACAGGTAAATACGGCTTCGTAATTGCAGTCACAACAATCGATCAAATCGGCTCTGGTGTCATTCAACCTGGTCAAGGCTTTGTAGTGTACCCGGTGAAATACAAAGCCATAGTGTTCCGTCCGTTTAAAGGGGAAGTCCTCGATGCTGTTGTGAAACAAATCAACAAGGTATTTACTAAATCATATGTGCTTTTATAAAGAAAAAATAATGTGTTCGCATAACCCAGGTCGGCATGTTTGCGGAAATCGGTCCACTATCTTGCTTCATTTCTCATCATGTAAGTTTAAAACTAAGCTAAAAACATAATCATTTTAAAAAAGAAGTTCCCATTTCTTGCAGTCCATTCCTGCCGATATGCAATTCTGCCCGAATGGCAATCCACCTTGTTACAAATCCAAAGATGAAGATGTTGTTATTTCTGGTGAGGATAAAATTCGACTGAAAATCGTGGGAACACGTGTGGATGCCACCGGGATTGTAAGATTGTCCATATCGGCTTTCCAACCTTTTAATTTAAATGAATTTTAATTGCAGTTCGCTATTGGAACCCTGATGGACGATTATCTAGGCTTAGTGTGCAGTTAGGATAGATTTGTTATTCTTAGAAAATTAATGGAATCAAGATAAAATTAAAGAGGAAACTTTAAGAACTTAGGGGTATTTTAAATGCACACGGCTTTTATTAATTTGGTTTTATATAATTTGTTTCAGCACAACCGCAGATAAAATTCAAAAGTTTGGGTATTTGTAAAACATTGGTCTTACTGTTATGAAATTTGCTTTAAGATATGGTTTAAATTGATGTAAGTGGTCCATACGCAAAAATTAACTTTTTGGAAAAAACTTACAATAGTAGATGTGTTTTATTTGTACGTGTATGGCTCAGAATAAATTAACAAGGCAAATAACAACAGATCCACAGTAAGGACAAATCGATCTATTATGAAAGGGAGATTCAATTGAAATTTATAAAAATGAAACTGAAAAAAAAAGTTCATGTTTCCGCCCGGGATCGAACCGGGGGCCTTCCGCGTGTTAGGCGGATGTGATAACCACTACACCACGGAAACACATGTTTATGCGGCAACACAATAATGTTTAGAAAATAATTCAAAAAGAAATTAGACAATACTATGAGATGTGGACAAAAACTCAACTAGAGTATCAGACGAGCTGAATTTTAGGTGAAATAAGAGGGAGAAACTCTGATTCAGAAGGCTCAAGATTCTGAGGAGGAATATCAGATCGATATCCCATATCTTTAGAGAAAGGTTCGAGACAGAAACTTAATTCTGGCCACAGACATTGCTGAAGAGTATGTTATCTTGGAAGAAGACCACATTGCTCTTTCTTATTGAAGTTTTTTTAAGTGAAGCATCTTTGGGCGCGTTGGCATTTAAAAAGAACAAGCAAAAAAAAGTTTTTTTTTTTTAAATTGTATGAAGAAATTGCTTTAAACGACTTAGCGCTTTTGTGAAATGTCAAATTAAAAGTCACAATCGATATTTCTTTAGTTTATCAGGTTTATTTATTCACTTTCCGCATCAAGTTCATGAGATAATTTTATCAGATCTGCAGAAAGTTTTTCCCATACAAATTTTGATAGCTCGTTTCTGCGGAGATAAAATTATCTGATTTCCGAGGTTTGTCAAGAATTTTTTCCGCGTTTACATGAATGCTCTTAGTGAATCATATCACGTTCTCGTCGCATTATAAATCGGGCATAATTATAAAAACTTTTTTCTGTCGGTTTCAATTGGATTTTAATGTCACTATCTGACAAATTTAAGCGTAGATAAAAATGCACTAAAAAACGACTAGTATTGAAATTTGGACAAACAAGTTATACATAACTTTTTTTGATTTTCTCAATAAATTCAAGAAAGGGGTCGTTTAAATATTACGTAAGCAAATTTATTACAATTATTTACCCCCCCCCCCATCACCCTTGTCAGCAAAAGTAAGCAAAGCTCTTACCCCCTCCCCCCATGCTTACGTAAACATTTTTTAATTATAAATGTATTTTTTTTTATATTATAATTTTAATGTTATAATTATAATTTTAAAAATAAGAAAATACTCATACAGTATTCAACATAGAGTAAGGGACAAAAATATTATAATATTACGAACATAACAAACTTATTTTAAATTTTTGGTACACATATTAAATTCAAATTAACAGTCTTCAGTCCATGAAACCCGAATCCATGATTCTAAGTTTTCGATAACATAGGATTGCTTGCATTGCTGCTCAGTGTTGTGAGTCTGCTCACTTTCATCCGATTTTGGAATGTCTACGTCGTTCTCATCGAGCCATTCAACATCATGGTGCTCTAAAATTTGAGTAATGCACATCAGTTCATTAGCACGACGAGCAGCGACTATTACAGGTCTAACTTTCCTATCAGTGTGCGTGACAGAGGAAATTTAGAAAAGTGTATAGTGCGCGGTAATTCCCCTAATCGGTTCTAAAGCAAGTGCCTAATCGTATGCATTATTTGCGGGAATCCCCGAAAATGCATTTCGTTTTCAAGCATAGACAATGTGAGGGATGCCATTCGTGTAAAAAAGTAAATAACTACGATGACGTAATTATCATCTAGACTCCCCTACCCCCAATGTCATCCAAAATAAGCAAAACAAAGAAATTTGCTTTCGTTAATACGGCTCGTTAATAATGACAAGGCAAAGCGGTTTGATAAGTAAACCAAAAGCAATCCAGGTTTCGATAGAGAGGTACGGGGTACGGTGGTTGATTTAAAATAAAAGGTAACATAGGTTCGGTAATTTAGATCAGGTTTCGGGCGGTGTATAAATAGCCATTTTAACGTAATAATTAGGCACAAAGAGGCGGTTGGGTGGTTTTCGAGCGGTAGGAGAAAAAGGGTAATGCTTCGTTACAAGGTTTGGTTGGACTAAAAGCTAAAACTTAGGTAAAAACTTTCGACGAAAAAAAAAATGTTACGGCTACTGGTGGAGGACCATAGTTCCGGACTACTTTGTCTACTTTGGAGTAATTCGTAGGCGATCTACAAAATTTGACCCAGGCTGTTAATCCAATCGCTAATTGCTTGGGTGTAAACACACAAGGTACGCTTTCTACGGGTCAAAACGTTAATTAAATTAAATTTTTGGGAGCGAATTTCTCAAGAAAGTGAACATGCTCTTAGCTATACCTACTTGGTTTTTTAATTAAAGAAAATCACACCGTTTGACGTTTAATAATGAATTGTGTTATTTTAATGGAATTAATTTTGGTAGCATCGATTTTGAAGCGAATGTGGTAACAGAGTCATAAATTTTCAAATTGATTTTTTTTGTTTCTGATTTGTTGGCTTAACAAATCTTTTATGTCATCGCAGTACTGTTAAGTCATGCCTATTGTATCAAAAAAGAAAAAAAAAACAAGTTTATCAATCAAAGTCACAGTCGACCAAAAAAGAAACTATTTGACTATTGCTTCTTTATTCATGTTTGTTAGTCCTATTGTTAATGTAAGTGTACTATTGAGCCCAACGTTTTTACTTTTGATTGACCCAAGTCGTTATAAAATTGGAGTAATTAATGAGTTATCCTCAAATATGTGAGTGAATATCATGAGAACTTATTTTGTCAAAACTTTAATGTTTTTGAGAGTGTTACACAGTAAAACTAACAAACATTACTGTGTCTGAAAAATATGTGTTTCCGTGGTGTAGTGGTTATCACATCCGCCTAACACGCGGAAGGCCCCCGGTTCGATCCCGGGCGGAAACAGTATTTCTTTTTTTGTTGAGTTTATTCCACAATAATGGCGCAAAATTTTAAACAGCCTATTATTAAGGTAATAGTATTAGATCGAGAGCCATAGCTGGGCATTAACTCGTTAATCCGTTAATCGTTAATTAACGAAGTTAAAATTTTGATTAACGGATTAACTTTT
Source organism: Chrysotoxum bicinctum (assembly GCA_911387755.1). Lineage (NCBI taxonomy): Eukaryota > Metazoa > Arthropoda > Insecta > Diptera > Syrphidae > Chrysotoxum > Chrysotoxum bicinctum. Next base: position 38,776,424 of record OU426988.1, read on the forward strand.
AAGTTAACTTTTGAAAATGTTAACGGACACGTTAAATCCGTTAATCCGCGTTAAGTCCGTTAATCGTTAATCCAATGCCTACTATTTACCGCGCGGCGCAAAAAACAGGTTCAGACAAGTATGAGACAAGTGCCGTGCGGTGCGTGCCACGGGTGAAACAAAAACACCTAGGTACGTATTATATTTTGACGGCGCGTGCGAGTGAGAAAACTGCGAAGAGATTCGTTTCGGTTGATCATTTCATTATGCCGGTCGTCCACTATGTGCGCGATAAGTTCAACCAACTTCGTTCAACTTTTTATTCAACTCTTTCGTTGGATAACCGAATTTACAACCTCTTACACTAGTGCAGTAACTTACGTAATTCACGTTGAGCAACTAAAGTTGAGCAAAATGCGTTTGGAACCCCGTACACATAATTGACCAACTTTCCTATACCTATGTTGATTAACCCCGCACACCTAATTGATCAACTCTTAAAACTTATTCCAGTGTTGAATAGCTCCGTACACCTAGTTGACCAACTTACTCAAATGTTGAACAACCTCGTACACTAGTTGATAAACTTAAAATGTTGTTCAACGTGTTGATCGAACATTTTCAAGGAGCAACACGAGCTCGTACACTACCCGTACACTGGTTGCGCAATTCGTTGAGCAACGGCCAACAACTAGATCCAACCCGTTGGTTGAACAGAATTGAAGGCACCGTACATTAGAGTTGAATGCGTTGAATTCGAAATTTGTGCGTTGATCGCCTAGTGCACGACCGGCATTACTTAGCGCCGGTGCTCAGAGTAAAAAAATATAAAAAATGCAATTTTTATCACATGTTAACGGATTAACGATTAACGTTAACTTGCGTTAATTCTTCCGAAATTTAACGCTTTAACGTTTAACGAAGCTAACTTTTTTAGTAACGGATTAACGATTAACGAAGTTAACGGTTTGATTAACGGTGCCCAGCTATGTCGAGAGCCCACAGCAATTTTTGGTTGTAATTGATAACAAAAAATAATTAGTATAATTAGATAGGCCTTTAGAAGTTATTTACAAATGTAATAAGGTGTGTCACTTTTGCATGGCCGCAAAAAAGTACTCTTATTTTTAAATGTAATAGTGCTCAAAAGTTGTATTAGGGTCTGAGGTTTAAGAACATGTAAAAAAAATAAGATATCGTTCGTCTTTGGCTCGCTAAAATCGGTTGAAGTTGAAAAAAAAAAATTAATTTACAGTAAAAAAACTAAACAAAATACAGAAAGAATTTTTGTCTTTACAAAAAGATATACCACGATAATTGTAGGTGGTTCCGTTGATTTTTAAGATTTTTTTTTTGTAAAAAAAAAAACGATTTTACATAAAAAAATGATTTTTCTTCCTTCTTTTATTATTTCATAGCTTTTTTATCAAGTGTTCAATTTAAACAAATATAAGTTTAAAAGTGTTTCCTTGCAATTAAATATTTTATATAATTTTTTTCTATCCACACGGTGCAATTTAAAACAACACATTTTTCAAAAATCTCGAAAAATCAAAATTTTTTTGGATTTCATCCTATTTTTGAGCGAACCAAAGATATAATTTAAAATGAAAATTGTAAACGCATGATTTAATTTTGATAAGCAATGCAACTTTTAAAAGCTATTACATTTGAAAATACCATAGTTGAGCACTTTGACACACCCTAGTGCATAATAGTGCATCAAGGATGCAGTTCTTTCCAAAGTGTAAATCGTCGTCGTTCTATGAAAACTCCCTAAGTCCATTTTTGGTTTTTTGAGATATTTGCATTTGAACTTGGAAATTAATATAAAAAAATCCAAAAATTATCAGAATAGCATGATCTCAGGCTTCAATTGTAGAATTTGTTTGGCGTAGCCATTGTGCAATAAAATTTTTTGCAAATGGTTTATCCGAAATTAATTAAATAAGAATTGCATCACATTTTTTTTTTAAATGGACTTAGGGAGTTTTCATAGAACGACGACGAAATAATTGTTTGCCATAACTTCAAAATGTAGATCTATGTAAGTGCCACGATTGCAAATATCGAGGTCTAAGCCGGCTGCAAAACGTCTTAGACCTCGATATTTGTAATCAGGGCGCTTAGCTCCACATTTTGAAGTTATGGCAAAGTTGTTATCACAATTATTTAGACTTTGAAAAAAACTGCATATTTGATGCACTATTGCTCCCATTACAGTATGCAACACGTTCACATTTGTAAATAACTACTAAGTACTCTTAGCTGGGCTCTTAGTCTATATGATACTACTTAACAATTTGCTAACTTTAAAGTAGTTTACTAACATATTCTTAATTTTAACCATTTTCTAACTAGTATCGTACTAACACACCTAAACCAATGACAGTTCGTGCAAAAAACTAATGTCGTTTTTATTTGGCAATTCGGAAGCCTTCCGGACTCTTCTGAAAGTGTTCAATTGGGAAAAAATGACAGTTCTGATTCTGAAAAGAAATGAAATTTGCTTCTGGATTTGAAATCAGAAGCAAATCCAGAAGCACTCACACATTCATATACTTAAACGTCAACCTCAACAGCTGTGATTTTTGGTATTCAAATTGTGCGAACCAGGGTTGGCCGAATTAACTACACTACATTTTCTACATGATTTACTACGTTTATATGAGGTGTTGAAGCGAGCTTGAAGCTCGCTTCGAACCTTTATATACCTGTATTGAGTTGAAATGAGCTTCGTTCGACTCGATGCCAATCGCTCAGCGGTGTCGAGTAGAAATGTGAGTCGAAAATCCGACCCTAATCCAACTCGATCTTTCGATACTGCATATAAACGTAGTATTTTACTACGCGTAGTTTATTGAAGAAACTACATACCTAATTTACTACAATCTGTTACGTCTGCTTCATATTAGTAGTAATAAATTCATAAAAATTCAATATAATAAAGGAAAAAAAAACAATTTTGCACTTTTATGATCTAATGAAGGTTTGTAAAAAAAAAGTTTCATTTACCATTACGATGAAGAATTGTAGGAATAACTGAACGTTTAATTTAAAAATTCAAATTTCAAATGCATAACTGACAGTTAATTGACAGCAATGCTACAATTTCTTACATTACCTACAATTAACTACATTTAACTACATTAACTACATAAAATACGTAGCAGACGTAACAAATGTAGTTATTTTTAAAAAGTGACAATTCGGCCAACCCTGCTTTCAACAAACATTTTTCTTGATTTTGAATTGAATTGAATTGAACTTTATTGAGACTTTTAAATTATCGATTACATTATTATACTTATTCTAGCGATAGCTTAAATCAGACTGAAGTGGCTATAATGTATTGCCTTCTTTTTCGATTACGTGTTATGTACAGCCTCATGGCGGTCAATTGGTATATAATATGTATTATATTGTTGAACTGCTCTTGCTCATAAGCATATATATCTTTAGCATGTGACGATTGTCACCAATACATACAATTCTTAACCTAACTTACAAACTAACATACAAACGATTACAAACGATAATGCACCTGAGCATTATAGGTAGATAACCTTACATTTTATGTGTTGTATTTTCTTTTTTAATCTTTCTTTTTTTTTTTGTTTAAAATAGAGCGATAGCGCACTATGCAAATTGGATATAATTGTAATTATGTATATAATAAAGAAGTTATCACATATCTGTTATAATAATGTCACTTAGTTTTGTGTTAAAACTTAAAGATTGTAAAGGTCTTGGTCTTTAGGAACCACGTCCGTGTTCGGGTTGCGTTGTCGGGCTTCGGCCAGGATGGCCTTCTTGTTGTTGGGGCTAGTCCTGTGTAGTCAATTGATGTTGAGTCATGTTACGGCTTCAGTTCACGAGCCGAGGAGCTTCAGCCAGGGAAGCTTCTTGTTGCTGGGGCAAGCCCTGAGTAGTCAAGAGTTTTGAATCTTGTTGCGGCTAGAGTTCTGAGCCTCCGTACCCTTGATGGAATGCCCAGATGAGTTTGTTGTATAACCAGTTTTTAGAAACTTGGTTCTCAGTTTTGGTGACATAGTTAGTACACCCGGTTTAGTAGTATCTTCAGTCCCGGATCCAGGATTGAAGTTTGGTTGCTGTTCGGCAGGCTAATGCCCGCAGAACTGTAGTTGCGGATTTGGTTTGAGCAGGTTCGCTTCCTGCTGGAAATGAGCCATGTGTCGGCGTCATCAATTTCTGTGTTGTATATAAAACACTGTTGCTTAATGCATGAAGTAGGTGGGTTGCATCAAGCTTCTCCTTTTCGGGTCCTCCGCCACAATTTAGAATTCTACCGCCACCACTAGTTAAAGTGATCCAATTTTTTCCGCGTAATCACTGCCCATCCGGCGTTGGGAATTATTTTAGGGTGTTAAGGAAGTTCGCTCTTGTTGTAAGCGAAAATTATTTCGTCAAAAAGACGTATTAAAAACGGAAAAAAATTTAATTCAAACCGTACCACGTTTTTATTTTTGGCTAAAACCTATGATAATTTAATTTTTTGGAGAGTGCAGACGCAACGACACGTCTGCACTCTCGGACAGTTCTTTTTCATCCGATCTTCTTGATTTTGATTATTGTACGCATTTGATGTTTCACATATACAAAACTTCAGATTTCAGAATCATCAGAAGCAAACAAAAGTGTTCAATTGGGATTACGGATCGGAGAGAGATTCCGGATTGCCAAATAAAAAAGACATAAGTAAACAGACATTTTTTGACGTTTGTATCTAAATGTCAAAGAGTCATATGAAGTTAGCACGATACTAAAAACTTCAAATAGGTAATCGGTGATTTTAAAAATTTTGGTGTTGCAACAGCTCGAAGTGAACCAGGACCTAGTGACTTACAACTCTCAACCATTCCTGTGTGCGTGTTACCAGGAACGGAGGGGACCTACAATTTTCTGCCGAATCCGAACGGCTAATGAGCAGCACTTTCCAAGACAAGAGATACTCTTGGAGGATTTGTCAATTCGGTGATTTTAACTCTAATAAAAGGGTAGAGAAAGTATGATGCTATATTTGATTAAAATTTGCAAAATAGTTGTACTCGTATTAACCTACATAGTTTCAACTAAAATTTTGCGCCAATATCTTTAAGATATGAGTCTTCCGCCTTGCGTATCTATAGAATATTATATTGAGCCACTGCACAGTATGAGACCATTATCATACTGTATTTCGATAACAAACATGGTAATTGTAATTTAACTTAAGTTTGGAAGTAAATTTTAAACAAATTAGACTGTTTTGTAATGTTTTTGATTTTGATACAATCTTAAATCTTGGGTGGTGGTTATACTAAATTAATACAGAACTATCGACTGTTACCGGTTTTTTGCAATTTAATTCTGCTTGTCGAACTGAACCAGTTTACTTTACTCGTATAATTTAGTTGAGCATCTTCATAACTATGATTTATCTTGGCTATTCTAAATTAATTTGTTGTTCATACCAAGTTTTTTCTTTGATTCGAAAATGATTTCATTTATGTAGGTAGGTACTTCTTATCCATACACTCACCATCGGTTTTCACAATAAACAACCGATTATGGTTAGCGCGAACTTATAAAAATAACCCAAGAAACTTGTCTGGAGCAAAAACTCATTTTATTTCATTTAAGTGTCTGGTGTGTCATCGCTTCGAATTATAATTTTCCACACATGTCGGCTTCTCCTTCTTCACGGTCAAGAGAATCACATTGTTTATTTCTCTCGGACAACAAATTAAGACATTCCCCTATACATAGTGACAATTTGAATATTGTTGCCACTCGAGTCTACATAAACTTAATTGAAAGTTTAGTTTGAAAATATAGATATAGTATGTAGAACAAAGAATCTTTCAAAAGTATCGAGTTTTTAATTTAAATTTTCTGTATAATGAAAAAACAAAAAAGAGGGGCTTAAGATTCTGTTTTTTTTTTTTTAAATATGTGTATAAAATTTTTCAATATTTCAAACAAATCATCAACTGTCAGTTTTCGAAATTCATATATACGAGTACATACCTTTAGAATATTTTCATTGTTTTATTTGAAAATTGAAATTGAATGCAATATTAATAAAAGTCTTTAGGACTTTTCAAACGGTAGTGTGCATTCAATAAATTTGATAATTTTTTTTCTGAAAATTTAGTTCTTAAGAGTAAAATGAAAGGTAAATGAAAACTTAAACATGATATTTCAAAATATTAATGCTTTTTATTTAATATTTTTTTAAATAAGTTATTTATTTTGTTTTTGATATCAAACAAAAAAAATCTTTTTTTTAAACTCAATGTTTTGGAAACTACATACATGCTCGATTTTTTGGAAACTAACAGTTGAAAGTTTTTTTTAAATATTTTTTGAAAGATGTTGAAAAAAAATGTTTTTTTTTCTTGTCGTAAAATAACGGTACCTACCATACAATTGCTAAAAAATGCAAGCGAATCCTAGATTTTTTTTTCTTTTTCGCTGAATTTTGACTTTACTGACAGTTCCTACCATTGATTCAAGTTTTTGAATTTCTTTTTATCGGCATAACGAATTTGAATTAAATTTTGTATGCAGAAGCTTCTAAAAGATTTAAAGAACAAGTTAAGATGTCGGAACTCTAAAATCATGTTTTCTGGATTTAATTTTCTTTGAAAATCATCTATTTCAAAAACGGGTAAGCTTTTTTTAAAATTTTCTTTTCTTTTGCACGGTATTTCATACTTAAAATATTAAAAAATACACAAAAAACTTTTCTGAAAAACGTAAATATCATTTTTCACAGGATAATATATGTATATGACTTTTGTGATATTTAGGGGACTAGTTCACTTTTAAGACCTTAATGAAATGTTACGAACATTTCTATTCACCTAACCTACTGCTTGTGTTTCATATCTCATATCATATCCAACCCGAATTTTCAAAATAATTTTGAAAATCTTAAATTCTGTTTTTCAAGATATTTTCTTTCATACAAGTTGTGAGATTTTCTTTTGAGTGGCAACCGTACCACTTTGGACTTCTACTGATAGCCTCGATTATTCTCAGTCTTAATATACTCTTATTCATTCGTTAAGTGACCATTGACAAGATCAGGCTTGAGTCAGATTATCTTCCGTCATATATTCCAAACTAGTTATATTTTACTGTCCGGTGGAAAGACAATTGTGCGTTTAAATATAAATACATACATTCCAAGTCTGTGATTTAATGTGTGGCCGGGGTTATTAAAAATCGATCTCGTCAAACGAAAATTCCCAGCTTAGGGTATTTTTTTTTTTATAATCTCTGGCTTATTGACATAATAGATAATAAGGCACCGATCATTGTGAGTTTATTGTTCAATGCTGAATGTCGATCAGAATTGTTTTTTTATGTGTATACAATTATTTTTGTGACTTTTAAGTTGATAAGGAGTTTTATTTTGGTATACCATATTTTTACAGATTGTCAAAATGTTAATAAGAATCTACTTTATAACGACATTGTTCTATTGGAGTTATGTATTTGGGCAAGATCTTCCCCCAAACATTGCCGGAGTTATTGCGGATATTTTTAATCCAAATACAACAACAACAACTCCACGACCGGTGGTTACTCGACGTCCAGGAATCGGTGATATTGTGACGTCTGAGCCGATTACTGCAACTTCGGAGCCCCAAATACTTAAGACAGACGACGGGGTCAAGTGCACATGTGTGCCTTACTATCTCTGTCGGCCAGGCGATAACACTCTGCGAGATGATGGAGAAATTGACGGCTTCGGGAAAATTGACATACGTTTCGATCCCTACAGTTGTCAGCACTATTTGGACATTTGTTGTATTGATAATCGCACAGTGTCAGAACCGATTAACCCAACACCAGTTGTAAATCGACCTAATCAACCCACCGGATGTGGTATTCGTAATACAAACGTTGATTTTGAGATAACCGGAAATAACAATAACGAAGCGAATTTTGGCGAGCTCCCATGGACCGTTGCACTTTTGAGGACCGATAATGAGGAGTACTTTTGTGCAGGCTCTTTAATACATCCACAAGTTGTGCTGACCGCTGCACATTGTGTAAGGAAATACGGACCAAATCAATTCAAAGCCCGTGCCGGTGAATGGGATTCTCAAACTACCAGAGAACGACTTCCATTCCAGGAATTAAATGCTCAGCAAATAATTATGCACCCAAGTTTCAATCCACAAAATGTAGCAAATGACTTCGCTTTGGTTGTTATGACTAAGCCTTTTGTTTTGGCGGACCATATTAACGTTGTTTGCCTTCCGGCCCCCAATGTTGTACCTGCACCAGGAGAAACTTGCTTGTCCAGCGGCTGGGGTCGTGACAAATTTGGGAGTGCTGGAAAGTACAGCGTGATTATGAAACGAGTTCCACTGCCAGTGGTAGCCTTCGACCAATGTCAGTCTGTATTTCAAGCATCTCGTCTTGGCAAATACTTTATACTGGATCCATCTTTTATTTGTGCTGGTGGAGAACAAGGTGTGGATACCTGCACCGGCGACGGAGGTGGCCCCTTGGTATGTTCTGCTGATGCTTCTCAGAACAGATACTATCAGAGTGGCATAGTTGCATGGGGCTTAGGTTGCAATGATCCCATTCCTGCGGCTTATGCTAGTGTTGCATTGGCACGAACCTGGATTGACGAGGAAATGAAAAAGCTAGGACTAGGAGTTACTTCGTATAGTTACTAAGAGTAAATAAACTTAATGATATATATATATATGAATGTGTGTTGTTAAAAAAAGTAAATTGAAACTGATTTAACGAGTGATTATTTAATTGTCCATTTTTTTTCAATGATTTCAATTGCGTTGAGGACTAATTGCTGGATATGAATAATCATCAAGTTTGTTATGAAAGCAATCCGAAAATATTATTTTTTGTATTCATATGATTTCATTAATTTATGACGGCAGGTTTCAGCTTTAACAGTGTGGAAGAGTAAAATGGCTTCATCGATGTTTATATAATTATGGACCACGGACGTGCCAAAAAAGACTGGTTTTGGAATGAGCAATGCTAAGTTTTGAATGTCAAACGTTTTTAATCACTTAAACCATGGCATAATGTTATAATAAATTATGAGTTAATCGTCAGAAAACAGTAAAGCCCGGTTAAAACGTTTAAAGCTATGGTTCATGATTTCATAAGAATACAATTAAATGGAATGAAAATAAAGGAAGTAAATTGCAATTTTCTTGTCTTACCTAAAGAGCGTCTAGAGAGGATTGACAATACAAAGAAAAACTAAAATAAAATTGGTTTCTGAATTAATTCCTTAAATTATTTAAGAAAAAACTTTCAACAAATTGAACTATTTGTTGTGCTTGTTTATCTCTTCTGTGTTGCCATTTTTCTAACAAATGGAACTTAATTTTACTTGGACATGAGTTTCTGCCAGGTAAATCATCACTTGTATATTTGACGTTTGAGTAAGTTTTCGTTGGAATATTTTTTTTGAAAATAAATATGTACATAATTTTGTACATCTATAGGTGGATACTTTTCTTGACAAATCCTTATATGTACGAGCAATCATTAACATACATTTTCAAAACAAAAATCTGAGGTTGTGGTTTGGTATGTAGGCTCTATCTGTTATTATGTATGGGTTTTACTTATTTTGATGACAACATCAATTACTTATTAAAATTTCTAATAGGTATGAGTTTTAAATTGGATAAGAGTGAATAGATTTTCAAATTCAGTTGGGAACATAATCTTTTTTTTTCATAATGGTAAGACGGCGCACAGTGGCTTGGTTTGTATGGGAGAGCGGAAAAAAGCCTGTTAAATCTGAACTGTTTAACGGATTTAAATGAACACATGTTTATATTAGTGTTATACATATTTGATCAAAATTTGGTTAAGATAAATATTAGAAAAAAAGTTATTAACATTTTTATAAAATTGGAGGCTTTTCATATTTGTATGAGAGAGCGGAAACAATTTTGTAAAATCTAAACGATAAACGGATTTATTTGAAATTTGACACACATATTGAAATTTATCTTATAAATATTTATTTAAAATTTGGTTAAGAAAAAATAATTAAAAAAAAAAGTTATTGACATTTTTCTAAAATTGGAGGGTTTTGATGTTTGCATGCGAGAGCGGACAAAAATTTTAAAATTTAAACTTTTAAACGGATTTAATTGAAATTTGGCACACATGTAAGATAGGTCTTATACATATTTGGTGAAAATTTGGTTAAGAAAAAATCGTTAGTAAAAGAGTTATTGATATTTTTAAAAAAATTTAGTTGAAAGTTGACAAATTTTGCAGGCAAAAATAAATGGTTTCGCAAAAATTGAATTTCTCAATGTATTAATTTTATTCTATTTCTTAAATAAAGGCAAACATTTTTCCTAAAAATAATTGGCTTAACCAGTTCGTTCTTATAATTAGAACCGAAGAAATGAGACTTTTTGATAAACACCACTGTCAAGACGGAGTGTTTGGATACCCGATTCAGTGAGGCAATTTTGAGCATAATGTAACTCCCACATCTGAAGTATCGCAGCTGATTTTTTCTGCGCTTTAACTTGAAAGAGTGGAACACAAGCTGGCATACTTCGTTGCTTGGAGTCTTTTGGAGCTTTTTTTTTTTAATCAAAAAGTTCAAAAAAAAAAAACATTTTTTCTTAGTATCAATGATTCAGGTTACTAATAGAAAGCTTTTTTTAATAAATTATCATTTTTTTTTATTTTTAAGATACTCAAAAATAGACCAATAAAATGATATAAAAAGTTACAGAATTTATTTAAAGGAATTTCGGAAAAAGACATCTAAAAGTTTGTTGAAAATATGGTTCGCGACTTGAATAAAATTATTTTTCAACTTTGAGGGCTTGTAAATCAGAACATACAACATATGTATATGTTAAAATAAACTTTCAAATCATACGCTCGGGTTATCTAAGAGTACTTAACCATACATCTTTAAAAACTAAATAAGTAAATATGACTTTTCCAAAGACTTTTTTCCGCTCTCAGCCCACTGTGCGGCGCTCGACCGAACTGCAAGGCAACTTCACCACAATACAAATTAAAGCCGTTCGGCCAACAAGACTTAAAATTATTGGATGTACGAGTAGAGTCAATGAAACATTTAAATTTATTTTATGATGCCCTTTAGTTTAGCAGTCATCAAATCAGAGTTATTATTATTACTGTAGCAGCCATCCTTTACAAAAATACAAACACTACTACAAACACACACTGAATTATACACACAAACATATACATATGTACCTTAAATTATAAAAATTAACTGAATTACATACATTATATTATTTACAAACATTATTTACATATCTTAAATATCATTTCATTAAATTACAAAATCACATAATTAAAATTATAATCAGCACATATTTGAGTATTCATGTAAATTTGAAAAGTGTCAATTAAACTTAAAAACAACACATATTTTGTATACGAAAATAATTTGTAATGTGCTTCGAAAATTTAGTATAAAAGAGCCAAGAAATTGTAAAATCCTCGCAGTCTGTTAAATAAAGCGAACCAGTTATCATACAACGTAAAGTTGGAGAAACAATTCTTTTTATTTATAACAAATTGCTTTTCGTCGAGTAATAGTAGTTGTAGACAGGCTGAACATTTATTTGGTCGCCTGGCTCTTCTCCTCCGCTGTTCTTGCGTCATCATTTTCTTTACGCCTAACTAGCAATAGACAAGTTGAACGTCACAGACGGTCGCTTGGCTTTGCCTTTACGTTGGGAAGAATTCTTCTTTTTTTCTACTTGAACCACTCATTGGAGCTTCTACGTATACAAAAAACAACAACAACACCGCAGCAAGCAGAACACCTACGCTTCATTACTATTTTTCTCGAAAACGGCTCCAACATTTTCAATACATTTTTATCCGTAATGCTTAATTTTTACTATCATTTCAAAGTAAATAATTTCAAATTAAAACATTATTAACAGTACTTACTACAGAATCATTTTTTGATTATTAGGTGTGTTTTTTTTCGCAAGTCCATTTAGAATTATAAAAAAAAAGACATCGGGATTTAGGAGCTTTTTTTCCACATAGCTGGAAGCACTGTGTACGCTATGACATTTGTCAGCTGTATTGACGACTAGCATCAACCAGCATCCAAAAACGTCACTTTTGACGTCTCTGAGCAAATTATCGATAACATATAGATAATACTATTTTGGCATCACCATTTTTATCGGGTATTAGATTAACTCTCGAAAATTATCTGGTCTTAGCTAACTCTGTATAGATTTAAGTAGTTGTTGCATTTGCATGTAAAGCGCTTAGTCCCGATGTCGTTTTTTTCGACAATTCTATATGGACTTGCAAAAAAAAAAAAAACACGCCTATTAGCTTTTCAATATCGGTGTAACGTATTTAAACAACAACTTGTTCACAACTCTTCATTAAATATTCCCGATTTATATATACTTGATATTTAATTTGAATCTGAAAGGCAAATGTACTGATATGCTGATGATATAGCCTTTTATTATCAGTTTTGGACTTGGTTGCTGATTCTAAGATTCTATAAGTCATTGGTTTGGAATTTTTAAACTTGTCATAAGTTAAAAAACGAAAGTTGAATTTTTCATCTTACCTTTGCTTGAACTTAGTTCACAACAACTTATTCAGCATAAGCGTGACTGGAAAAATACTTGGTTAAATTCTTATACCTGTTATGTATCTGACCAACCAATATATCTTCTCTAAGAAGTATTGTGGGATGTTTATCAACTATTTTTTTTATTGAAATTTCAATCCACTAAACTATCTCAGTCTTATTTATTAGATTTTACTAATACTCGGTTCAACCTCGGAATAGTTAATCCGAGCCGAAGCACTTATTTTACGGCACGCCAAAAAAATCCTTATTTATAAAATATTTTTTTAGCTGTTTTAGCTACGCCTTCCTTATGTGAAATATGCTATCAAAAAAATCACCAATCTAAAACTCTGGTTATTATAAACGTAAGCAAACCCCAGCTGATTTCCATTATCATTCATTTTATTATAATATTGTATGCATATTGGAAATTGCATACCTATATATTTTATATTGGATTGTATAAAGTTCAAATCCTTTAAATGAATGAACCACATTGCGTCCCCAATACCGTACAACTGTGAGAGCGTTTGAAAATGATAATAATAATTTATTAATGCAAAATATCTATCCGTTTTGTTTTAGTAAATCTCACACGATCTCATGCCAAAATGACATTTAGATACTAAAACGGCTTTAAAACTCCTATGGACAAGTTTTAGCTTATTCTGCCCCTATTCCTCGTGTATTTTTTTTTTTATAAATAAGCTTTTCAGGATTAGGGTCATTGTAAAGTCGAAGTGACTTTGCTCCGTGGCACAGTGCGGCCGAAAGCCGCTTTTTGCGGCCAAAAGTCGAAAAACGCAGAGAATGATCCACAAATTGGTATACAGGGGTTTTTGGGGTCGCTGATTACGAATCTGTTATCAGAATCAGCAAATTCAAAATGGCCGACCTAATATGGCGTCATGTCATACGAAAAAACTTATCAAAAATGTAATAGTTAGGTAAAAAATTTTGTTTTGATATTATTAGGGCTTGAAAATTTATTAAAAATGAACAAATTCGAAATTGTGGAATGCTATATGGCAGTATTATATAACAAAAAAATGGAAAAAAATATTTATATATTTTTATTGAAATCGAACACAGTAATTTATAAATGATAAATTTAGAAATACAAAATACAATATGAGCAAACAATATACCTATAAGTTAATCCGTCACAATCATCTACATCTGTATCTGTTTCAGAAGCGGAAGAGCTGTCAAAAGATTGTTGTTCATCTTCTGTTTGATTATTTACAGGTGGGGGTGCTAACAAATTGATACAGTCCTTAGATAAAGATTTAATTGGTTTTAGAGGTAATTCCCGACAACTAGATATTAATGGATCGGATGCGATTAGGAATCTTTTAAAAACATCCTCCATTGTATTTTGACGATAAAAGTTTATTACATGCTTCTTGTGCATCTTTCGACATTTGACGATAGGTAACACTGAATATTTTATTATTTCGGGGCCATGAATTAAAAGTTTGTGAACTAACGTGGGCATACAACACCAGGGATATTGTTGTAAATTAAGTTACTAGTACGATCTAGAACGCCAAAAAATGCACGATTTTCGGGAATTTTTTTCTCGGAAACTTTAATAGATAATAACATAATTTTTTTTTAAATAATGAATACATGTATCAAAAGTACAAGAACATTTTTTTTCTGTCTTTATTTTCTAATTGTGGCCGAATTATAGAGGGCGCCATCGTTGACTCATCAATAAACACATTGTCCCATTGCGGACAGTTAATCTCCGGATCTATTGAACCGATTTTCAAAAAACTTGTTGCAACTTAATTGTCTCTATGTTTTCTAAGACAATTTGACCAAAAAGTTATGAACAAAAAAATGGCGACCCAAAAATGGCCAAAAAAATTTCCAAAAAAAAATTATTTTTTCAAAGCTTGAAATTTTTTGTTTTTTTTTTTTTACTTTTAAAACAAATTGTGGTAAATTGTCTCGTAAAAAACCTTCCTTAAAATAACCCACTTTGTTTTTTTTTGTTTCAGTCCAGCCAATCCTGAGATAAGCTGTCCGCAATGGGACAATGTATTTTTTGATGAATCGACGTTTGCGCCCTCTATAATTCGACCAAAATTCAAAACTTTCAAAAAATTTGTATTCTTGACGCATGTAAGTATTTATTATTTAAAAAAAAATTATGTTATTATCTAATAAAGTTTCCGAGAAAAAAATTCCCAAAAATCGTGCGTTTTTGGCGTTCTAGACCGTACTAGTACCTTAATGCACAAAAAAACTCAACGGGCAGCTACGGGTAGCTGAATTTTATTTTATTTGGTACACAACACTTTTATTAACTATCTTAAATAGCTTTGAGAACAAGAAACAGCAAGAAAAAAAAGTTTTCACTCAAGCAAATATGTTTTTTTTTTCAAGTAAATAAATAGTGTTGACATATCTCTGTCTAACAATGTACTATTTAGGAATTTTTATTCAGAATTTTTTTAACTTATTATACGCACCTGCAGCTATTGAATTTATTTTATTGCAATAAATTTGCTTCGAAATAAAAACTTTTACACGTGTTTTGATGGAAGTGTCCATTAGCCTATCTTAACGACTCGTGACTACGTTAACTTAGCAGCCACATTCATGCTAAGATTATGGGGGGGATTTGCAGCAAGAGATTCTACTACGAACATTTTTCGTCTCCTAGGGGTCTCCTTTAGACAGCCTAATGACAAAAAACCCCTAACTCAAAACTTTTATTTTGGACTTTTGGCCGCAAAAAGATGACATCGGCCGCACTGTGCGTGGCTAAAACGAGTTAGTAAATAAGGCTGTCTTGATTTGACTATTGATAATATTCACGTTTTACTATCGCCAATAGCCCATATAGTTTAACCCTTGAAAATAAAACGATACGTATTTTTTTCGTTCGCTGTGACGTTCGTATGTTGGAGCCAATGTAGGATTTTTATTCAAATACACAAACTTTTAAACGGTTACCACTCAGAACAATTATTTTGTATACTCGTAAATAGATAATTATTTTTGTAAGCAGAGAATTTTTAAAATTAGAATTTTTTGAATTAGAATTTTGAGAAGTAGAATTTTTAAATACAGAATATTGGGAAATAAAATTCTGAAATACAAAAAACTTATATAAAAAGCTAAAATTTTGAGAAATAGAATTTTGAAATGCAAAATTTTGGGAAATAAAATTTTTAAATGCATAAAACATAATAAGTAAAATTTTGAAATGCAGACAACTTATTAAGTACAATTTTGAAAAGTAGAATTTCGAAATGAGAAGTAAGATTTTATAATTCATAATTTTGATAAGTCGAATTTCGAAATAAGTAGGTATCTCATATTAATAAATTACTATAGATTTTTCAAAATAACTTTTTTCAAAAATAAACGTTGGTAAAATCTACAAATTGCAACTTATTTTTATATATATGGGGTTTCTTTTATCTCCTTCAATATGTAAATTAAAACAATTCCAATTTTTGCTAAAATAATTAACATGGCGATTCTTAAATGTGGCAACTTTGTCTTATTTTTTCATAGTTCATAGTAGAAAAAGTTATTTGATTTTTTCAAATAGTTTATACGTGTGTATGAATAAGTTTTTAAGATTGGCTTACCAATTTTTTTTTAAATTTTTCAAAAATTGCCTTTTTAATTTTTTTTTAAATAATTTTTTCTTTAAATTGGTACACATAAACTTTTCAAATTACATTTTATTTTCACTTGAAATTTTTTTTTTTTGAAAAATCAATGTCTTGAAAACGTTTGAGCGATTAATTTTTGAAAATATTTCCTACAATCTTTATTATTAAATATTATTAAATACTTTAAATTGGCATCCCAAATTTTTTTCTAGAACAATTTCAAAGAAATTTCTTATATACAAAACTAGTTTAATAATAAAACGTTTTTTAAACTTTGTTTGTACCTATAAATTCCTACTTTTCGTATTTATAATAATAAAATGTATAGTTTAAGAATTTTATTTTTATAAGTTAAAAAGAAATCTAGGTGAAAAATCCTTATATTTATAAATTTAAATTATAGGTATCTGATTTTGTTTTAAATATTATGTCAATAAATTTTCTAAAGCTGGTTACCAACTTTTTTCTAATTTTATTTTTTTTAATTAATTTAAATTTTCTAAACGAGTGAAAATTATTTTTTCTTACTTACATTATTTTTTTCAAAATAGTGAATATTCATAAATTTCTGAAATTGATTTATATACACATGAAAGTATTAAAAAATTGTCTACATTTTTTGCAAACAAAGTTTATATCAATAAATTTTAAAAACTGGTCTATAATTTGTAATTATAAAACAAACGAAGAAGACCTGAGATTTTTACTTGAAAATATAATATAATTTTTCAGAGTAAATAGACGCGACCTACGAAAACATTCTCATAATTTATAAATTAATATTTATATTGAAAAAGAATCATTTTAATTGTAAAAATTATATACATAAATACCTACCTACGCATAAAAATATTTTTTTTTGTAATCAAAATTATTTTCTATAATACCAAATTTCTTCTATTTTAATTTTATACATTTTCTATAGGTATGTGCAGTGCATATGTAAAAGCTATTTTCTTTAATAAAAATATAGGTACGTACCTGGAACTAGAAATAGTTTTATAACTATATATGTATGTCTATATTAATTGCAAAAAGAAGACAATTGCCACTACCTAACTACCCACTGTACTATTGACAAATGGAGTCACGGCACCTGGCAGTCAGCGCGTGAACCTTCAATTGGAGATAGATTTTTTTTTTCGATTTGCATTTTATGATTTTAAAAGAATAGTATTAGCCGTGTTTTTTTGGAAAAGTTACCCGTAGTACAGTAGGATTTTATATGAATAACAAATACAACATCAGCAGTATGATCACTGCCGATACTCGAATAAACGTCAAATCTCTATCCGCAGCAGGATTTTACTTCTCCTTTTATCAGCGGTGATCCTACTGCGGATGTTGTATTTGTTATTCATATAAAATCCTACTGTACTACGGATAACTTTTCCAAAAAAACACGGCTGATATGTGTTAATTTTTAAATCAGGTTGAAAATATAGTAAGAAACTTAATTAATCTTTTGTAATTTGTCTTCAAAAATCGTAAACATATCGTATGTGAATGGCAGCTGAAACAATTTTCTTAGGAAGGAATTTTATGGTCTTCTTTGACTAGCCGTATTTTAGTCTCAAGGTAGAATATTTTCCCTTAAATCAATAATTATCTATTTAATTAAAAATAAAACAAACATAAAACTCCTGTGTGGTCTGGCCAATCCTAAGTCAGCAATTTTTTCAAGTGTAATTAAATTACTATAGGCGTATTTTATTGGTAATGTATACATAGTACAGCAATGGAAGTCCGAATAAAATGCTTTTTTGACTGTATATACACTTTTACTTTAAATTTTAAAGTTGGTATGCTTTGCATTTATATCCGTGTCAAAATCAGCTGATTTGGAACAGAAGTAAAATAAATATGTAATTTCTTACAAAAATAATACAAATTGAAATGAATAAAGATCCAAAACAGAAAAGGGCTATACATAACTTTTTTTTTTAATCAAATCATCTTAATTTAGTAGATATTTCAGACTCATTAATGAACAAAGTAAAAGAAAACGAAAACCAAAAATGAAATATATAGTACATATACCTACGAATAAACAATCCACTTTTGAATAAACTAAGGGATGCGTTGCAAAAGTATACGTTTTGATGTGGTTTATGCTGAATTAACATCACTGAAAAATTTGTTGTCAAACAAGTGGCAAAATTAAGGGCTCGGTGTCAGAAAAAAATCATTTTCATGTCCTTTTTAATCGTTTGGCATCGCAGCCATCCTTCGATGATTTTCATACTCTTACGTAACAGATAGGGAATATGCACACGCATTAAGAGGCAAAATTTTGACCATTGACTATTAACGTTTACCGTCTAATCGTAAATTAATATTTCAAACCACATAATTTTGCTCTTGTGAAAATTTACCATAAAATGAACAAATATCACCGAACACACTCGAATAATCAAAATCTGTCAACCTCACGTAAAATAAAACTTTTGCAACCAATTTGAGTGTCACTGTAATCCAGATCCTCCAAAACTTTATCAGCACTATTATGTGCACTCTTATTACTGCCTAGTTTATACACACTATTCCTTTGTTGTTGTTTACTGTGTAAAATTTTACTGCGCTGCCTATACAATTCCCAATAAAAAACGACTTATGTAATATAAGAAAACAAATGTAACAAAAACAAAAACGCAATAAGGTTTACTAATACTACTTCTATTAATTTTTCAATTCAATTCGGTCGGTGTACGTCATTTAGTGTTTTCATGTTTTGTTTTATTTTTTCTTGTTAACAAATTTCTATGATAAAAAAGACAAATTAAAAAGCAGAAAAATGTAAGAAACTTTGTTATTTTTGTGTGACTTAATTCAAAAAATTCATGTGTATCCATTTTTTTTAAAGTAGATATTTGTTGTTGTGTTCTTGCGATTTCTTTACGTTTTTTTAGTACAAATTGCACAGGATTAATTATGTTTTTGATATATTTTCCACCTGATTTAGAAATAAACACATATTACTATTCTTTTAAAATCATAAAATACACACCCACCGGTTCATATAAATTTGATTAGTTGAATCAATGTTTTTCCGACCCTTTTTTGCTTTTTTCTTATGGGAAAAACATTGAACGTCACATCGAAACAAAATCTATCTCCAATTGAAGGTTCACGCGCTGACTGCCAGGTGTCGTGACTCCATGTTTCAATACAATACTACACTAGCTTCCCATAAAAAGCCATCTACCCGCCACAGTAAGAACTAATTTTTGGATCTTTGAAATAGATCCAAATAGAGTAATTTACTTTGTAGTACATTTTGAAAATTAATCCAGATCTGGACCCATATAAATAAATAAATAAATTTGGTGAACCATGGACCCTGAGACTTACAATTCTCTACCATTCCTGTGTGCATGTTACCAGGAATGAAGGGGACCTACAATTTTTTGCCGATTCCGAACGGCTAATGAGCAGCACTATTCATGACAAGAAAGAAGATACTCTTAGGGGCCAGTTATAACTTTCATAGAAAACCATCATTGAAACAAAAATCAGTGGTACGGTGGAATATTTTTTGACATGTCGGTTATAGCAATCAATAATTTCGCTGTCATTGAAAAGATCTGTCATTGAAAAGATCTGTCGCTTGGATGCTTGCTAAATTACAAAGACAAACTGAATAGTTTTTTGAGGTTAGAGTTGATCATTGAAAAAAAAAAAACTGACACATGAGAATAGAAAGAGAATCGAACACAAATTATTGGAACGATTGTGTTCCACTTTATTGAAACGAAAATCAGCTTTTCATTGAAATCGATTTTCATCATTGAAAAATTAAAAGTAGTTTTATGAGAAATATTTAACATATTTGATTATTTTTATTTGCAAAAGTAAGATATATAATTGATTAGCTTCATTTGTATACCAAACATTCTCAATATTCATAGCTTAACTACCCCAGAAAGTGAAAACAAAATTTTCAATGATAGCTATAACTGGCGCCTAACTCGAATCTTCAATGCATAGAATTTGTTGTAATCAGCCACGGACAGGTTCTTTTACTGAAACCAATTTTTCAATGATTGCTATAACTGGCTTGTCAAAAGAATGAACTCAGCATTCCACTGATTTGTTCCAATGATGCATTTCAATGAAAGCTATAACTAGGACCTTATAGACCAAACTTAAGATGTTTGACAGTGACAAAAAACACGAAACGTGCGTGAGCTGTCAAAACCATTGTTGCCAAAAAGAAAATAGCAAAAAAATCACCCATCATAATAAAACATAGTTTGCGATTGTTGTATATTTGAGCATGGTGATTGAAAACAGAGTTTTTTCTTTTCAAATTCAAGAAGATATGCATACTTAACGTTAGATTAAAAAATACAGAAGAAAGCAACATGATAATGTCATAAAAAATCGTGGCAATCGCAAATTTCACTTAAAAAGTCCGAATTCTTTCGTAGAAATTTCTCTGTTTTTTCCGAGCGAACAAATTTTCAAATTTTTCGTGAAAGTTTACGAATTTCACGATCTTCTTTCCATTTATTAATCAAAATCATAAAGATTTCAAGCAAACATTTTTAATAACAGTCTTTTGAAATTCTTCTTTTTCGACTCGTTTCCATTCCGTCTTTATTGGTGATGAACGATGCTCGAATCAAAACAAAAGCGACATACATGTCTATTGAAATCTTGTTGACTTCATTATGTTCGATTGTTGAACCGGTTCACTGTGGCGTATGTGGAACTGTTTTCCATTGCTTAGTTTTTTTTCACATAGGAACCAAAATGTATTACTTATCTATGACACTTGGCTGCTCGTCGAAGTCAACCGCCTTCTTCTACTTATAAAATGTTTAATACATCAAACTAGAAACCCAGGAACAAATGCCTCAGCAATAATTGCGATTTTTTAATTTTTGGTTTTTAGGTAAAAATATTAACAAAGATTCTTTTTTATAGTTTTAGCATTTCTTGGTGGTAATTTTCAATTCCTATAAGTTCATCGAATTCGGTACACAAGCAGCACTATAAAACCGTATCAACACTTTATATTAACTGATTGAATTAAATCATACATATTTTATCTCTTTTTTTTTTTTTAGTTCTCTATAATGATTAGGTAAACAAATAAATAACAAACAAACAATATGAAAGGGCACTTTATTATTGTCCATTTAAAAAAAAAAATATTTTCTTAACTAATCATCATGCTGTTCATCATCCGGTGAGGATGTAAAGATTCTTACATAGGACCACTTTATACCATATTTGAAAAACGCTCCAAACGGAAAATAATACATTAAAAATTGTGTAAACCAAACCCGTAAATTCAGATACCATCTGATAATTGAGTATTGATGCAAATAAGTGACTAAAAACAACCCGTAGCTAACAAGAAACCGATCCCACCAGCTAAGATCGTAGAAGTACTGTTTCTGGTTTGGAATCCGAACTTGGTTGGGATAATCTTTGTCGTAATACTCATAACCTTTACAATAAGCTAATCGTTTTGTAAAAAAAATAAACGATCCTGGAGTTAGCATCATGTTGACTGGCTTTAAACCAACTAAAAGCGCTTTGGTCATTTGGTAGAAATCCGACGAGGCGCCATCTAGAGCTGGTTGATAAACTTTACGCATGGCAATATCTAGGCGCAACTTAGTAACTTCCCAGTTCTCTCCACAAATATTATATTCATCTTTAATTCCCAACAAGTAGCCAAGAACTCTCCACATGTGTGAAGTTCCTTCGAGAAAGTCCTGGTCGTAAAGATTTATTCTTGGTGCACCCAAAGTTATAAACCCAATAAAACCAAATTGGGTAAGTGCCATATCTTTTTGGGTAATTCCACCTGCTTTCAACTTTCCACATGCTCTGCTAGAACGCAGGTGAGCTTTTCGAACCATATTCAGACTTTCCCAAAACTTTGATCCTTTCTGTAGTGGATAATCATACCACGATAAAACATGGAAAATAGTTCGAACATAACGACGATAAGCGGTTGCTGGTGACGAAGATTGGCGCGTGCAGATGAGAACATTTAAGATCGATGGAATAGCTAAGACAGCTACAAGTCCGCTGAGCATTCCCGAAAACATCACAAAGTGGTACTTTCTCATGTATTGTTGTCCACTAAAAATAAAAGGATGAAAATAGTAACGATGATATTAATAATTTTGTTTTCTGTAAGGGCAATAAATAAAATAATATTAGTTTTTAATGGCTGGAATGGAAATTTCTATTGGCAATTAGTGCAAGCAGTAGAGCGTGATTCTGACACGCTCAAATTTTTTTCTCATGAAATAAATGAAAACAAATCTGGGAAAAACTTTAATTTTACGTATTAATTTTATATTAAAACAACACCAAAAACAAATTTTGTATTCTATGGATACCCGTTCTTAGAACAAAACATTCATAAGTAAAAATAGTCTTTTTGAGGCTATTTTTAATTTTCTATTATATTATAATTAATTACATTGCATGTAAAATAAAATTGAAACTTATTTATCCCGCAACCCAATTTCATGCGTTGAGATGCAAATCGTTTGGAAAGCAAATCGGAGATTATTCAGAATGCACTAGCAAATTCAGATTGTCGAAACCATCAATTCTTGAGATAAAACAATAAAGTGGAACAACAATGGCTAAAACACATGTGCAGCATTTTCCCTGCAGCAACATTTAATTACACAGGTTCTTATGGGAGCAGAATCATTGAAAGTCTGCATGCAGCGCTGCGCTGCACGATGTCTCTATTCCTAAATTTGCTGCCTAGTTTCATTGCAGCCATAATTGTAAAACAAAAATTTCCAAATAATTGCTATTTGGCATTACTGATATTGACAGATTGTTGACATTGTCTGTCATATTTCCAAAAAAAAAGTTTGTTTTTGTCTTTGGTGGAAACTTGATATTGATACAATAATGGAAGAAAAAATAAAACAAATTCATTTATGACAAAACAAATCCTTACAATGAACAAGAAGTGAAAAGAATTTGTTTTGTCTCCGACTCGTATTTTTGTTTATTTTCAGACAGATGAAAGATTGTTACTGCTCACCAGTTCCTGTTTGGGATAGTTAAATTGTATCCAACTAAGGACATTTTCTTCAGCTATACATAGCAACATCAACGCGAGGGAAACTACATGTCTAGTATAGTTTTGTTTTTCATTTGTACTTTGTATCTTCTTTTGCTTTTCCTACTTATCACCAGGAACAATTTTTGAAAGTATAGGTGCAATTCTCTTTCATTTTCTGATTAATTAAATTTGTCCACGGCCTTGAAGTTTTGATCTGGAACAAATTATATTCATTTAAAAACTTGAGATATTTCTCATACACGGCAATCAAAATCAAAATTTTGTCCTTGTTTGTTGAAATATCCATTTAATTTAAAATAAACTTATAAAACTTTAAGTACAAAACAATTTAAGCAAACAAAAAGAATGAAAATTTGACAGATGTCATTTTTGTTTTAACAGAACTAGGCATCATTAAAGTTAGGAAGTATGCACATGTGTTCTGGCTGCAGCGCTGCATGCATCGCTGCGTGCAGACTTGCTGCACATCTGTTTTAGCCATAATGCAGAAATTGCGATGCAGAATTCATAAATGTGATAAACTTTTTTACTTGCTGCTTATAGGTATTATAAGGAAAGTTATGGATTCGTAAAAAAATCGAATTCGAGATTTTGATCAAAGTTGACATTACGATGATAGCGAAGACCAAAAAAGTGGGCCTCGCAATTCTGTCTGTTTGCCTATCTGTCTGTTGGACTACAGCCTAAACGGCTCGGCCGATTTTCTTCTAACTTGGTAGAAAACGGTACCACCGATTTTGATCATGTTTTTTTTTTTGCTAAAGCTCCCCAAAAACGTGAATAGAAATAATGGTGTCCGGTTCTCGAAATATTTGCAATCAACGTGATTTTACAGATTTTCGACGAACTAGGTACCTACAAAATATTCTTTACATGCCGATATTTCCGCATCCAAGCCTCGTAACAGGTTGCGGTTTTCGGTTCTGAATTCTATAAAATTTTTTCTTTCAATTAATTTTTACGATCTTTAATTTAATAAAAAAAAAATTGGAATTAAAATATTACAGCTTGTACCTACCATAGAACCATTTTTTCAAATTTTCAATTACTCATTATGGACAAAACGGATTTTAATGAAATTTTTTATAGAGATGCTTCTAAAAAGTTTAAAAAACATTACATTTCAAGACTTTAAAAAAATATTTTTTGAATTTTTGAAAAAAAAAAAATCTATTTCAGAGCTAAGCTCAAAGCTCGTTTATTCAAAAACAGGCTCTAGACAAGCCTTTGGAACAATCATGGAACTCATTGAGCTTGAGAGCACTTTTGAACTCCTTAATAGTTCTTGTAAGAACGTTTTGTCAGCTAAAAGCTTTAATATACACTCTAAAACTGACATAGGGTCACGTGCCCTTACGTTATAAATTATATTTTCCATTAGTAAGTATCAGTAAATACAAGTTATACTACTAAGCACGAAAATATATTATTATTTGTATTGGTAAATTATCTTGGCATGAAAATTTGTCTCAGTCGTTTTTTTTATTTACATAGAATTAGTAAACGTTATAATTAAAAGTCATAATACGTTAAACGTGGGGTGATTTCCAAGTGCGATTTCATTTTTATCAGAAATGTTGATATAGTACTTCGAAATATTAGAACGCCCTTCTAAAATAATTTGTTTTGAATAGATAATAAAAAAACAAATTAATTTTAATTTTGAAGTTGAGACAAGAAAAATTATTTTGCTCGTGTACTTTTTTGTATAAGGCTTCTTTGATTTTCTTGGTTATTTGTTTGAAATATACAGTCACAGCACTGCTCTCTTTCTGTTTTATGAACATTCTTAAACATTCGCCATTTTTTTAAACATTCATGAAGATATAACTTACAGGTCTTAAATAACACTTTAAAAAAATATTTTGCTGCTAAAGAGCTATTTTAAAGGGTAAAGGATAAAATGCATTTATGCTTTCTGACAGCTGATTAAAATGGAGCATATTTATCGAGCAAAAAGCTTTTATACGTAACAGAGCTTAAGGTTGTTAATAAACTCCATTATAGATATACAGTCGTATCTATAAGATTTTCTTAAACTGCATCTTAGAGGTTATTTAGTTAAGCATACTTAAATATTTAATTTGCCTTTAAATGACGAAACTTCAATTCGTATCTATAATCGATTTTTCGTTAAGAATGTGAAAATCTAGTACAAAAAAAAAACAAATTCTGCTTCATTTTATACAACACAGCTGTTTTGTGCCACTTTCAATCAGTAAATATTTGGAACACATTTTTTTATTTGTGAAATAGAAAAAAAAAATGGCCATGGAACACAAACCCACACCCGCCGCCACAAACAAAAGAAAAAGATCTGAAAATTGGAATGCTTCCGACAAGAAAACTTTTTTATTTTAGAATTTGCAATAATACACAACACTACAAAACAAATTATTTTATGCACAGATTCTCTTCCAACAACGAGGAATAAAGTTAGTGTCGATACAAACACTTCAAAGGCTAAGCGGAAAGCGTTGACGAAATTTCTTTGCGCGTACACGTTCTTTAATCAATACAAATTTTCGGTTTCTTAATTATTTGCATTTTCTAATTCTAAAATATCACAACAAACAATACAAACTCACAATTTGAAACTTCAAAATTTCAAAGATGACAATTGATATGTCAAAATACATTTTAAAATGCCTCGTCTAAGTGATCCTTAAACGCGGTTGATGGCGTTTAAGTTAAGAGGCCTTTAAGTAACGTTACTTAAATGTGAAAATTGATTATAGATACCGATTTCATACTTAAGAGCTATTTAGAGGTATTTTAAAGTTAAGTAACCTTTAAGATTTGTTTATAGATTCGCCTGATAGATTTTTAAATTCGTTTACCAAAAGCTGCAATCGGTTTTGAAAGAGAGCTATGTTCTTGCATTAAACTCTCAAAGCTGTTTAAGAACATTTAAATAGCATTAAGCACCACCGATGTTACTTTGGGAGAAAACAGTTCAAAAAGCTTGAAAAACATTGCATGTCAAAACTTAAAAAAAAAAATTTTTTGAATTCAATATCTCGAACACGGGTCAATATTTTTTTTTAAGTTTAATCCTAAAAATTAATTGAAGGAAAAATTTTTTTTATCAAAATTTTAGGCGCCATTTTCGAGAAAAATACGATTTTTGAAAAGCTTTTCTTAACATTTGTATGGTGGGTACCTTTATTTTTAGGTAAAATAATTTTTTTTTCACACCTTGTAGATTACATTGAGAAACTTTTATTTATCCAGTTCGAAAAAAATCTAGCAAGTGGTTTTCGAAATATTGAGTTTTGAAAAGAAAGTTTTGATTTTTTTTTTAAAAGTCCAAAAAAATTTTGTTTGAAAATTTTAAGACACAATTCTATTCACGTTTTTGAGGAGCTTTAGCAAAAAATTATCAAAATCAGTGGTGCCGTTTTTGAGAAAATCAAAAACAAGAAAATGGTTCCATGGAAGGTACCCTTAATAACCATTTTTCGGAAATTTGTTTTCAACCATTATCTAGCTTTAACTAAATTAATTTTTTTGTATTTTTATTTTTTGAATCCGTCGAACAGTTTTTGAGGAAAAAAAATATTTATAAAATTTCGAAAAAAATACGTATGGTAGGTACCGTTATTTTTGGTTTAAAAAAAAAAGAAAAAAACGTGTGGGGGAAAAATTAAAAATGATATCTACCAAGTTTAAAGAAAATCGGCCGAGCCGTTTAGGCTGTAGTCGAACAGACAGATAGACAGACAGAATTGCGAGACCCATTTTTTGGGGGTTGGATACGATATCCCGCATCACAAAATCCCGATTATCAAAATCCCGCATCACAAAATTCCGAATCACGAAATCCCGCCGTTTCAATACTAAAATGACAGCACAGTATGGATTTTCATTTCCATAGTAATGTTGACTCAAATCAATGAGAAGCAACGAGAACGAAGTTCCCTACTATTGTACTGGAACATTCAATACGAAGAAGACCACTCTGATTTTAGTTAATTTTTAACGAGCTCTGATTGGCTTAAAGCTGAAGACAAGTAAAGTATGAAGTCTTGAAAGTATAAATAAAAAAAAATAAAAAAAAAAATAAGAAAATTACAAGAAAAATATCCAAAAAAGTTTAAAAAAAAATCATGTGATACATCGCTCCCTACATCACGAATATGCAATTTTTAACCCGCTAAGATGCCTAGTTTAGCCATAGAAATCATGTTCGAAGGTGTCAACTTTGGGGGGGTCTACGAAGCTCCGTTAAGCCGCAAATCGCGTTTAAAGATAAACATATGAAGGTTTTTATAATACAAATTCTATATACTACTGAAATAAATCAGCCAAGTAGAAGACTTAGCACTATTAATGGACTTGTTGAATTATTGATTCAAAATAGATTTTTTGGCCTTTAGTCCACAAAAATTTTTGGCAAAAGTCCAGAAATATTTTGGTCAAATGTCCAAAGATAATTGTCCAAACCATTGAAAATCATCTTATCTCTTTAAAGATGGAGGAGGTCTTACCCACGGTTGCCAGTTTGGTCATTTATGACCAAATCTGGTCATAATTTTTTCACTTGGTCACATGGTCATTTTTTATTCCATTTGGTCATTTTTTCAACGAATTGAAAAAAAAAAACTTTTTTTACTTTTTATGTTCTTAAAAATGAAATGTATACCAAAAGTGGTTTTATTAGCGTATGATACCCCAGCACGATCACTGAATGCACAAAAACTGAATGCGTTCTTTTCCAGCTTCCGAATTTGATGATAGATAGCTGGAAAACTTAAAATTGTGCGTTAATTTTGCGCAATGTTGCTTCTTCGCTGGGTAAAAATAAAATATACTATTTGAAAATTTGATTGGTCTTTCAACTGACGAGGCTAGTGTTATGGTTGGTGAGGTTTATGACCATCAAGCCAAATTGAAAAGCAATCACCCATATTCTGAAACGCGTATTTATGACTCGTATTCGACTACAGTCGTATGTTGTTATTCACTTGTACTATACTAATATTGGGAAACGAAAAACATCGCTTACGACTGTTCCTACGGCTATAGTCGAATACGCACTTTAATGCACTTGCCATTGGCGCATCTTCGCTTTGCATATTATTGCAAAAAGTTCCTAGTGAAGTTGAAAAAAAGTGTCGCCACATAACACATACATTTTTTGCTTATAGTGCCAACCGCATCAACCAATTTAAAGAATTTCTAAAAATATTGCGCAGTCCCATTGCACAAAATATTGGGTATTTTGCAACCGAAAATTTTACGAATTAAGTTTAATAAAAACCAAATTAAGAATTGGACTCAATTTTGTAACCATTAATAATATAATGCTAGCCAAAGAGCCTGAAGATCAAAAAATTAGTAATGGTGTTAGGTCTGCAAAAAATGTTTGTGAAAACATTATATTTATTTTTATAGTTATTAAGTGGCAATAATTGATCTTCATACATAAATATATCGCGCAAAATTTTAAACAGCTTAGTAATAAGGTATTATGATGATAGATTACTTTATCTCTTTCTTAATTTTAAACATTTCCTACCAGTATAAAAAACAAATGCGATGAATTAATTGTTCTGTGTTTCTTTTTTTTATTTTGGTCATTTTTAACTACATTTGGTCATTTTTATTTTCAACTTTGGACACAATTTTTTTTTTCAAGTGGCAACCGTGGTCTTACCTCCTCGGAGTTCTACCAAGAACTGAAGTTTTGCCGAACCAACAGTTCCTTAAATACTTTTCATTTGTTTAAAAATAAATCAAAATAAAATATTTTACTAATAGTACTAAAATAGTATTGAAAATCCCGCCAAATATTTCCAAAAATATCTGTCGGCGTTGGACTGTCATGCGGAGGGTCTCGAGTTCGATTCTCAGCAGCTGCAACAAAGTTATTTTCAGGGGTGTACTGCCTCTTGCGAGAAATTGACAAATTCTCCAAGAGTATCTCTTGTCATGGAAAGTGCTGCTCACTAGCCGTTCACAATCGGCAGAAAATTGTAGGTCCCCTCTGTTCCTGGTAACACGCACACAGGAATGGTTGAGAGTTGTAACTTGTAAGTCACTAGGTCCTGGTTCACTCCGAGCTGTTGCAACACCAAATTTATTTTAATCTATTTTTTTATCTGTCGGCGGGATTTTTATTTTTATTTTCGGCGGGATTTCGTGATTCGGGATTTTGTGCGGCGGGATTTCGTTACTCTCCCCTTTCTTGGTCTTCGCTATGATCGTTATGTCAACTTTGATCAAAATCTCGAGTTCGATTTTTTTTACGAATGCATAACTTGCCTTATAGTACCTATAAGTCGCAAGTAAAAAATTTAAGTTGATAAATTTTTTTTAAAAAATGTTTTAAGAATTTTGTATTTAAAAGCTTATTTTTTAAGAAATCGCTAAAACGACCTATAATTTTTGTTCTTTTATAAAATAATATTTGCTCGAGAAATCATTTAGCATCCTTTTTTATCTTCAACGACTAAAGGGTGGGCAAAATACAAGTTTCTTTTTAAAAATGCAATAAAATGAACAAAATTAAATATTTCCCATGTATTATGGCTTTATTAGTAAGAGCAAACATTCCCATTTATTATGGAATACAACGTCGTTGAAGTGGCTGCTTCAGTTGGAGTCAATTGGACCTTGAAAGCGATTAAACTGATATCTTTGTACAGGATTCTCCCTGTGTGAAATGTTGAGCTGTTGAGATAGATGGCGAGTTGATGGTCGTGAATTGAGTCTCACACTGACGGCTACAGCAGCCACATTCTCGTTTGTGTACACCGTTTGACGACGGAGACTATGAGTATGCCAGTCTCACGAACTTTTTGCACAAACTTGCAGGTGCTTCATTGCGGCCAAAACTTCTGTTCAACAAAAAACGCACTGTTTGGGCTATACAATAAAAATAAAAAATTCACTATTTCCCAATTTTGTTTAAGCGTAAAGCGACTCATTTTGTTCCGCAAAGTTATGATACTGACTTTCTGTCAATATTTCGAGCGGGAAACAGCTGTCAGTGTCAAAATAACCTATGATTTAAAAAGAAACCACTAGATGACCCATGCTGTATAGAAGTTGTCTCAGTCGTTAAAAAAATGAATTTTATGGCTATGAAAATTTTTCTCTAGTAACATTCATTTTTAAAATTCTTAGTCTTTTATATAAGAGCAAGTCCGTACGACCCAGTCGTGTATTTTATTTTTTAAGCTACGATTTTGGAATAGAATTGTATCTTCCAAGCGGAAATTGTAAATTGTAATTAATGATTTTAGTTATTTTTCAACCAAAGCGTTTTTGTATGTACGTACATATTTATTACAAATATATAATTAAGTACTTTGCATTTATCTTGTTAATTCCAAGTATTTATCTTGCTATACAAGTGAGTAGATGTTCTTTCTATTTTAAAATAATATTTTCCGCTTAAATCCACCGGCAATTTTTTCTGATATTTTCAACCAATTATCCGTCTAGTAAATAAGCGAACCCCCGCTTAATTGCCTTTCGCACGGTTACATTATCAGAACACCCTCACATAACGCTGTAATAATTATAAACACCCATGATAATGAAGAAAGATACAAAGTATCTTTCAATACACATAGTAAAATATCTTTCAATAAAAATGGTATCTTTCTATAAACAAAATGTAATGCTCACACAATGATTCATAATTTTTCATCTCATAGCAAATGATGATATCTGATATTATAAATATAAAACTGCATATCTGTACATTTTGCCTTCAGTAACTTGTGTGCTTAAAGCATTTTAAGAATTCCAATAAAATTCTTGTGTCAGCAATTTTAATAAGACAAAGAAAAGCAAACGATCTTCAGTCGAAGATAGATTTGCTGTATAAACATTTTATAAGTATAAAAATGGTTTCATCGATGTTCATAAGTTAGTTCTCAGTTCTCAGTTCTTAGTTCTCAACAGTAGTTCTTAATCTTCGTATAGCCTAAGATTTCCCCCGACCCACGGTAAGGGATCTGAAGCTTTAATAAACTTAATTATTAAAATAAAATACAAACGGAGTTTTAATTTTTGTTGTGATATTCTCTACAAAGAGAATACAAAAATATATTTTTTTTGTTAGTTTCAAAGTTAAAACTAAAACTGCACGCAATCAAGACGTTGTCACCACTTTATTAAACCAGTCGGATTGTTATAGATATAAATATAGCAATATGGATAAAATCCAGAATTTAATCGAAGAACGAAACAAAATTGCCATCAAGCATTTCTTCATTAAAGATAAAGTTATTGAAGGACAGATTATGGTTTAACAAATTTCGACCGAAATTACTGGTTGACTTAGTATTTGTATTTCGACAGACATATGTATGTTTCATATAAATTCTGATGCTCCGACCTGGACTAACGAAGCCTTTGCCCTGACGAAACGATTATTTTACAGCTGCCGGCTTGATAGCCGTGTGAAAGTGATTTGGTAGATGGCCCTCATCCGGCCGATGACTGCCTATGGTTACTCCATCTCAAAAGGCAGTGTCTTAGACGTTGTCATTATATTACATTATAATGTACAAACAGAATTCATAATTTTTTGATAAAGCTAATTCGGTGATGATATCCTCGACCTAATTTTTGGGGCTTACTATGATGAGAGTGTACGTTAAAACGGCTTTTTCCCGTCCGATGGATTTCTCTACTTAGACAGTCGTGGGCTGGTCCGGGATAGAATGGAGATTCCGCTAATCTACCACGTTCGCGCGCCGTGCGTCGCTCGTAGGACTGTAGATAGGACGCTCCTGTTTGGTCGAGACGTCCTCGGTTAGGTGGAGCAGAGCACCTACGGTTCAGTTAAAGTTAACTAATTTAATTTTGTATGTCTTAGCCGACTTACTTAGATTTAATGTTTATATTAGGTAGGGACAGTCAGGGTGGCATAAAAAAAAGAGATATACACACATATATACACACATATATATGTATATTTAAATATATATAAAAAAAAACTGCTCGTGTGGGTGTTCTAGTAGTTTAAGTTTATTTTAAATAGCTTTAATTAGTTTTTAGGAAGTTTTAATGAGTTTTAGTTTAGTGTAAAAATAGTTTCAAGGCCGAAAGGAATTAAAAATAAGATGCAGTTTAACTTAGAGCGCCCGCATAGAGACTGAAAGTTAGTTGTAAGATATTGTTAAGCAGGCCAGTTTTTTATGAATTTTTGTCTAGCTTTAAGATACTTTTAAGATAAATGTTAATAAAAATGAATTAAAAAAATAAAACACTTAATGTTCATGATGTACCTACTAATTCAAGTTCAACGTGCTTACAAGTGTAAACAAATTATGGTAAATATTAAATTATCCAATAAAAGGCAGTTGCATATCAGAGGTTTTATGTTACGAAAAAAAAACATTAGATAGGTCACACATATGTATTTAAAAATTAAGCAAGGATCTTAATCTATATATATTGAGTAAATTTCTTTGAAATCTATTTCATTCGGTAACTTATTAGCACAAAAACTATTTTAGTATTTTACTAAGCTTAAAAGACGATTTTGCAAATCTTAATTAAATTTAGCATCATTTATCTCTCACGTTTTTTTTCAAGTTAAAAGCGTCGAATACCTACTATATTTTATCTTTTTATTATCGGCCTAATTTCAAATGACTCTTTGACACTACAAGCTCTCAAAAAAGATTTGTTTACTTTATAGGTTCATGCACAAAATGTCATTGTGTTATATGCGATTTGTTAAAAAAATATCACTTCCCCAATATTAGTTAGAAAATGTTTAAAATTAAGAATTACTAAACTGCTTACAAGTTGGAAATTTTTTAAGTCGTATGAAGCTAATTCATAATATGTTTGAACTTCATTGATAAATATGTATGTATAAATCACACTTTTCTTTCATAAAAAATAATAGCAGTTATTCTGATGTAGAATTAATAGGGTTTCACATTTTGTTAATTGTTTTGTGATTAATTTATTCCAATGAAAAATTCTATCATTTTCACATCATGTGATAAATTGTATGCAATTCATTTATAATTATCAGATTACATGATTAAAGGATGCTAACCACTATTTACAAGTTTTGTTTTTGTTTTTTAATAGGTAGTTGGGTTCTACTTAGCTACATACAAGATACAAATGTACATTTGTACATATACAAATATTTTTATTTTATTTTTTGTATTTAATTCACATTTTTGTTAGTTATCGAAATAAAAAATAAGTACGAAGCTATGTAAATATTTTTTTTTTATTGATGTATCGATATACAGTGACTAGCAAAAGTGGTCAAATGTTTTCGCTTACTTGAAAAATTGATTTAAAGTAAGAGTTTTTAATAGAATTAAAATCTTTTTTTATTTTTTTCATTTTGTTTATTTAACTAAATTTTAAAATTTGTAATAACTTTTTCAATAAATAATATATTGTACGAAACAAAAAATATTCGATTAGTTTTTAGACTTGTCCAATTTAGCACGTTTAAGATCAATGTTTTTTCTTTAGTATTTAGTCTATAAATCTTTATTTTTAATTACTTAGGAGCAACGCTTTGGTATACTTTCCACCAAATTATGGAGAAATTCTCTGGAATATGGCCCCATTCCAGCTCCATTCGTTGCCAAAACTCCTGAGTGTTTGATGGGTGATTTTTGTGCTGCCCCGACCGTCGCTTCACAATTGACCATACATTTTCAATTGGATTGAGGTCAGGGCTTTAGTGCTGGCCATGTCATCGTCGTAAATTGTTGATTTCTCAGACATTCCGAGACAATTTTTGACGTGTGTTTTGGATCCCCGTCCTGCTGAAAAGTTATTTCATAATTATTGAAGCCTGTTGATGCGGTAAAAGGTGGTAAATTTGTCTTCAAAATGTCCAAATATTTTGCTTTGTTCATGATGCCATCGATTTTCACCAAAGGACCAACAGAGTTCCACGAGAAACAGCCCCATTCCATCACCGAACCTCCTCCATGTTTCACGGTCTTTTGAACTTGATGTTGTTGAAGTGGTTCTATTGACCTTCATCTTGTCCGACCAAAGGACTTTTTTCCATTGGTCAATGGTCCAGCGTTTGTGCATTTTAGCAAAAGCTAACCTGGCTTTAATATTTTTCGCTGAAAGCAGAGGCTTCTTCGGTTTCTCTTTAGCGTTTAACCCAATTCTTTTCAGTGCCCGGCGTGCAGTCCATTCACTAACTGGCTTGTCTATGTTATGGGCCGCCTGCTTAGTTGTTTTGGACCCACAACTTCTCAACTCTCTTTCAATTCTTCTAGCTTTCAAATCAGAAAGTAGTCGTTTCCGTCCTTTTTTCATTGTGGGGACATCGATGTTTTTATTTTTTTTAATATTAAGCACAGAAGTTTTTGAAATTTTCAAAACGTTGGACACTTCACGCGATGATTCACCACTTTTTAGTAAAAAAATAGCGCTGTCAACAGTATTTTTTACAATTTTATTTTCATTTTGACAATAATCAGCTTTACACGTTTTAAAATGAACAATTTACCCACAACAAACTAGCAACAAATAAAATTATCTTAACTGTTACTTGTTATATAACAGTAAAATAAACAAAGCACAATAGAGAGGAACATCTCTCAATGAGCAAACGATGTTAAATCTCTTGAAACTAAAACGTGCATAATTGGACAAAACCAGAACATTATTATTTTTTTTGTTTGTATAATATATTATTTTTTGAAAATTTTACTATACATAATAAATGTGAGTTAAATAAACAAAATAAAAAAAATAAAAAAAGATTTTAATTCTATTAAAAAATCCTTACTTAAATCAATTTTTCAAAAAAGCGAAATCATTTGACCACTTTTGCTCGTCACTGTATATCTGACAAGACATTTTGTAATAGTGATGGTATTTTCCAGTGATCTAGTATTGCTAATCCGTACCAATTCTTGGAGTTTGCAAAATTTTAAATATTTTTTAACTTAACAAACACACTTTTTTTGACGTTCGTTCATTCTTTAATAATTTGAATAGCGTACTAAAATCAAAGTGAATTTTGGGCTATTATGTCTAGTTAAAAAAAATTATTTTACACGAGGAGCTAACTTGTCAGGTCTTCTCGATTTAGTTGTCTTGTAGCCAGGGTTGCGAATTTTTGAATTAAAAAATCCTTAAGTCATAAGTCTATAGATGACTTGTGAATTAAAAAAAATTAATTCATAAGATATTTGGTGACTTATGAATTAAAAAAAAATTAATTCACAACCCCCAAAGTGACTTATGAATTAAAAAAAAATTAAATCCTAAGCTCCTAAGTGACTTATGAATTAAAAAAAAATTTATTCACCACCTACCAAGTGACTTATGAATTAAAAAAAATTAAGCCATCAGGGAGTAAGTGACTTATGAATTAAAAAAAATTTAAGTCATGAGCAACAAAGTGACTTATGAATTAAAAAAAAATTAATTCACCACCTACTAAGTGACTTGTGAATTAAAAAAAATCAAGTCATCAGGGAGTAAGTGACTTATGAATTAAAAAAAATTTAATTCACAAGTCAGTTGGTGACTTGTGAATTAAAAAAAATTTAATTCATAAGTTAGTTGGTAGATTGGAAATTTTTAAGCTTGTTTTGACTACATAATTATTTAATTATTAACGAAAGCTTTCAAATCTAGTTTTTAAATCATAAGATTATCACGCTAGCTTATAAATTATCCATTTCATAATTTTTCTAATCAGCATTTATCCATTAACTTATGAATTAAATTTTTTTTAATTCATAAGTCACTAAGTTGGTTTTGAATTAAATTTTTTTAATTCATAAGTCACTTACTTGCTGATGATTTGAATTTTTTTAATTCATAAGTCACTTACTTGCTCATGACTTGAATTTTTTTAATTCCTAAATCACTTAGTAGCTTGGGAATTAAAATTTTTTAATTCATAAGTCACTTACTTGCCCATGACTTAAATTTTTTTAATTCATAAGTCACTTAGTAGGTTCTGAATTAATTTTTTTTAATTCATAAGTCACTAAGAAGCTTATGATTTAATTTTTTTTAATTCACAAGTCACCAACTGACTTGTGAATTAAATTTTTTTTAATTCATAAGTCAGTTCGTAGCTGCTGAATTATATTTTTTTTAATTCATAAGTCACTCACTAGCTTGTGAATTAAAGCCAAGCTTAAGCTAACAAGTGACTTAAGCTTTTGCAACCCTGCTTGTAGCCACATACCTATATAAAAAGCCACCTTAACTTTTAATCAACTTTTTAATGTCAATAGGTTACCAAAAACGGCTTTTGATAATGCGCATTTTTTAGCTTTTTTTAGAATATTCCATTAGATAAATCTTCATCAGTTAAATATTTAGTATTAGAATATCACAAAAAAAAAAAAAAACACATAATAATAAATCAAAAACAAATGCATATAATAATTTATTTCAATAAATAGACATGATGAAATTTGATTTTGTATCAACTGCGGTTAATTTACCATTATTTGTTTAACGATGAGATGAGTAATGCAAAACTAATAGTTGTTAAAAAAAATTTGCATTTATTTCGTTGTAGCCTTGAAATCTCAGTTTTCATTTTTAATAACTCATGTCATACATCAATTTAATTCCATTAAATACTTATTCAGCTGGTAATGCCAGACATCGTCTGTCATGTTATAACTGCTATAATATGTACATATGTATCTATAAAACCGTGAAATTAATACCCAATATTAAGAAATGAACATGCAATGTGGAATATTATACAACTCAGAACTTGTAGTTTTATATGATAAAGATGAAATAACACACCTGTGTATTTTATTTCCTCTCAAAAAAGTGCAATTGGAATATTAAATGTTGGTTTACTCAATTATTTTTACTTTCCAAAAAAAGAATCGATTTTAATCATTCTTCATATTATAATGATAATGCCATGATAAGGAAGATTTCAAAATAGATTTCGTGGATTTCTGTGCTTTAGTCGAGCCAGAACCAAATCAGAATGAGAAACAGATTTGTAACTTAGAATTATTTTGAATTTCGAGGAAAGAATTGAATTTTGTAGTTATATAATTTTTACTTGCAATATGAAGTACTAATATTTTGGGCTCGTCAAAAAATAGAAATAAAGATTTCAGTCAAACTTATACATACGAGGGCGGGTCAATAAGTCCGTGACTTTTGGAATAAAACACAGATTTTTTGATAAAAAAATAATTTTATTTTTCAACGTAGTCTCCCTTGGGCTCTATACACTTTGTCCAACGCTTCTCCAATTTTTTTATCCCTTCCAAAAAAATGATTTGTCGAGGTCCTCAAAATAGGCTTTTGTTTGAGAGATGACTTCATCATTGGAGTCAAATTTTTTTCCACCAAGCCATTTCTTCAGGTTTGGGAACAAGAAGTAGTCGCTCGGAGCCAAATCTGGAGAATAGGGTGGATGAGGGAGCAATTCATAGCCCAATTCATGGATTTTTGCCATGGCAACTGCACATGTGTGCACCCTTGCATTGTCTTGGTGGAAAAGAACTTTTTTCTTGGCCAAATGAGGTCGGTTTTTTTTTCAAATCTTCATTGAATCGGTCCAATAAGTTGGCATAATATTCCCTATTGATTGTTCTTCCCTTTTGAAGGTAGTCAATGTGGATTATCCCGCGTGCATCCCAAAAAACAGTCGCCATAAATTTATTGGCTGACAAACCCACCTTGGCCTTCTTTGGCGCCGATTCACCCTTAGAAACCTACTGTTTTGACTGTTGTTTGGTCTCTGGTGTGTTGTGATGGATCCATGTTTCGTCCACGGTTACAAAACGGCGCAAAAACTCCTCCATATTGCGATTAAACAACGCCAAACCTTCCTGTGAAGTTGTTACACGATTGCGTTTGTGGTCGACTGTGAGCAAACGCGGCACCCATCTTGCGGAAAGCTTTCTCATGCCCAAGTTATCATTCAAAATTGAAACCACTGAGCCATGCGAGATCCCTACGGCTTCCACAATCTCTCGCACTTTCAATCTTCGGTCGGCCAACACCATATCGTGAATTTTTTCGATTGTTTCGGGTGTAGAGACCTCAACTGGGCATCCAGGACGTTCGGCATCTTAGTGCTTGTACGGCCACAACGAAATTCAGTAAACCACTTTTTTACCATTGAAATCGATGGTGCAGAGTCCCCATAGTATTTATCAAGCTTAGCCTTGGTCTCGGTAATGGTTTTTTTTCGCAAGAAATAATGCTTAATAAGCACACGAAATTCACTTTTTTCCATTTTCTCCTCAAATTAGTGAGTAGTCTGATAAAAATAGCTGTCAAACACAAACTAACTGACGCAGCAAGTTTAAATTTTGACAGGAGTCAACTGACAGATGCCTGTTGACAGGAGCAGTGTTGCTGTTTCAGTAAAGAGGTCAGAAATTCAATAAGTCACGGACTTATTGACCCGCCCTTAATAGAGATAAGTATGTATCCATCTGTACCTATGTATATGCAGCTCCTAGTACCGCTTGACATAATGTCACCCGTTGAAATAATGGTTGGACTTTCATGCAGGGGGTGGTCTAAGGTACGATTCTCAGCGGCTGCAAAAATCTTTATCAGGGGCGTACTGCCCTTGCGAGGTAGTGGCAAATCCTCTAAGAGTTGTTTGGTGATTCTCTAGAGATGAGGATTTGTTTTTCGTTTACTTTAATTCACCAAAGTGTCGCTTAAATTAGCTTTATTTGAGTTTTATGCTCCTTTTTATAACTTCAGTTAGAGAGTAATTTTGTATTGCGAGCGCTGTCCTGGTAGTGGCGCTGAAATTAGTGCACGATTTTACAGTGGAGAGTAGGATAAGATACAAAACACGTAGTAAATAAAATGCACGACTGAATCGCACGAACTTGCTCTTATGTAAAAGTACTTTGGAATTTAAAACGCATTTTTTAAATATAAAACATGGATTTAATTAAATAAAAATGTCCAAATGCATGGAATTGCCATCTTATTTACGGAAAAGTATGAAATTACGCAAATAAAGTTTTAAAACCGTTTTATTAAAGTAATTTTTTATATAACAAATTTCTTTCAATTTTTTCTAGAACAAAATTTGGGATGCCAATTTTAAGTGCTTAGTTATATATTTATTTAAGGAAATATTATCAAAAAATAATGGTTCACACGTTTTCAAGATATTGATTTTTCAAAAAATAAATTGGATTTTTTTTTTAAATTAAAAAAAATATTTTTCGAATATTTTTATATACAATATTATTTTAAAACTTAAGGGGGCTTCTGGTGAAAATTTTTGGTTAAATTTTTGGTTCAAAATCAAAAAAACGGTTCTATGACAGGTACCATTAATAACATTTTGCTCCCAAATTTTTTTTTACCAAAATGTAGTCAATATCCATAATATCTAACTCAATTTTTATCAAAATCTTTAGAGCCCTTTTCTAGATAAATAAGATTTTGCAATACGGGTGTATGGGGGGTACCTTTAATTTTGGACCTAAAAAAAAATTTTCAATTTCTTCTCTAGGGAATCACCGAAGATCCTTAACTACCGGGATTGAAGAACATAGGTCTAGTTGTTTAGGCTGTAGGGAAAGCTACAGACATACAGACACACTGAAACATGTTTTTTGTGTACTAAATTTTCTTTTTTTTTTTTTTTTTTTTATAATAAACACACACTCAAGGGGTTATGAATACCCTTATAATGTTATAGTAACACAGCGTGAGCAGTTAGGAAATGAGGAGGGGATTTAAAATATACATCACAATGAGGGGGGAAAATCGAGTGGGGTATAGTGTTCTACATTCTAGTAGTACGGCTTAAGAATGAATCTCTGTATTTTACAGTACGCCCGAAATTAGGCTCAAGGGTAAACTGATGGGCATTCTTAGCAAGACGAGTGTTACGGCGAAATTGTTTCAAGGGAGGAATGCAACTGGCTATTTCATTTGAGCACTGTTTATAGAAGAAGCGATAAAACAAAGTTAGACAAGAGACATTACGACGGTGTTCAAAAGAAACAAAAGTTTCCGTAATAGATCTGTCTCCAATCAGTCTAAGGGCTCTGTTTTGGATTCTGTCTAAGAGGTGCAAGTGAGTCTTAGAAGCACCTGCCCAGATATGGGAGTTATACTCAAGCTTAGGCCGAATGTATGCCTTATAAATTGTAGCCAGATCAGAAGGGGAAAAAAACTGCTTACATCTTCTGAGGAAACCTAAGCATTTCGCTGCATTTTTCGCAACATCAAATATGTGATCATGCCACAAAAGATGGTCTGTAATAGACATACCAAGAACGGAAAGCTTTTCGGTTTCCTCGATGCAAGTACCATCCATGGATAATGGCAGGGGTGGAATATTTCGCTTGACAGACAGGAGACAGCTTTGGGTTTTCGAAGCATTAAATTCCACGCGATTTCTAATACCCCATTCTGCAATGCTGTCTAGGTCGGAATTTAATGAACTTATCATATGCTGCCGTTGCAGAGCCACTTCCGAAGATGAAGGATGTGGATCTGGAAACGAATATGAAAAGCTGAGGGTACTGTCGTCAGCAAAACAATGTAGTAGATTAGAAGATACAGACAAGAGATCATTGATGAAGATGAGGAAGAGAGTCGGAGATAAAACAGAACCTCGGGGTACACCAGCATTTATTTTGTGAATATCAGACTTAAAACCGTCCAAAACAACACGTATTGATCGGCCTGAAAGGTAATTTCTAATCCAACGAAGTAGACATTCATCGATGCCAAATGCACGCATTTTCGATAAGAGAGCTTCATGCCAAACTCTATCAAATGCTTTAGAAATATCAAGCGCAATAACCTTGGTTTCACCAAAATGGTGCAAGGATTTGTTCCACTTTTCGGTGAGATATGCCATCAGATCACCAGTAGACCTGTCGCTACGAAAGCCGTACTGCCGGTCATTAAGAAGCTTTCGTTCTTCAAGATATTTCTTAAGCTGATTATTAATCAGCGTTTCCATGACCTTGGAAAGAAGGGACGTAAGTGCAATTGGTCGGTAATTTGTGGGTGAGGAGGATTCGCCTTTTTTAGGGACTGGCTGGACAAATGCTGTTTTCCATCCACTCGGAAAGAGTCCAGAGGAATAGGATAGATAGAAAAGCTTACGCAATGTTTTTGCCAGCGTAGAAGAACACCTCTTCAGAACAATAGGGGATATACCATCTGGACCAGCGGATTTGTGTATTTCAAGATCTTTTAAGACTCTTGCAACTGCACGAGTGCGAAAGAAGATTCGTCCCATAAAACCATTTACGCTCTCAAGAACAGGAGGAGTCATAACACTATGTGGCAGCGTCGAATTTGCAGAAAAAAGGGCTGCAAGCAAATTTGCCTTTCCTTGTGAGCTAGTCACAGGAGTATTATTGTGAACAAGTGTTGGAACCGACGAACAGCGGGAATTTCTAATATTTTTTACAAATGACCAAAAATTTTTAATACCTTTGGGACATTGTAGTATTTTTAGCCGTGTTTTTTGATCATGTAAAAACTTGGTTCGTTTGATATGGGCATTGCAAGCGTTCCGCGCTTGTTTGTATTTTGTCCGGTTTTCCTCAGATGGATTGGTTTTGTAATAACGGAAGCTATACTCTCTGAACCTTATAGCCTCTTTACAGCTATTATCGTACCATGAATTCTCCTTGGGTTTTATGCTTTTAGTCCTGTTAGGGATAAAAGTTTTCATTCCCTCGAGAATAATACCTGTTAACATATCAGTGTTTAAATCAACGTCACTACCGAGGAAGCATAGTGACCAGTTAAGGTTTCGAAAGAAATTGTTGAGACCGTCCCAGTTGGCTTTCTCATATTGCCAGACAGTTCTCTTTGGTATTTTTTCTTTAACTAGATTGGTGAAACATGAGAAATTAGCTGATATGACACAGTGGTCCGACTTACCTAGAGGTGCTAGTACACTTTTATTGTATTTATCAGGTTCAGAGGTAAGGAACAAATCAAGCGTGTTTGCGGATTGCCCGTCAATGTCGGGAAACCGAGTTGGCTCATTCACAAGCTGCGTTAAATGATTTAACACAGC
This sequence comes from Chrysotoxum bicinctum, assembly GCA_911387755.1. Lineage (NCBI taxonomy): Eukaryota > Metazoa > Arthropoda > Insecta > Diptera > Syrphidae > Chrysotoxum > Chrysotoxum bicinctum. The sequence goes on from OU426988.1 coordinate 38,818,753, forward strand.
AAAGATCTCAAGATACCTTCCTTCGGGTGTTGTCTGACCAGAATGTCGAAGCCAAGAAGAATTATGTACATTGAAATCGCCCGTAATAACGATTTCAGTGCGAGGAAAATGGGTAATAATTCTAAGTATAGAGTTCGACAGCGCATCAACTTCATTAAAGGTTGAATTGCTGTCAAGATTAGGGCTTCTGTAAACAAAGCAATAATGAATTATGTGCTTACGGACAGTACACTTGATCCACAAAAAGTTGAAGTTCGTATTGGAACAGTGGCCGTACTGGGGTTGAAGCTGGTAAGCGACATCATTCCTTATGTAGACAGCGAGACCATGATGGAGGAAGAAAATTGGCACCAAGTTGTAACCCTGTAAATTAAATTCTGAAGAATCAGTATTTTCACCTACTTGGGTTTCGCTTAATGCCAAAATAGCTGGCCTGTACTTTACAGTGTGGGCGTAAGCAGACAGAAAATTACTTCTTAAACCACGAATATTACTAAAATCCACACGAAATTTACCCATCACGATGAAACACAAACACCAAAAAACACAATTTTAACGATAACGGGTTTCCAAGCTTGGCAATAAATGTAAAACTATAGTTGTCCAGCACATACAAACTAACGAAAGTGTTATGCCTATTCGTTACTTTGCATGAACGAATCAAGCAAGTAATCACCCATCACCAAGCTATACGCCAAATGCTACATGAATCTAGTCATCGACAACTCTCGCAGTGTGAAAAAAAAGAGAAAAAAAGAGGCTGGGTGCGACCCACACTGATAACTTCCCATTGTGGTAAGAAAACCTTGAGTAGAATTTTACATCTTTTTCATGGACAAAAAGATAAAATCATATTGTGACGTTTTCTTCAATTTTACCATAGCTATTAATGGAATTTGAATATGTGGGACTTGGGTACAACTGAACAACCTTATTCATATACGTATGTACAGTACATACATTCTTCTAAAAACTAAGTTGATAATAAAATTATAAAATTATGTATTATATTATAGAAATTATTTTATTATTTCGGTTCCAAACATTTTAATTGAAAAAAAAAATTTGAAAACGAAATATTCAAATATAAAAGATATGGTTTGGTTATTGATGGAAGGGTACTTACAAAATTTATCCGCTCTAAAACTAGATATATGTCAAATATAAACCATTTGTTAGAAATTGTTTTATGTATAAAATTAAATAATGGCAAAGTCAATATCATGGCTGGTTCTCAAGAAATTCTAGTCGAAAAACAAATATTACCACTTTTTAGTAGATTTTTTTTATATTTTTGTTAAAACTGTCAATTCGATACTTGTCAAAATTTAACCATATGTTAATAATTGTATTATGTCGATACCTTCCCGTAAGAATGTACTAAGCGACACTTTTTTCAAAAATGACTTTTTGATGAGGAAATATGCTATATGTTAAGGGCCACGTTTTGACCTGGGTTTCGCCAACCTATTATGCATGAAAAGGAAACTAGAGTACAAATAAAAAAATTTACCAACTGCCATGTTTTCTCATTAAAATAATGTTGCCCCCTGAAATTTGTATTATCCGCCAAAAAAATTATGCTAAGCGACATTAACAAAGATCTCATTGTCGTGAGCAACAAAAAATTTTGTTAGATGTCACTTAGTTTAACCAAAATTGTCTCTTAGCACACTATGATTCAACTAGAACTTTCTTCATTTTTTTCATTTCCTGAACAATTTTAGAAATATCGCTTAGTATACCTTCTTACGGCAAGGTATCGATGCATAAAACAACATACTTAAGAAGGCTTTCGGTGTTCATTCCCAATGAATTCGACTTGAAATACAATTTTAACTAGTTTTCACTAGAATTTCTAATATTTTTTTTATTTAAAAAAAAAACTATTAATTCAATATTTGCCAACATTTTACCAATTGTACAAAATTATACTATGTATAAAATAAACTAAATTAAAAGTCAATATCACTACTAGTTCTCGAGAAATTTGAGTCGAAAAACAATTTTTACCAATTTTTAATAGAATTTTGTATAGTTTTTTATTTTTTGTAAAAAAACTGTAAACTGATTTTTTTTGAAATTTTCACCAGTTGTCAAACACATTATTTTTCGTAAAATAAAATTATTTTGAGTTTCAAATTGTTTTCTGTTCTTAGAATATCTGGGTTATGAAATTTTTTTTTTCAGTTTTTTTAATTTAAAAAAATAACGGTATGTTCATTTTTTTCAAAATTCATACCAAATCTGTACAACCTTAAAATGAGTATATTAAATTTTATTTGACGTCAATAGCATTGTTTTTTCGTGAGATATTTGAAACTAACCAAAATTTTTACTTTTTTTTTAAACCGTTATAGTGAAAAAACTACTCACTGAATTTTAATAAACGCCCTTTCAGCCTCTTTTGAAGTTATTCACCCCTATCGCGAACAAAATTCCTCCGGAGTTTTTTCCCATTTTGGGAAAGTTGCTATCGTGAATGATCTTCGAAAAGAGGGAAAAATATTTCTTTTGGCAAATAGCTATCGTGAATAATTTTTTCCAGGGAACTTTTTTCTTATTTGAGTGCGAAAATTTCCCCAAGTTGGTTGTCGGGGAAAAACCTGTAGCACGGCAAAATGTAAGAATTTCTTTATAAAAATGTGAAATTAAATAATAAAAAAATATAAATATAGATTTAATACTTACAAGCATACTCGTAACATTTAAGCTAAAATATCCTTTACGATTGTAGTGTAGATGCTTGTTTTCTTTAGGGGCAATAATCCGAATGTGCGTTCCGTCTATGCATCCTACTACTCCATGTACATACATATGTTGTTTTTTTTTATAAAATCGTAACTTGGTACGTCGTTTTTGTTCAACAGTTGTTTGTGAATGAATCCATGTTGGACAAAGCTTAGCTTCAAAAATTTAAAGTACTTCTGAAAGAACTTCTGAAAAGGAAGACTGTGCTAAGCCAACTTCGTAGTTTTTTGCTACACCTTTTTGGTACGCTCCTTCAGCAAAAAAGCGCAAGCATGCGCTTAGCTTCACAACAGGGGGTACTGCAAATGGTTTTTTGGATTCTGGTAACGACTCGATCAAGGTATCAAGCAAACACCTAAACATTGGCTTGTTAACGCGATAGTATTGATGGAATCTTAAGGATACAAAATGAATAATTATGAGTTGGAACTTCGATTGCGGAGATACTTACATGGATTCTGGTAACTCAAGAGGGTTTGATATATCCCTCAAGTATCTTCTGAAAGATATTTGCCTATTTCTCTCATCTTGCATTACATCTTCGACTGCTACCACAAAACCAATATTATTTATCATTTTAATTGATATTTTCTTCCTTTTAGGACACAAAACAATTTTTTTTTTTTACAAAAAACACGATTTGGTGCTGTCAAGATAACTTCGAAATTGATTTAAACAGTTGAAGGTTGGTATGAATTGTTTCGTGGGAAAAAAGATTTCTTGGGAGATTCCCGATGGGAAACTTTTTTTCCCGGGTAACATTTTATTTCCGGGGAAAAAAAGTTCCCATGATATTGGCGATAGGGCTGATTATCTATTAAACAAAATTTATTTGAAGTCAATATCTTTACTCGTTCTTGAGATATCGACGACGAAAAATGGTACAAGAACGTACGGACGTACGAACGTACGCACGTACGAACGTACGAACGTACGAACGTACGAACGTACGAACGTACGAACGTACGAACGTACGTACACACACACACACAGACATCTCTCTAAAAATGATTGATATAGCCTCTAGGGACCTTGAAACGTCGAGAAATGTCAAAAATTCCAATTTGACAAATCGGACCGATTACAATAACTCCCTATGGGAAGTTAAAAATTAATCCACTCTACGGTTACGATTGATGACCAGACCCATGCAACAGTGCAGAGAAGGAGAAGGAAGGGGCAGGGAAACAACCGCTCGTCACTTATGTAATGCACAATTAGGATATTATTGTTTTGGTTTATTTTTTTTTTCTCTTGTATTGTATTAGGCTATTGACACTGAATTAAATTATTGATTGATGGGTGGATTTATTTTTTTTTTATACACTTGGCACTGATTATATGTGTTTTTTTTTTTTTTTTTTATTTTATTTAATTTATATTTATTATTTTGCTTTTATTTTAATTAAGGGATATTAAGAAGAGCGGTCGGCGAGCTCTCTGCGTGGGCGTGCGGTCGATATCGGTTGTAGATCGGCCTTAAAATTTATATAAAAAAATGTAGGTATATCCAAATTGTTAGTATTCAATAAAATACATTTTAAAACGTAATTTAAAATTTTTTTCGTGTTTTCAAGTTATTGAATTTTCAAAAAAAAAATTTATTATTTTTTTAAAAATCCAGAAACTATTTTTCGAAAAAAAATTTAGATTATATTTTTTAAAATGCAAAGGAGCTCCTGCATAAAAATTTTAGTTAAAATCGTTAGAGCTGTTGATGAGAAATTCGAAAATAAAAAAAAAAACGTTCTATGACAGGTACCTTTAATAACGTTTCCCCCCAAAATTTGTATTTACCAAAATGTAGCCCATGTCAATAAAATCACATTTATTTTTTTTCATCAAAATACAAAATAAATAAGAAAATGCATTACGGGTGTATGGGGCGTACCTTAAGTTTTAGAGCTAAAAAAAATTTCAATTTCTCTTCTAGGGAATCACCGAAAACCTTAAGTACCGAGTTTTAAGAAAATAGGTCCAGTGGCTTAGGCTCTAGATCTAGGTACAGACATACAGACATACAGACAGACAGACGGAATTGCCGAACCCACTTCATTCGTCTTCGCTATCATCGTAATTTCAACTTTGATCAAAATCTCGAGTTCGATTTTTTTTTCAAATGCAGAACTTGCCCTATACCTAGTACCTTACCTACATATATCGCAAGTAAAAAGAGAATATTGTATTATTAAATTTAGCAGAGATAAATCTAGCAAGTACTGTCCCTATTCTTAAGATGTCGCCACAATCGTTCGTCTTCTTGTTAGTACTATACGTTTTATATACAAAGGTTATACTTTTTGAGAATTTTAAGCTTAAAATCTTTTGTGTATTCTCTGTGGCAAGAAAGCCACCTCAACCAGTTTTGAGACCAAAGAACTCAATATGAGCCACTGTAAAGGCTCCAGCACTTTTGCCTTTTTACTTGAACAATATATTTGAATCAAACTTGACATAAGGATAATGGAGAATATAGAAAAATGCGAGTCGCAATTCTGTCTGTTTGTGTTTCTGTGTGCAACTTAATACACAGCCTAATAGTTCGGTAATGCGCTAGAGAGGAAATTTATTTTTTTAGTTTTCTTGTCATATTTCAATCAAGATTAATATTATTTATTTCAAATATGACTTCAACGCGTTTGATAAAAATAATTCTGATAAAAAGAAATTTTATCAAGAACAGTTTTTTATTTTCGACTTTATTGTTAAAAGCCGAAATGATTTTAATCAACATTTTTACATAGCAAATGCTTAAAACTATTATTAATGTTCCATATCAAAGTTTAAAAAAATAAAATGCACGACTGGGTCGCACGAACTTGCTCCTATGTAATGGACTAGGAATTTTAAAAATGAATGTTATTGGAGAAAACTGTTTATAAGGATAAAATTATTTTTTTTAATTCTTTTAGTTGTAAGAGACAAAAACAGAAAGCTATGCAAATATGAATCTATGCAATAACAAAAATTATAAGTCGTTGTAGTGGTTTCTTAAAAAAAAACTTTTATATACAAAATTTTTAAAAGATTTTTAAGAACAAAATTTGGTATGCCAACTTTAAGTTTTTATTACTGTACGAATGAAAATTAAATTTCCAAAAAAAATATTGAGCGGTTTTTGAAATATCGAATTTCCCAAAAAAAAAATAATTTTTTTTTTCAAAAATTCAAAAAATATTTTTTTTTTTAAGTTTTGAAATGCAATGTTTTTTAAACTTTTTAGAAGCATCTCTACAAAATTTTTTATTAAAATCCAATATGTCGATAATGATTAATGAGTAATTCAAAATTTTAAAAAATGGTTCTATGGTAGGTACAAGCTGTAATATCTTAATTTCAATTTTTTTTATTAAATTTAAGATAGTTAAAATTAATTGAAAGAAAAAAAATTTTATCAAAATTCTAGACGCCGTTTTCGAGAAAAATACGATTTTTGAAAACCATTTTTTGACATTTTTTAACATTTGTGTGGTGGGTACCTTTATTTTTAGGTAAAATAAAACTTTTTTTCATACATCTTGTAGATTGTGTTGAGAAACTTTTATTTATCAAGTTTTCGAAATATTGAGTTAAAAAAAAAAATTGAAAATTTTCTTAAAAATCCAAAAAAAATTTTTTTCCAAAATTTGAATACACAATTCTATTCAAGTTTTTGGGGAGCTTAGGCAAAAAAACAAATGATCAAAATCGGTTGTACCGTTTTTGAAAAAATCAAAAACAAAAAAATGGTTCAATAACCATTTTCCAGAACATTTTTTTCAACCAGTACCTAGCTTTTACTAAATAAAATTTTTTTGTATCTTTGTTTTTTAAATCTGTTGAACAGTTTTTGAGAAAAAAAAATATTTACAAAATTTCGAAAAAAAAAGAAAAAAACGTGTGGAGGTAAAAAATTAAAAATGATATCTACCAAGTTTGAAGAAAATCGGCCGAGCCGTTTAGGCTGTAGTCGAGCAGACAGACAGACAGACAGAATTGCGAGACCCACTTTTTTAGTCTTCGCTATCATCGTAATGTCAACTTTGGTCAAAATCTCGAGTTCGATTTTTTTTACGAATGCCTAACTTGCCTTATAGTACCTATAAGTCTCAAGTAAAAATTGTATTCAGTACCTAGTACATACAGTGCCGAGCAAAATAACTTCTACTGTAGGGTGGTACTCATAGAAATTAGGTTAACCGTTTGAAGTGATAATTTAACGGTACATTATCTCTTCTCTTGTTATGCGTCACTTTGTTTGGTGCCTTTCAGTATTTTAGGCAGGGTTGCAAATTTTTGAATTAAAAAAACCATAAGTCATAAGTCTGTAGATGATTTGTGGTTTAAAAAAAATCTAATTCATAAGTTAGTTAGTGACTTATGATTAAAAAAAATTTAATTCATAAGCTACTAAGTGACTTATGAATTAAAAAAAAATTAATTCACAAGCTACTAAGTGACTTATGCATTAAAAAAAATGTATTCACTACCTATGTGTGACTTATGAATTAAAGAAAAATTAATTCACTACCTATAAGTGACTTATGAATTAAAAAAAATTAATTCACTACCTATAAGTGACTTATGAATTAAAAAAAAAACTAATTCACTACCTATAAGTGACTTATGAATTAAAAAAAAATTAATTCACTACCTATAAGTGAGTTATGAATTAAAAAAAAATTAAGTCATGCGCAAGTTAGTGACTTATGAATTAAAAAAAAATAATTCACAAGCTACTAAGTGACTTATGAATTAAAAAAAAAAATTAATTCATAAGCTAGTTGGTAAATTGGAAATGTTTAAGCTTGATTTGACTACATAATTATTTAATTATTAACGAAGGTAGATTTCAAGCTTTTGTGTGTCATAAAATTATCATGCTAGCTTATAAATTTTCCAATTAATAATTTTTTAATCAGAATTTATCCATTAGCTTATGAATTAATTTTTTTTTAATTCATAAGTCACTAGGTAACTTTTGAATTAAATTGTTTTTAATTGTTAAGTCACTTACTTGCTCATGATTTAATTTTTTTTAATTCATAAGTCACTTAGTAGGTTCTGAATTAATTTTTTTTATTTCAGAAGTCACTAAGAAGCTTATGATTTAAATGTTTTTTAATTCACAAGTCACCAACTGACTTATGAATTAAATTTTTTTAATTCATAAGTCAGTAACTATCTGCTGAATTGAATTTTTCTTAATTCATAAGTCACCCACTAGCTTGTGAATTAAAGCCAAGCTTGAGCTAAAGAGTGACTTAATCTTTTGCAACCCTGATTTTATGCGACCAATATAATAGCAGCGATTGTCGGGTTCTGTTTAAAAATTGTGTTTTTTTTTAAATTTAGATTTAGATTTAATTTAATGTAAGTCCTATACTTCTATTTTATATTTTCAACGAATTAGTTATAAAACCGTTGAATTTGTTCATTTGAAGTTCTTCATGGACCGCAAAACCTATAACAAATTCAGAATCTTGTCGGTTGCTTAGCGAAATGGTAAGAAACGTCATACAATTTGAAAAAAAGCTGAAAACCGCGGGCGTAAGGAAGTCCTACATCAAACGTGTTATTCGGTTGTCAAGAATGCATTAGCTACGAACATAGTACACGAAAAGTCCCACTTCTATAAAAACCCACATAACCATGAGAATAAGGTTTGAGCGAGAGCATTTGGTTTGGGCTGAGGAATATTCTTTGGACTGACGAAAGTAAAATTGTTCTTTATGGTGGTAAAGGATCTCGGCAGAATGTAAGACGACCACCAAATACCGAATACTCGTATGATCTAAGATACACCACAAAAACGCTAAAACATGGAGGATCTATACTCTGTCCAACAAAAATTGTCAGTACATGCCTTATGGGAGAGCTTTTTCTAAAGCAGTGGCGCCTGATGCACCCTCACTACAATGCGTTAGGAAAAATGCCACTAAAAAAAGAGCAAGCCACTGACTTTTTTTTTATAATCTACATGCGCTCAAGGGATTATGATTACCCTTTAAATGTTTGAACACAGCGCAGGCGTGAAGTTAAGGAAGGGAAAGAAGGATAGGAAAGATGTGTGGCACGATGTTCTGAGGTTGTTGTCTCAGATATTTTATCTCCAGGGATGGCGGCTGAACTGAAGCGGAGAATGCCGTGTCTTATTTCTATGTCGCTTATAATTCACATTATTTTATTCGTGTTCATCATTGTTGGGTATACTAGTTTAACTCAATTACATGTTGTTAGTGTTATGCCTGAACAACATGTAATGAGTAAACCAGCAACCCATTGATGACAATTTTAGAAGGTTTTTAATGGAATTAAAACGACATAAACGACGGCAGGGATCGAACCTGTGATCATGAGGTTCACAGGCGAGCACACATCCACACATCCATCGCGCCACGGCAAAAAGTTGTACACCCCAGCACGACCGTCGTATCCCACTGCTGATGAGATACTGTCAAGACCCAAGCAGCGTTACCACTTCTGGACAAAAAGTCGAAGTAGATTTGAAGAAAAAAGTGAAGTAACTTGAGTTAAATCGAAGTAGATTTCAAAATGACTTTTTACTTGCATTTAGAAAAAAAATTAACTGAAGATTTTTATTAGTTGACATTACACCACGAAAAAGTAGTGATTCAGTCTGTCTGCGAAATTTTCATAAGATTCGTGCACACATGTAAAATTACTCATTTGTGTATGTATTTATATTGTGTTGACACAAATTTTGTTCATAGAAATTCTGGGGTTACGAGTACCTATATACCTACTACCTAGAATGAAATAGAGAAAAAGAAGTAGATTTGGGCTTTTTTGTAAAATTGAAGTAGGTTGAAATGAAGATTTTTAAAAGGAAGTAGATTTCAGTATTTTGCTGATGGTGCGAAGAAGGAAGTAGATTTTAAAATATTTTGAAAAAAAGAAGTAGATCTATTTCAATTGAAGTAAAGTGGTACCACTCGACCCAAGAGTGTCAAGTGTCACTCAATACGATCGTGCGCTCTTTATCTACATCAAAACAGAGTTACCATTATCATTCTCAATTGCAAGCAAGGAGCTTTTTCAGTGGTTTTTATTAAGGAGCTTTTGGGATTTGAAGCTTTTGAGAACACATTTTAAGAAGATGAGTATGTTGAGTGTTGTCGTATTGCTTTTCAACTTAAAAAAAAAACGCGCCTATTATCTTACCGCTTGGTAAATTGAATATTATTTTCAGTCGTTTTGAATCGGCAGACGGGAGCCCTAAGCGTTTTTTACTCTCATTTGCGGCGATTTATAATGTGAACTACGGAATCCCTGTGAGGCGACACACTTATGCATGGCAATGCAACCAGAATGAGAGACAAACGTCCTATCTTCCCTGTACTGACAATTTTTGTTGGACAGAGTATAGTATCATAGAAAGGGGATGCTTCTGATATTATGGATTTGGTCCAATATATTGGATAATTCTTACGAAGAGAATCATCTCACTTCCCTATACCGACTTCGTAATGCCGCTTAAATGGGTCTTTATAAACAGGCTTATGACTCAAAGCACACCAGCAGAACTGCTAAGCAATGCTTTCAGGGCAATTGGATTGGAGTTATGGAGTGGCCCTCTCCTGACCTCAGTACTATTGAGAATCTTTGGGTGGACATAAAAAAGAAGTCTAGAATATAAAACCAAAAAACAACAAAGAGTTATGGGGTGTAGTTGAGAAGGATTGGAAAGCAATAACACTGTAAAGATGTGAGGTACTTGTAGACGCAATGAAGTGTCACGAGGCGTCGTTACAAAGCTGCTATAAAAAATAATGGTCATGCTACTAAATACTAGTTTCTTTCAGTATATTATAAAAAGTTTTACGACCAATAATTTCATAAAATCAAACGGCTTTTTATTTTTTGGTCAAAAAGAAACATATTTTCCATTGAACTGCTATTTTTTTGCTCGCTGCTATATATCAAAAACGAATTTACGTTGTTTTTTTTTATATTTTAATTAAGTTTTTAAGTTAACAATGGTAAGCACTTAAGACTGGAATATCGAATTAATTTTTTTCTTAATTTTAAAAACATTTTTCCAAAAATAAAATAACTTTAAAGAAACCCACTTGTTTCATATTTGAAGTTCAAAACTATTTTAATAGAAGATGTTCTAATTGATTCGCTCATTTTTCATGTACTCGATCCAGAAATGTATTCCAATTCCAAGGCTTTGTATTTTTCGTCTACCGCATTTTAAGTCTGTCCGAATTAAGACCAGCAGAAAATTTTAAAATGCCCAACCGTTTGGTTGGCGAAGTTTTTGAGCTTAGATCGTGTTTTCTCATGACTCCAATTTTTTCAATAGTCTTTTCTTATACTGTTGATATAAACAAATATGCTCCAGTCATAACATAAATCAACCAACACCAAAGATATTTACCATTCAGTTATTTTAAAGCTTTGTATTTTTTTTCAAATACCAACACTATTCAAATATTAATAATGTGGGTTATTTAGTCGCATTTCAATTATGTATGTATGTATATTTACATTTCACACATATCTAATAATTAAAGTCAAAATACTGTATAAATATTTTGAACATTTTGATAAAATAAGGGAAAATATTTGTCAGTATAGTTGGTTCACATACATAGGTACATTAGGTATTCATAAAAAATCCTTGAGTAAATAAAATTTAGTCAAATAATTTTTGATATAAGTTAAAAAGAAATGGAATTAAAAAAAAAATCGTGGCAGTATTTGCAAAGAGTTTATATTTTTATTAGATTGTAGATATGAACACACATAATATGCGTGACCGGGAGATCAAGTTGGATCCCAGTTAAAATTTCGAGGCGCGTGTGGGTATGAGTTGAAAAATTTAAATTACATGAGAAACGCTGACATCAATTCAATATCAACAATTTTTAATCGCAGCTATTAGACTCTGAACTCTGTTTCTATGAAATCTGTAAAAGCCCTTAACTGATGGTCATCTCTCAGGGACATGGTGCAGCAACACTCACCTTTGTTGGATGTCGGGCCACAGAGATATTTCAGGATAGGCTGATGAATTCGCCAAAAGTCGAACTGCACTATCCGTTTTGCCATATAAAATAAATATAAGTATATCCATCGCGACATGCAAATTTATTCCGAAACAAGATGCTTACAAACCTTAGATAGAAAGAACAACATCATCACTTGCCACAACTGGATCTGAAGTTTTTTATCTTTAAACAGAATACACATCTACTCCGTCATAGGTGTCATAACCGGATACTATCTATTAGGTTAACATACAACAAAACTCGGAGTATTCCTAAACGATTTTTGAAGAAGATGTATGGACGAGGAAGAATCGATTCCTTATCTTATTTGTAATATCCTGCTCTATTTCAAAGATTTAAGTTTCTTTTTCTTTCAATTTGAAATGATATTTTGTGTAGAAATTTCAAAAAAATTTTTTGGAGTTTCAAAAAAAAAAAATAAAGTGCACGACTGGGTCGCACGAACTTGCTTCTATGTAATAGACTAAGAATTTTAAAAATGAATGTTATTAGAAAAATCTGTTCATAAGGATTAAATTAATTTTTTAAATTCTTTTTGTAGTAAGAGACAAAAACAGAATGCTAGGCGAATATGAATTTATGCAAGAACAAAAATTATAAGTCGTTGTAGTGGTTTCCTTAAAAAAAAGCTTTTATATACAAAATTTTTAAAAGATTTTTAAGAAAAAATTTTGGTACGCCAATTTAAAGTTTTTATTATTGTTCGAGTAAAAATTAAATTCACACAAAAAAATATTGAGCCGTTTCTGAGATATCGACTTTTCAAAAATAGATTGTTTTTTGTAAATTCAAAAAATATTTATTTTAAAGTTTTGAAACGCAATGTGTTTTAGACTATTTATAAGCTTCTCTATAAAAAATTTCATTAGGATCTGTTTTGTGCATATTGAGAAATTCAAAATTCGAAAAAATGGTTCTATGGTAGGTACAAGCTGTAATATCTTAATTTCAAAATTTGTTTTATTAAATTAAAGATCATAAAAATTAATTGAAAGAAAACAAAATTACCAAAATTCTTAGCGCCGTTTTCGAGAAATATACGATTTTTGAAAACCATTTTTTTAAATTTTTTAACATTTGTATGGTGGGTATCTTTATTTTTAGGTAAAATAAAATTTTTTTTCTCACATGTTGTAGATTATATTAAGAAACTTTTATTTTATCAAGTTTAAAAAAAATCTAGCATTGGGTTTTCGAAATATTGAGTTTTGAAAAAAAAATTTTGATGTTTTTTTTTTAAATCAAAAAAAAAAAATTTTGAAAATTTGAATACACAATTCTATTTAAATTTTCATGGAGCATTAGCAAAAAATAAATTATCAAAATCGGTGGTACCGTTTTTGAGAAAATCAAAAACAAAAAAAAAAGGTTCCATGGGGTGTACCATCAATAACCATTTTTCAAAAAAAAATTTTCAACCATTACCTAGCTTTAACTAAATGAATTTTTTTGTGTTTTTATTTATTAAATCTGTTGACCAGTTTTGAGAAAAAAAAAATATTTATAAAATTTAAAAATAAATTCGTGTGGCAGGTACCGTTATTTTTGGTCTTAAAAAAAAAGAAAAAATCGGGGAAAAAATTAAAAATGATATCTACCAAGTTTAAAGAAAATCGGTCGAGCCGCTTAGGCTGTAGTCGAACCGACAGACAGACAGACAGAATTGCGAGGCCCACTTTTTTAGTCTTCGCTATCATCGTAATGTCAACTTTGGTCAAAATCTCGAGTTCAATTTTTTTTATGTACTTCAATGTATAGAATATTGTTGATATTCGTACCTATTGTTTGTCTAGTAAAAAATTTAGAAAGGAAATTATTTTATGTATATCTATGGTGTTTGGTAGAAACATGATAAGTCCATAAAATAATTTGCGTTCTTACATATAATTTACATGGAACTTGGTCCTAGGCGGGTTGACTGATTTTCTTCAAATTTTGAATCTTTATGAAAATTTTCTTTGAAAAATTACATACATATGTTCCAAATTTTGAGAAAGCAAGTTAACCCGTTTAGATTCTAGTTTTATTCAAAGTGAACATAAGGATGTTTATTATTTTAAGGAGTTATCATGTTTATACCAAATATCACAGATATAATTTCTTCCTTAATTATAGATTTTTTACATTACATATTAGATATTACACTACTCGGTAGATAAATCTACGAAGTAGAGTCCACCATCCATGTACTAACCACGCACAATGATGCTTGATTTCGCTGATCGATGAGAAGCTTAGCCCGTTGACAATATTACAGTCAAAGTTCTACTTGCGGACAGCTCCAATAAGCGGACAATTCCCTTAAACAGACACATTGTCGGGAACAAACTTCTTTTTCGAAAATCTCATACAAATTACTTTCCTATAAACGGACACTCTCATAAGCGGACGCGGACACGTTTTCTTGCTCATTTTAGATAGAAAACCTCCCAAACGCGGACACATTATTTTATTTAGGGATTATTTTGTATCAAGAAATAAAATGTACAGTTTCTGTTTTATGTTTAATACGTAAGTAAATCCATAGAAAATCTCCGATAACCGGACGTCAAGCTCTAATGAGTGGACAGTGCGCTGTTATTTTGAAATGTTATGAGGGGATTTCCCCTAGTTACTGGGTGACGTTGGTGTAGTTTTGAGAGGGTATGGTCCCGTTTTCTCATCGCGTCCCGTTTTTGCACATGTCATTTCCTTATTAAAAGCCTTGACATCAAATTCATCAGCTAAGAAATTATCAGAAGTGAATCTGAACAGGAACAGTAACATCTTATAGGGAAGCGTTAAAAGTTTTATATAGTCTAAAACGATTTGGACGAGATGATTTTGTGGCTTTTGAACACATAAAAAATCTAGTAACAATTTTGAAAGTTGTTTTATGCAGCAAAAAGCGAAAAAACTACGGCAATCAACAATTTTAAATTATATTACACTACACAGTAGATTCCCTTTTATTATTATTTGGTTTTGTCTCCATGTTGTATTTTAAATTTGTTTTAATGTATTAAGAAATAAAATAAAGTTAAAATTAAAAAAATTTTAATTAATTAAAATTGAAGTTTTATTTTATTATTTATCTTTAACCTTTTTCTACAACATATAATTATTTTATTTTATTTTATAGCGACGCGTTTCGGATATAAATATCCATCTTCGGGCTTATGTTAGACTTTTTAATTTTAACTTTATTTTATTTCTTAATACATTAAAACAAATTCCATTTTAGTTTGGAATATGTTGAGTGATGTATTTTTAATAATAAAAAAATAATATAAAGTTAAAAACAAGTTATTCTATTTCTTTCCTTTAACCGGACAGTTCTCATAACCGGACAAAAATTGGGGGACCATGAGTGTCCGCTTATTAGAGCTTTCACTGTAATTTTAAAAAATATTAAATACTCAAAATTAGCATACCAATTGTTTTAAGAAATTTGGTATATAAAAAATGTATTTATTGTTACGATTTTTTTTAAATTTTGTGTGCATAAATTCATATATTTTCCCAAAATCAGACGATAAAAAGTTTTATCGATTTGAACATTTTTTTTAATTAGATCAATATTTTTTTACATCTATAATTTGAATTTTGAAATTCCAATTGTTGTTCTTGGTAAGAGCAAATATGTGTGCCATTCAATCTTGCATTTTATCTTGACAAGATTTTTGGATCTTTTATTATGTGCAAACGAAATATCTTCTATACTAGTATGGTAGGTATAAACTATGAGGATGATTTTGGGAACATGAATATATGTATGTACATAATATCGATACCTTCCCGCAAGAATGTATTAAGCGACATTTTTAAAATTGTTCAGGAAACGAAAAAAACGTCTCATTTAGTTAGTTTTGTGTGTATTTTATTGGACGAAACAGATTTGTTTCCCGTATAAGAATGTATTAAGCGACATTTTTAAATTTATTTCGTCAAATAAAATACACAAGCAAATAACTAACTAAATGAGACGTTTTTTTCGTTTCCTGAACAATTTTAAAAATGTCGCTTAATACATTCTTGCGGGAAGGTATCGATATTATGTATATGAGTAGAAAAATAATATGGCATAAGAAACAATGAATTTTTGTGATTCATTAGGAATATTTTTTTATTATAATAGATCATGGTTTTTCAGCTGATTTACTTCTCCTTGTACTAATAAAGTTTGTTAGAGAAGTATGGTATTTGTTTAATTAATTTCTGTACTGAAAATATGTTTTGAAATTATCTACGTTTCTTTTCTCAGCAAATGACGTAATTTAGAAAAAATTGCCAAATAATCTCATTTCCAAATGAGATAATATCAACAAATTTTGCATTAAATTATAAGTTAGAACTATAGTGAAATGTTTACCTTTACCAAGCTTTTATATAAAAATGTAAACATTTGTTCAAATATGTGTGTATGTTTGTTTATTAAATTTGTTTTTGAAACACCAAATAACGTTGTCGTTTTTTTTTGTTATAGTTCACACTATAATATTCATTCCCTTTTGGATACAAATTGTTTGTTTTTTCTATTTATTTCCCAAAATGAATAAAGAACCACACTCAGTGTAAACACCAGTCTTTATGATGTGCTTTGTTAGTCATTTAAAAAGGGGTACATGTATTTTGGCTTTTATATCAAACACAAAAAGTTTTTTTTTTTTGTGTGGAAAAGACAGTTACATAATGTAGTACATATGAATAGATTCTTGTTTTGTATTTGTATGTTTGTATGTTTTAAACTAATTCAACCTAATTTATAAACATTGAGAGCCTGCTTCGAATTTAAAACTCACTAATATTTGTACAAGTTTCAAATAATGGCAATTATTTTTTATTATTGCGGCGAAATAAAAAAAAAACGCTTAAGTTCTTGAGTATCAGCCATAATAATATACATATAATTCATGTTAAATGCCATCTCACTCACTTTAAAATTAAAACTTCAAGTCATGAACCCATAATGAAATTAGATTATCACCTCACCGCACTATAGGTAGGTATAGGTATTTTTGTTTTTACAACTATAAGTCCCACCTTATCTACATAGCATTTTAAATAGATAAATTATTATTGTAAACTTTATAAGGCAATTACATACATTTTACATAAATACAATTTACTAACAGTTTTACAGAAATATTTACTTTTACAATTTGTTTTTAAGGTCTTAAATTAAATCAAAATAATTCGACAAAAAAAAAATAAAAATTAAATCTTTTATCCGGCATAAACCTCCTCCATTGCTGCCCATATTTCTCTGCTTTTTACGTCCTTATGCGTTATGCCAGTTTTGATTAAACTGATTTAGGTCGTGCAACCATTTCTTTTTTCTTGCGACTTATAGGTACTAATAAGGCAAGTTATGCATTCGGAAAAAAAATCGAACTCGAGATTTTGATCAAAGTTGACATTACGATGATAGCGAAGACCAAAAAAGTGGGTCTTGCAATTCTGTCTGTCTGTCTGTTCGACTACAGCTAAACGGCTCGGCCGATTTTCTTTAAACTTGGTAGATATGGGTTTTATTTCCCCCCCCCCGGATGTTTTTTGATTTGATTTTTTAAGACCAAAAATAACGGTACCTGCCATACGATTTTTTTTTCGAAATTTTATAAATATTTTTTTTTTCTCAAAAACTGTCCCACAGTTTAAAAAAAAAAAATCGTAAAATTTAATTTAATTAAACCTAGGTTATGAGTGAAAAAAAAAATTCCAAAAAATTATTATTTTTGTACCCCCCTTCGAACCATTTTTTTTTTGTTTTTGATTTTCTCAAAAACGGTACGACCGATTTTGATCATTTTTTTTGTGTTAAGGCTACCCAGCAGTTTCAATATTATTGTTTATTCAAATTTTCAAAAAAAAAAGTTTTTTGGATTTTTTAAAAAAAATTTTTAAAACTCAATATTTCGAAAAAACCCATGCTCGATTTTCTTAAAACTTGATAAATAAATGTTTCTTAAAAAAATCTATAAAATATGAAAAAAAAAATGTATTTTACCTAAAAATAACGGTACCCTCCATACAAATGCTAAAAAATGATTTTCGAAAGCAGTATTTTTCTCGAAAATGGTTCCGAGAATTTTGCTCAAATTTTTTTTCTTTCGATTATTTTTTAAGATCCCTCTATAATTTAATAAAACAAATTTTGAAAACAAGATATTACTGACTGTACCTACCATAGAACGATTTTTTAAAATTTTGAATTTCTCTTTATCGGCATAACGGATTTGAATGAAATTTGTTATAGAGAAGCTTATAACTTATAAGTCGTGCATTTTATTTCAGTATCGTGCTAACTTTATATGACTCTTTGACATTTACAAACATCAATACAGGCCTGTTTACTCAGTTTTTTGCATGAACTGCCATTACTTTAGGTGTGATCAATTGATATTTATTAAAAAAATAACCTTAGCACGATGCTAGTTAGAAAATGTTTAAAATTAAGAAAGAATTAGTAATCTACTAAAAAGATAGCAAATTTTTAATTAGTATCATACTATTACCTTAATACTAAGCTGTTTAAAATTTTGCGCCAATATCTTTAAAACGTGTGAACGATAATTTTTTGAAATAATTTTCTAAAATCTATACTACTAAATACTTAATCCAAATCCCAAATTTTGCTCTCCAAAAATTTTAAAGAAATTTGTTATTCAAAAAATTACTTTAATAATAAAACGATTTTTAAACTTTGTTTGCACAAATTCATACTTTTCCGGAAATCAGACGGTAATCTCATTCATTTCAACATTTTTATCTCATTAAATACACGTTTTATATTTATAAAATGTATTTTAAATTTTAAAGTACTTTTACATAAGAGCAAGTGTTGTGCATTTTATTTTCTTACCACAGCGAAAGAAGAAGTAGTGACAATGTGTTTCTTAAGCGTCAGTATAAAATATGTCAAATGCTTTTGAGGACTCATTTTCGGCGTACACACTTTCCCAATTTTCAAAACTGTATCTATTACTTAATTCCATAAAATTAATCATGATAAATAATAAATGGTCCAAACAAGTTCCAGAGTCTAGTCTAGTCGGTCGGTTCATTCAAAAATGAAGTTAGTTATCGTCATTTTAATCTATGTAGTAGCATACAGTTTTAACATTGTACTAATTCGACTAAAATTTTGCGCCATTGTATTTATGTTCGAAAGCGCCGGGAAAGGAACCCGATGGGGTTTCAGATGAATGAATTGGATTGAGCATCATATAATGCCGAATGGCCAGTATTTCTTTTTTTCTTCTGATCAGTTAAATAGTTTGAATTATTTGAACCAAAATATAAGACTAAAAACTTCTGTTTTTTTTTGTTAATACTGAATAAGAATGAAATATTCATACGCATCAAGAAAGCACTTTTCTTAAGAAAATGAGTTTTTTACGGAGAACATCAATGGAGTAGCTTGAGATTTTATGTCTTTTGAGATTTATAAATCTAATTGAATATGTTTTAGAGTAATTTTTCACAGATTTTTTTTTCTTTACAGATTACATTTCTGTTGACGTATGAAAGTATGAAACGGCTTCAAAAATGTGGATAACACATAATGCATCTTTTAAAAATCTTTCTTTGTTCATTAATATGAACAGGGGGTCAATTCTCTATCTGTGAAACTGTGAAGTAATAAGTTTTTTCTCAACTTCACACACTATGCGATTCGCAATTTATGAAAAAAATTTATAAATTGTCAAAATATTAAATTTGTTTTTAAACTCAAACGATTTTGTGGAAAGCACTGATAAATTATGAAAATTACAAAAACAAAATTTAACTAAAAATTAAAGCATTTATCATTAAGTATCTACTCGTACTATTTAGTACATGCTTTGACAAACATTTATCAAAATGAGTTCCAAAATCGCATTATGTGAGTTCATGAAATGGAAAAATGAAAAATGGCTGTGAAAACTGAAATGATAACAACTTTTTTATCACTTCATAGTTTCACAGATAGAGAATTGACTCCCAGGTCTATACCGATTTGGCTGATTTTGTGTGTGTTCGTATTTGTTGTAAATTAATACATAGATACGCACCGGAAAAGTATAAAATTCAGTTCTGTTGTGATATGTTTTCACAACAAAACAATTGACGTTAAATTTGACACATCTAAGTGTCACTTTGACACTTAATATTGGGATTGCACTTCAAGATATCTACCTTTAATTTTGTAGGATTCTTTTACACTATGTTTCAATTTGTTTATTTTTTAATTTTTCTATTCAAGAACCCCTCAATTAAGACAATAATTATGCAAAAGTTAGAAGAAGTATTATTTTTCTATTTATGTATACTTATTTTCTGTGATTGATCTCTTATGATATTTCCCAAAATTATTTTTGATTTTATACCATAAACTTTCTACAGTATAAGGGACGATCTAAGTGAAATTTTCCACCAACAAATTAAGCTTAAGTCTATGAAGCAGTGCTGTCAGAGAATGATGATAAAGGTATTTAATTTGAATTTTTTTGTAAGCAGCTGAGTCGTATCTTAATTCATTTCATAATATGTTCAAATACGAGTACTAATGCTGATGTTCTCCACAAACAAAAATAATGTAACGAAAAGCTATCGTTTCAATTTTTTTTATTCTATTTTCTAGTTCAGGAAACAGCTGAACAGTATTCAAAAATAAAATGCACGACTGGGTCGCACGAACTTGCTCCTATGTAATAGACTAGGAATTTAAAAAACTGTTCATAAGGATAAAATTAATTTTTTGAATTCTTTTAGTAGTAAGAGATAAAAACAAAATGCTATGCAAATATGAATTTATGCAAGAACAAAAATTATAAGTCCTTATAGTGGTTTCTTAAGAAAATCTTTTATACCTATACAAACTTTTTAAGAAAAAATTTTTACAAGCCAATTTAAAGTTTTTATTATTGTTCGAATAAAAATTAAATTTACAACAAAAATATTGAGTCGTTTCTGAGATATCGAATTTCCAAAAAAGAAAAAAAATAGATTTTTTTTTTCAAAAATTCAAAAAATATTTATTTTAAAGTTTTGAAATGCAATGTGTTTTAGAATTTTTAGAAGCTTCTCTATAAAAAATTTCATTAAGATCCGTTATGTGGATAATCAGAAATTCAAAATTCGAAAAAATGGTTCTAGGTAGGTACAAGCTGTAATATCTTAATTTCAATTTTTTTTTATTTAATTAAAGATCGTACAAATTAATTGAAAGAAAAAATTTGTATCAAAATTCTAGCCGCCGCCGGTTTTGAGAAAAATACGATTTTTGAAAACCATTTTTTTTTAATTTTTTAGCATTTGTATGGTGGGTACATTTATTTTTAGGTAAAATACAAATTTTGTTCTCACATGTTGTAGATTATATTAAGAAACTTTTATTTATCAAGTTTAAAAAATATCTAGCATGGGGTTGTCGAAATATTGAGTTCTGAAAAAAAATTTTGAAGTTTTTGTTTAAAAATCCAAACAATTTTTTTTTTTGAAAATTTGAGTACACAATTCTATTTATGTTTTTGGGGAACTTTAGCCAAAAAAAATGATCAAAATCGGTTGGACCGTTTTTGATAAAATCAAAAACATAAAAAATGCTTCCATAGGGGGTACCCTTAATAACCATTTTTTGTAAATTTTTTTTCGACCATTACCTACCTTCAACAATATGAAATTTTTTTGTATTTTTATTTTTAAAATTTGTCGAACAGTTTTTGAGAAAAAAAAAATATTTATAAAATTTCGAAAAAAATTCGTATGACAGGTACCCTTATTTTTGGTCCTAAAAAGAAAAAAGAAAAAAACGTGTGGGGGGGAAAAATTTAAAATGATATCTACCAAGTTTAAAGAAAATCGGCCGAGCCGTTTAGGCTGTAGTCGAACAGACAGACAGACAGAATTGCGAGACCCACTTTTTTAGTCTTCGCTATCATCGTAATGTCAACTTTGATCAAAATCTCGAGTTCGATTTTTTGTATGAATGCATAACTTGCCTTATAGTACCTATAAGTCGCAAGTAAAAATATTGAATGCTCGGATTTTTTGAATTTTTTAACTTCCCATAGGGAGTTATTGTAATTGGTCCGATTTGTCAAATTGGAATTTTTGACATTTCTCGACGTTTCAAGGTCCCTAGAGGCTATATCAATCATTTTTAGAGAGATGTCTGTGTGTATGTGTGTACGTACGTTCGTACGTTCGTACGTGCGTACGTTCGTACGTCCGTACGTTCTTGTACCATTTTTCGTCGTCGATATCTCAAGAACGAGTAAAGATATCGACTTCAAATAAATTTTATTTAATAGATAATAACTTCGAAAGAGGCTGAAAGGGCGTTTATTAAAATTCAGTGAGCAGTTTTTTCACTATAACGGTTTAAAAAAAAAGTAAAAATTTTGGTTAGTTTAAAATATCTCACGAAAAAATAATGCTATTGACTTCA
This sequence comes from Chrysotoxum bicinctum, assembly GCA_911387755.1. Classification (NCBI taxonomy): domain Eukaryota; kingdom Metazoa; phylum Arthropoda; class Insecta; order Diptera; family Syrphidae; genus Chrysotoxum; species Chrysotoxum bicinctum. The sequence goes on from OU426988.1 coordinate 38,840,938, forward strand.
AATAAAATTTAATGTACTCATTATAAGGTCATACAGATTTGGTATGAATTTGGAAAAAAATGAACATACCGTTATTTTTTTAAATAAAAAAAACTGAAAAAAAAAATTTCATAACCCAGATATTCTAAGAACGGAAAACAATTTGAAACTCAAAATAATTTTATTTTACGAAAAATAATGTGTTTGACAACTGGTGAAAATTTCAAAAAAATCAGTTTACAGTTTTTTTTACAAAAAATAAAAGACTATATAAAATTCAATTGAAAATTGGTAAAAATTGTTTTTCGACTTAAATTTCTCGAGAACTAGTAGTGATATGGACTTCTAATTTAGTTTATTTTATACATAGTATAATTTTGTACAATTGGTAAAATGTTGACAAATATCGAACTAATAGTTTTTTTTTAAATAAAAAAACTATTAAAAATTCTAGTGAAAACTAGTTAAAATTGTATTTCAAGTCGAATTTCATGGGAATTAACACCGATAGTGCCTTCTAAAGTATGTTGTTTTATACATCGATACCTTCCCGTAAAAATGTATACTAAGCGACATTTCTAAAATTGTTCAGGAAACGAAAAAAACGAAGAAAGTTCTAGTTGAATCATAGTGTGCTAAGTGACAATTTTGGTTAAACTAAGTGACATCTAACAAAATGTTTTGTTGCTCACGATCAACATCAACAATCTCAATTTCAAATCTCTTTAAATAATTAAAATACTTTTCAATCTTAAAATAATGTTTGTTAGAATTTTACAGCTAAAGTTTGTTTCGCTGAAAATTTGGTTATTTGAAAAAAACTAAATATAAAGTTTTCAAGACTACAAATGGGAAGTTATCAGTGTGGGTCGCACCCAGCCTCTTTTTTTTTATAATTAGCGCGCACTCAAGGGGCTATGAATATCCTTATAATGTTTTAAATATCACAGCGCGAGGGGATTTAAAGAGAAATGCCGATGCACATTGGTTTTAAATGCTTAGACATAACAATGAGGGGGAAAATCGAGTGGGGTAAAGTATTCCACATTCGAGTAGTACGACTAAAGAGATAATCTCTGTATTTTCCAGTACGCCCGAAATTAGGCTCAAGGGTAAACTGATTCTTAGTAAGACGAGTTTTATAGAAGAAGCGATAAAACAAAGTAAGAAAAGAGACATTACGATTACGACAGTGTTCGAGAGAAACAAAAGTTTCCGTAATAGAAATTTACAAGTGTTATGTGATAAACACTTCAAATTGGCCAACTAATTTTTTTCCTTTTTTAATTTTTGATAAAATTATTATGTTTTGGAATTCCCTTAGGAAAATATACAAAAATCAAAAATCTCTTAAATTATAAAGTTATAAAGTAAGTGTTGATCTCATGTAATTTGAAACAAGCTGCTGATAATGGCTTTTTAAATTTTAAATAACGATGTAGTACATACATGCATATGTATAGAATTGAAGAAATATTAAAAATAAAAAAAATTAATGTTTTCGTGGATTTGAATAGCGATATTTTATAAAACCTTCTTAGGAAAAGGCGTCAGTTTCTTTTTCAGCTACTCAAAATGTATCCCTCTTCGAAAAATGCTATTACAGATTCTTTCAAGGGACCAAAAAAATTGTAAACTACGTTTTGAGAAAAATATTTTTTTTATGTCACTTTTCGAATTTCTCCAATAAAAATATAGCCAATACAAATATTAATATTAATATTAATATATTAATATTAAATAAATTGATTTAAGTTGAGCAAATAAAATTATAATCGATATTTGTTAAGGAAAGATTTTCTTGTACGCTGTAGGTAATTTATTAGTGCTTTGGATTGTCATGACAATGGTAAAAACAACATGAATGTACTGGCTCTTGCAAGGAAATGACAAATCCTTCAAGAGCATTTTCTTGTAAAAAAAAAAGTTCTTCTCACACTAGACGATCCATCCACGCCTAAAATTAAAGGTCTACTCCATCCATCCCGGTAGCAGAACCAAGAAATGGATAATATCTTTCGGATCTGATCATTTTCTGTTGCGCCTCAATTTTTTTTTTTTGAAAACATTTTTTATATAAATGATTTTTTTCATGCAATGGTACCGACCCTTTTAAACTTTTGTCCATATTTTGGAATTTCAAAGCATTTTGTGGTGTTGCAATTCAAGAAACAAAATCACAGCAATAATTTAAATTGTATCTTACTTTTGCGCGGTTTCGAAATAAAAACCGTAACTTGATCATTTCTTACTAAATTTTGAAATAACAGAACAATGTCTAAATTCACTTAAACAGGTTGCTGATATAATACCTACTGTATATGTATGTACATTGATAGGTAATCTCACCTTTTAAATAATTCCTCGTCGTACCATGGTGGTAATTCCAAATCACGCCCATCGTCTTCTTCTTTGGCCCCGTCCTGTAGTAAATGTTCCAAATATTTTACTGCTTCTGCATTTTCTTCTTTCACAGTATCTTCCTTCGTCTTTGAATTGTTAGCTTTACACAAAAAAAAAAAAACAAAGACGTTAACAAAACATAGTTGGCAGCCCAGAACATAAGGTGAAAGTTAAACGCTTTCATTTAACCATCAAGTTCATGACTCTAGTTTAACTACGTATGTATGTTGTGATAAAAAAAACTAAAAACTGAATTGCAGTTAGTCCTTATAGTTGTCCTACTAAGCTTGTTGTTTGTAATGACCTTCACTTACTATCAAAACAATTTTTTGCATTCCTGCTATTCCCCATCGTTTAAGTTTTTATTATTTTTGTCTATTACCGACCAGAACTTTTATTACATTTGTAACAGCTTTGTTCAAATAAATAACTATTATCTCATACTTCACAATTGGATTAAATAAACAATTTATTTCTTGTCAAATTAATTTGCCACATTTATTATTACACCGCTGGGTTGGAGCTTTGAGCACATGGAATTATGAAATCTAAGTGCCTCAGATGAATTTACCTTACAGACTGAAATTTTCAACTGACTGTTGGCTTCGTGCGCTGGTACTTTTGTCGTGGGTCGATGATGAGTTTGTTATTATGTGAGAAATGGAACGATAGTTTCTAAATTGCTTGAATACGGTATACAAGCTTTTGACTTTAAGTATTACAAGTTTATGGTTTATGGTAAGTGGGGATGGGATTTGGGAAACTTTTGGGAGCTTTTGAAAGAAATGAACTTCAGTTGATGGTTCATTGAAATACAATAGCTTGTGCAGTGCCACAGACATTGGTTTGTATTCATGTTTCCAAAAAGCTCAAATGTAACGAATAATAAAATGCAACGACTGGATCGCACAAACCTGCTGTGGTAACTACACTCTGTTTAATTTATATTTGCAGTACAGGCCTTAGGGGATAGCTTTTTCAGAAACACTGGTGCCTGCTGTTGTTTGCACGGCACCTTAACTTAAGAAATTGCCACTGAAATAAAAAAGAGAATCACTGAGTTACATTAAAATTGTTTGTGTAATCTTCTTTGAGCTCACGTACAGCCCACCATGACCTATCTGCTCCATGGGTAAAAGACTAAAAGGAGACTGATCGCCAATTTGCAACCAACCCTTATTGTGTTTATTAAAAAAAAACACTGAATCAGATTTACCAATGCTAAGTTGATACAAATTCATACTGCATTTTCTTTGGTTTGTGCTTTGTAAGTTGTAACCACAGATAATATAATTATCTGTGTTGTAACTTTCAGGATTTAAGCTTTTTCGAGTTTTTGGTAGCAAATATTTTTCTGGGATTTGCGGCAATTTTTAATGCTCTTACGGCAATACTGTAAGAGAAATGTATAACTATTCAAAAATATATTTTTTTTTGATTTGTTTGTTTATAACAAAAAATTGTAACATTTTGAAATGTTTACGGATTTCATTTGCTGAATTACATACATAATTTTTTACTTGGATATACATACAGGGCCGTAGCTAGAGTTGAATTCAAGGTAGGGCATCGGTGATAACATATAGGGCATCGGTGATAACATATAGGCGTGAAACTGTACATTTTACAAATAGTTTTGTTTTATCACACTTATTTAAGTTTTTCAACGGCACCATTTTGTCTACACCCTACTCATCTATACTCGCTATTGAATTTAGTAACAATAAATTGCTGGAAAAAAAATTTAAATATTTCATTTACAAAATAGTTGGAAAAAAATAATTAAATAAATATTAAATATTAAAAGAAGATAGTAAATATGAATGAAACAAGCAAAATTTAAAAGTACAAATGATACTATAGTATGTGTACACAGTTAAACAAAAATTACCAAATAAATAAGTACATATGCGAAGAAAAGAGTAAATAAATCAATTAATAAATGAGTAAATATAAGTTAACTAGCCGACCCGTACTCGCGTTGCTTCGCAAATTGTAACTAAGAATATTTTTTTTTAATATTAATATTAGCATATGAAAACATTTCTCAATGGGACTGAGCATATTTTCTACAATAATATTAATTTTAGTTTATATGCATAACTTACCGTATCGAATTAGATTCTTTTTCACACTTGAAAAAAAAAAGAGTTTGTTCATGTTTGTATGCATATTATAAATATAACAATATAGAAAATAATAAAATTTATTTCAAATAAACGGGTTGACTACTTTCTGATATCATTCAACCCAAACTTTGAAATGGTTTCGCTTTTATAGAATAGTTCATGTGCACGGCACTGTAGTCAATTGAATGTCCGTTTTTGTCAAACAAAATGCTATTGAGTGTATTCAAGTAACTTAAAAAATAAAATGCACGACTGGATCGCACAAACTTGCTCATATGTAAAAGTACTTTGGAATTAAAAATACATTTTATAAATATAAAACATGGATTTAATTAGATAAAAATGTTCAAATATATGGAATTGCTGTCTGATTAATCTTTTTAATATTAAAGGATTTTTTATATAACAAATTTCCTTAAAATTTTTCGAGAACAAAATTTGTGATGCCAAATTTTAAAAATTTAGTAGTAGGTACTGAATTTAGAAATAGTTTTTTTTCGAATATTTTTATATACAATATTATTTTAAACTTAAGGGGCCTCCTGTTGAAAATTTTTGGTTAAAATCGTTAGATCCATTAATGAGAAAGTCAAAAAATCAAAAACGGTTCTATGACAGGTACCGTTAATATCATTTTGCCCAAAATTTTGTTTACCAAAATGTAGTCCGTGTCCATAATATCACACCTATTTTTTTTTATCGAAATCATTAAAGCCGTTTTTGAGATAAATAAGATTATGCATTACGGGTGTATGGGGGGTACCGTTAGTTTTAGAGCTGAAAAAAAAATTTTCAATTTCTCCTCTAGGGAATCACCGAAGACCCTTAAATACCTCCAGTGGCTTATGCTCTAGATCGAGGTACAGCCATACAGACATACGGACATACAGCCATACAGACAGACGGACGGAATCGTCGGACCCACTTTATTCATCTTCGCTATCATCGTAATGTCAACTTTGATCAAAATCTCGAGTTCGATTTTTTTTCCAAATGCAGAACTTGCCCTATAGTACCTACATATCGCAAGTAAAAAAGAGCCCACATTGCTCAGCGATGTGACGATAGAATTAGAGAAACAAAAAACAATGTATGTGTGTAGGTTAGTTAGATGAACTATACAATAATACAATATTTAAAAATTGAATATGTAGGTAGGTAGGTAAGAAAAATAAAATGCACGACTGGGTCGCACGAACTTGCTCCTATGTAAGAGACTAGGAATTTTAAAAACGAATGTTATTAGAGAAAACTGTTCATAAGGATAAAATGAATTTTTTTAAATTCTTTAAGTAGTAAGAGATAAAAACAGAATGATATGCAAATATGAATTTATACAGGAACAAAAATTATAAGTCGTTGTAGTGGTTCCTTAAAAAAATAAGCTTTTATGTACAAAATTTTTAAAACATTTTTAAGAAAAAATTTTGGTACGCCAACATAGAGTTTTTATTATTGTACGAATAAAAGTCTAATTTCCAAAAAAAATACTAAGCCGTTCTTGAGATATCGAATTTTTCAAAAAAAAAACGACTTTTTTTTCTAAAAATTGAAAAAATATTTTTTCTTAAGTTTTTAATTGCAATGTTTTTTAAACTTTTTAGGAGCTTTTTTATAAAAAATTTCATTAAAATCCGTTAAGTCGATAATGAGAAATTCAAAATTCGAAAAAATCGTTCTATGGTAGGTACAGTCAGTAATATCTAGATTTAAAAATTTTTTTTTATTAAATTATAAATCGTAAAGTTTAATCAAAAGAAAAAAAATTTTAGCAAAATTCTCGGAATCGTTTTCGAGAAAAATGCGATTTTCGAAAATCATTTTTTAAAATTTGTATGGAAGGTACCGTTAGTATTAGATAAAACAAATTTTTTTTTCTCAAATCTTGTAGGTTATATTAAGAAACTTTTATTTGCCAAGTTTGAAAAAAATCGAGCATGGGGTTTTCGATATATTGAGTTTCCAAAAATAATTTTGAATTTTTTTTTTAAATCCAAAAAATTAAAAATTGAAAATTTGAATATGTAATAATATTCAAACTTTGGAGAAGCTTTGGCACAAACAAAATTATTAAAATCGGCTGTACCGTTTTCGAGAAAATCAAAAACAAAAAAAATGGACCCAGGGGGGCTACCGAAAATAACAATTTTTTGTAAAATTTTTTTCAACCATTAGCTAGTTTTAACCAAATGAAATTTTTCGAATTTTTTTTTTTTAAATCTGTGGGACAGTTTTTGAGAAAAAAAAATATTTATAAAATTTCGAAAAAAAAATCGTATGGCAGGTACCGTTATTTTTGGTCTTAAAAAAAAATAGAAATAAACGTCCGGGGGTAAACAATTAAAACCCATATCTACCAAGTTTGAAGAAAATCGGCCGAGCCGTTTAGGCTGTAGTCGAACCGACAGACAGACAGACAGACAGACAGACAGACAGACAGACAGACAGACAGACAGAATTGCGAGACCCACTTTTTTGGTCTTCGCTATCATCGTAATGTCAACTTTGATCAAAATCTCGAGTTCGATTTTTTTTCCGAATGCATAACTTGCCTTATAGTACCTTAAGTCGCAAGTAAAAACATAACTATTAAATGGAACACATATTAAGAGAGAGAGAGCATGGAAAGAAAAGAAAATTAAAAATGTTGGAATGTTAATGAAATGAAACAAAACAGCGACCTCGCGATTGTGATGAAATCTAATTCCTGAATAAAATAAATTCAAAAAGTTTATAATTTTATAATTTGTTTGTATTTATTTCTCAGGTTTTATGTTTAACTAAGAAGTGATTTTGGGCTTAAAATTTGCGCAACAATATTGACTTTATGAAGCAATGCTAATCTTTGTCGATTATTGTATAGGTTTTAAGATATGAGTGGTTGTATAAGTCAACTAATGAAAAAAAATGGACAAAAAATGTAAAATTAATAATATTTAAGTTTGACAAATTATTAATGAAAAAAGATTATAGCCATAAACACTCTTATAACAATATAGAAAATAATAAAATTTATTTCAAATAAATCGGTTGACTACTTTCTGAGATCGTGCGTAACAAACTTTAAAATGGTTTCGCTTTTATATAATAGTATAGATAAGTAAATAAATAAATAAATATATAATTAAATAAATAGGTAAACAAATAAATAAATCATTATATAGATAGATGATAAAACTTATAAACTAGATAATAGGATATAAAACATAACGAGAACAAAAATGGTCAGTTATTATCTGATAGAAAAGGGAATGTGTGAACGAAGTAAACACATACATATATTAACAAAAAATAAAACTGGCTAACCAAAAGTAAAGTATAAAAAAAAGTAATAGTAAAAGTAAAAAAAAGTATTGACAAAAAAGAAAACTGATAAACCAAAAGTAAAGTACAAAGAATAGTAATAGTAAACGTAGAAAAAATGAATAAATAAATAACAAAAGAAACGAAAATTTTAGGTAGATTATTATAACACATTATAAGGTGTTTAATTGGACTACCGCAGGATTAACATAAATATGACAGTTTGTTAAAAAGTGGTCGCTTAACTTTTGATTTTTTCTATAAATCAATTCAACACCAGTTTGAAATGGTCAGTAGGCTTCAGCTCTTGGGTCATTTGAACCTTGTAAGCGTGTAAATTCAAATCTTTATTCAATATTCGCATAAGTGATCTTCGTGAGATGTTCAATTGTTGGGCACGACCGACGACGAGTCGAGGTTGACGGCTTCTACCGCACTATCGCGAACAACAGCAATGCTTTCCGCAGAAGGAATTGGACGAGCATGCACAGGTGTTTTAACATTTCCTACAGACCTGATTTACTGAAATTTGCGCACAATTCCACCGATACCCATTCTCGTAAAAGACTTCAACAATCTTAACGCGCTGCTCAATTGTGTACTTCTCCATGGTTGAATTTGTCAAACACTGAAACAAATTAAGTTGGGCAAAAAAATTGACGTTAAGGTGTGACTCACAATTAACATCGTGCATTATGGTTCGACCACCCTTTATGTCCGTACAGTAAAATATATACTGTGTATTACTATTTGATTTGATTCTTTATTTAGCTTCAGCTATTTATTACAAAATTTAACTTAAAGAAAAAAAAAAAAAAAACAAAACTTAATAATTATTTAATTAATTATACTTTGTTTTTACGTTTGAGATCAACTTTCTTTTAAATGTAATTAAATTATTTTCTGACTTTAAGTCAATTGGCAAATCATTATATACATTGTTTGAAACATTTATACTCGTAGTACAATATATTTTGAGATCTACTAATTGTGAAGAACGGTCTTCCTTATTTCTTAAACTATATGGTTGAACATCCGACACATAAACTATTTCAGTATTGTTGAACAATATTCAAAATGGGGTTTAATCATTACATTATATATTTTTATTGCACAAACCAAAGATACCCTAAGTCTTATTCTCTGAAAAAATGCAATTTTCTATTCGCAATTTTATTACATAGCTTATGTGAGATTCGACGATAACCCCTAAGTAATTTATCTCTTCAACATTTTCAATTGCTTCTTCATTGATAATAATATTTTGAACAGTATTCCCATTGATTACAATAGCTTTTGCTTTAGCTTTAGTTTTTTTAAAATAATTTTCTACGTTTTTTAAATCAGCATTCAGTTGATTGATGCACTCCTCCGCCGAACTTCCGGAAACATATAGCAACGTATTATCTGCTAATAGTCTAGCCTTTGTATGCCTTAGTACACTTTGAATATCGTTGATGTAGATAATGAAGAGTAAAGTTTCCAATACTGCTCCTTGAGGTACACTCAAGCTTACATTCAAAGCTTCTAACAATATATTAGCCTTCTTCGCTGAGTTAGTTTTGATAGATAACTTTTGAACCAATCAAGTTCTTATCTCAGGATGCCATATCTCTTCAGCTTCTCAATCTGTATATTCAATTGTCTCGAATACCCTTTGTAAGTCAAGAAAAACAGCAACTATAAACTATATGTGTAAAATCGAAAAAAAAAAATAATGAAATCTCTTAGACCACAAAATGTGTTAAGTTCCCAAAAATAACAAAAAGATTATGAATTTATTACAACCTAAATTGTTTTTTATATTCAAATTTAATAAAAGGTCAAATGATTTAAAACGATCCCTATTTTCAAAAAAAAATTTACGAAGGTGTTAGGATGGTTTTTATTATAAAATATTAATTTATTAAAACAATCTTATTCTCTTGAATTATTATTATTGAATGATTTTTAATTATTAATTTTATGACAAAAAAATAATAAAATACTAAAGTATTTAACAAAGTAAAAGTAAAATATAAAATATAATTGTAACAAGTACTCTTACAACTCGGCCATCCTGACTATATTGATCGGCTCGATCAAGAAACTCATTTAACAAAAAAAAACAACAATATTAACATACATAAAAAACAAAATCATGAATAATAACAATATTAATAATAAAATAATTAATTATAATAGAAGTAAAACAAACCCTGGTTACATGAAGTTAAATACAAAATATTAGTACAGGTATTACCATTTTGAAAAAGATTTTTTAAGTATGAGAATCCCGCCAATCAACCCAGGAACGTATTCGTGAGGCTTCAATTATGCCATCATAAGGAATTTGAGTTAATTTACAATTTTCAATGTCTCTTATTACGTATCGATCATTCGGGAGAATCTTATGCACTTTGTATGGACCACGGAATTTGGGGATAAACTTTTTGTTAGTACCAGCTGTTGTATCTGTATTTCTTATCATAACAAAATCTCCTTCTGAAAATTGAATATGTGGTTTGTGTCTATTAGCATGATATTCTGAAGTTTTAGACTGATGGTATTCAATGTTATCAGAAGCTTTTTGTCGTAAAGTTCTTATATCATGAAAAGAAGACAAATTTCGTTTATTGTCCAAATATTCTGACAAAGTATCAACATCACGACCACGTTGTTCTACACCAAATAATAATTGACAAGGTGTAGCACCAGTTGTGGAATGAACAGAGTTGTTAAGAGCGTATTCGACTCTTGTTAAATGTTTCGACCAATTCGAGTCTTGAATTGGTTCCGTAATTTTAGATAATATCGACTTAAGAACTCGATTTACACGCTCAACTTCACCATTACTCTGAGGTGATGCTGTAGCTATTTTCACATGTTCAATATTATTTTCAATTAGATATGATTCAAAATCAAGCGATGAAAAACAAGAACCACGATCACTTATGATTCGACGAGGTCGACTATAATATTCAAAATACTTATCTAGACAAACACACACTTCTTTAGTACTTGTTGAATTTACGGGATAAAGTTTGACATATTTTGTAAAAGCATCTACTATAACCAAAATGTGTTTTCTCTTAGAAATAATTGACGGAAGAGGGCCAAAATGATCGACGTGAAGAGTATCGAATGGAATAGGTTTCTTTTGAATTTGGTGGAGAGTACGATTTGAACTATGTTGTGGCACAGAATACGTTAAACACTGAATACAATTTTGAATATACTTTTCAATTTTTTCTCTCATACCTGGGAACCAATAATGCATTTTAATTTTTTCAAGACATTTCATAACACCCATATGACAATTTTTTTCATGTGCCACTCTTATAATTTGCAATTCCATTTCTTTTGGTACATATAACAACAGATTTCCATTTTCTAATTTTCTATAAACTAAACCATCATCGAGGACAAAATTTGGAACTTCTTCTATTTCTAACTTTTCTCGTAATTTAACTATATTTTCGTCTCTATTTTGGGTTATTTGTAATTGCATATCTACATCATCTGCATTAACAACTGTAATCATTTGTTTAACGTCTTTGTGACTCTGAACGCATGTTACTGGGTATCTGCTTAAAGCATCAACATGACCCATTAACAGACCACTTCGATGCTGAATGGTGTAATTATAATTCTCAAGCTCAAATGCCCAACGAGCTATTCGAGCATTTACACTTTTGCGATTCAAAGTCATCGTAAGGACGTTACAATCCGTTATAATTTTAAATGGAATACCTTCTAAATAGACACGAAATTTTCGTAGTGAGTATGTATCGAACGGAAGCTCATATATCGAGCAAAAAGCTATATGAGCTTTGGTTCGATGTTCGAGACTTGTTTTGGTGAATTTCCCTTCTGTGAAAGAGGAAAATTCACCCTAGAGTAGTTAGTTGAAATGTAGCAAGCGAAGCGATAAGTTGAATAAAGCGGAGATAGATAGTGGTTTTTCTGGCATTAAGCCTTTTCCACTCTAAAATGGTGCGTTTTATTTATTATTTAATATTGGCTATATTTCTTCTCCTGAGCTCGAAACATTTGGTCAATCGAGCCGAATTTGAAAAGCGACCGGATAAATTTAATGAATTAATAGAGAAAGTGCGGTTTTCTTAGAATATTATTTCTATGTATATAAATTCCGCGAAGTGATGTGTGTGAAAGAGTGAAAGATTGCATTATAATCCAATTATATGCAAATGAAACAATAAGCGAAGCGTTGATGTGCCACATATCAAGTATGTGCACACAAAATTTTCAAGCACACTTAAAAAGGTGCTGCTCAAATGTGAGAGACGCCACATATCAAGTATGTGCGCACAAAATTTTCAAGCACACTTAAAAAAGTGCTGCGCAAATGTGAAAGACGCCAAAAGTCACGTAGGCACGAGCAAATTTCAAACGGAAAAAATTAATTTGGCTATGGGCATACGGTCACGTACGCCAAGAGATAGACATAGGAATTGCATATAAGAATTCCCCTACGAGAACGGTAAGTCAAATTATATATTTTTTCCTTAGCGAAAGAGCAGCGAGCAGCGCAGCGAAAAAAAACGAAATAAAAAACAATCAACCACCATATGAGAATGGTAAGTTGAATTATATATTTTCTCCCTATGTGAATGAATGAAAGAGCAGCGAGCAGAGCAGCGAAAATACGAAATAAAAAACAATCAACCACCATATTACACATAAAAGTTCCCCTATGAGAATGGTAAGTTGAATTACACATCTTTTTCTTCCTACGTGAATGAATGAATGAGCGGCGACGCAGCGCAGCGAAAGAACAAAAACAAATAAAATAATCAACCACCACGACACACATGCAGAGATAGACATGTCCAAACAGGCAAACTCCACACACAGCCCGATAAACGAGAAAGAACACAATGTACATAAGACCAACGGGCATGTGCAGATGCCTACATGGTGAGACTAAGATACACAAATAACAATTGGTATGCGCAGCGACGGGGGATGAAAATTCTCCACTTCCATTCATTCAGTGTGTGACATCCAAACAGTAAAGAACAAAATAAGTATTGTGTCGTGGTTGATTAAATCGAGCTAAACCGAGATAAGAAAAAAGTATTATTTAAAAATAAAATATTATTTCAGTTTAAATTTGTGAAAGGTAATTTAGAGACAGAGTTTATTGATTAAAATCGAGAGAGGTAAAAGCGTAATTGAGAAAGGTAATTGATTTGAAACGTTATAATAAATACAGTCCACTCGCCGACCAGTTGTGCTATCAGTGTTATTGTTATGTGAAGCGAAGAGAATTCGGTTGTGATAGAAGAAGGAGTCTATGTACTGCCTCGAAAAAATTAATAAGAGATAGAATAGAATTCTCATATATGTTGTGAAATGTTGTGGAAAATATAAATGTTGTGAAGCGTTGTGAAAGATTGACATAGAATTTGATATTTGTGAAAGATTAATATAGAATTTGATATTTGTGAAAGATTGATATAGAATTTAATATTTGTGAAAGATTGATTTAGAGCTTGATATTTGTGAAAGGTTTTTGTGTGAGAGATAGGAGGAAGATGAAAAAAAAACAAACAGAATTAGTTTTGTTTTTCTTCTTGACCGGAGACAGGACAGAGAAAATATTTTGGTGATCGGTAGTATTGTTTTTTCTTGTGTTTGTGTGTTTGTGTACATCAGAGCAGCTAATAATGCATGAATGGCATCTCGTTGATTGTATGACAGAGACAGTTAAGAGCTTGGGAATTTTTTGTGATTTTTTTTAAATTCAATTTTGTGAGAAAGGGAAAAATGAATGAGATAGAAAACACAACATATTCACGAGCAGCGAAAAAGCAAAACTCAAAGCATGCAATGCGAGTTATTTGCGAGATAGAAAACACAACATATTCACGAGCAGCGAAAAAGCAAAACTCAAAGCATGCAATGCGAGTTATTTGCGAGATAGAAAACACAACATATTCATGAGCAGCGAAAAAGCAAAACTCAAAGCATGTAATGCGAGTTATTTGCGAGAGAGAGAGAAAAAGCAAAACTCAAAGCATGTAATGCGAGTTATTTGCGAGATAGAGAGAGAGGGCAAGACTCAAAGCATATAATGCGAGTTCTTTGCGTGACAGAGAGATAGAGCTTGCAAGCGGAAAGAAACAAATAACGTTGAATACAATAACACTGAATACAAAATAGCACAGCACAACAAATTAATTATTTATTTATCTATATTTTTTATATTTTTGTGCTTGAATTGAGTCCAGTAGAGCGTAGTATAAATTTTCATTTTCTCAGGACATGGCATGGACGGACGCGCTGGTTATAGAGAGCGAATCTGTGCCGATGGTCTGAGTATTATGTTCCGATCTGGCCGATCTCCTCTGAAGATTCTCTTGGTTAACGAAGATGAGTCGAAGGGGAAGTATTCGCCGGACGGTTCATATAATTGCATGTGAAAATAATTAAATTAAGGATTCTTCTTGCACACATATTTTCTTTATTTTTCAGCGGTTTGAAATTTTGAAATTTGAAATAACGAAAATTTTATTTCTTTATTCAAATAGAGATAGAACTGAGAAAGGAACTGAGATAGAACTGAAAAAGGAACTGAGATAGAACCGAGAAAGGAACTGAGATAGAACCGAGAAAGGAACTGAGATAGAACCGAGAAAGGAACTGAGACAGAACCGAGATCACAGAGATAGAATCAAGAGATAGAATCAAGACCAGAGATAGAATCAAGACCAGAGATAGAATCAAGAGATAGAACAGAACAAGAGATAAAATCGAGACAGAACTGGGATAGAGCAAAGAGAAAGTATGCAGTCACCAAGCGCTGATGATCTGGAGTATCGCTTCCAGGCAGCGATAAACTCCATCCATAGGATGATTGCCTTTTGTAAATCAAGCAAGGCAAAGGACTATCCCGTGGAGGGATTGAGCGTGAGACTGGAGGGGCTCCGCGACTCATGGAGCGAAGTCAAAGAAGTGGAGCGATTGTTGGCCGGACGTGAGGGCACCAGCACGATGGCCTTAATTGAGCGACGAGTAGCAGAGAAGCGCCCAGACCATCGACTTCTGCAATGGCTCTGATGGAAAAGGGGAGGTCAGTCAGACCTCTAAGAGAAAGAACTAGAGACAATGTGAAAGGTTGCACTGTGTGTGCATCGACTGCTCATCCGATATGGGGATGCCCTGATTTCTTATCACTTAGCCTATTAGGCAGAGGCAACTTTGTGCGAGAGAGCAAGCTTTGCCAGAATTGCCTTAAAGTTGGCCACATCGCAAGAGACTGTTTCCAAGGCCCATGTGCCCGATGCCCTGGCAAGCAGTTGCACAATAGCGTGCTATGCCCGATGAGAGAGATGCGAAAGGTTGAAACTGTTCATCGAGTCCATGAGCAGCCGAGAAAGAGGATCATAAACAAGAGAGCGAATGAGAAGCGAAAGGAAGATTGACCAGCAAAGAGGCGAAGACTGGATAGCGGCAAAAGAACAGTGGCAGAGACAGATTCAAAAAACAGACGAGAGATAGACCCCAAACGAGAGATAGATTTTAAAAACAAGCGAGAGACAGGTTCAAAATATAAACAAGAGATAGACAATAGAGAAAGGTTATACGAGACAGACGAGACATCAAGCAAGGTGTCTTATGACAATTTTAAAAGAAATAAAAAAGAAATTAAAGTTTATTCAGAGAGTTTTATTGATAGAGAAAAGAGAGAGTTTATCTTATTGCCTACAGTGCAAGTGATAATCACTGTAGAAGAGAAAGATAGTGGCCCAGTGCGGGCACTGATTGATACCGGTGCTCAACCAAATCTGGTGAGTCACCAGTTAGCTGAGAGATTGCAACTGAGAAAGATGCAAGCCACGAGAAAGATCGTAGGAATCAATGGTCAACCTTTCCATATTAAGTATTGCAGTAAGATCAAGGTAAGGCCATGGTTCTCCTCGAGCATCGCAATTGAGCAAGAATTCTTGATTCTACCGAAAGGAGGTCCATTACCTCCAATGTTGTTAGGCAGCGGTTTGAGATATTGTGAAGCGAAAGAGATAGACGGGTTGCCATTGGCGGACCCGGAATTTTGGAAAGAAGGTCCAGCAGACTTGTTGCTTGGATGTAAATTTGTAGTAGAGATGTTTGGATCCATGATGACTGGACAGCCATCTGGATTTTTCTCGATAAATACTACTTTCGGAAGAGTAATGCTTGGGCAGAGACAAGGCCCATTACAGGTGAAAGATGATAATGCATATGTGGTTTGTTTGGACAACAAACAAATGCATGATGCGCTCAAACGATTATGGGCTCTAGACGAGGTTAGTCTACCAGCCATGAGATCGAAAGAGGAGGAATTAGTTGAAAGAAACTTTGTCAATACGTATAGACGTGACAAAGAAGGAAGATTTATTGTCACCATTCCTTTGAGAGAAGCGTGGAGAGAGATAGGCACTACCGAACTTATAGCGAGAAGGCGGTTTTTCGCCTTAGAGAAAACTAGAGAGAGATCCAGATTTGAGAGAGAAGTATGTTGACTTCATGAGAGAATACGAGAACAAAGGACATATGACACCAGTCGTTGGTGCGTCACGAGCGAGAATGGTATATCATATACCACATCACTGTGTTACGAAAAAATTCAGAGTGGTGTTTGATGCGAGTTGCAAAACAACCATGGGCGTCTCACTTAATGAAGTGCAGATGGTTGGAGAAAAGTTGCAGAAAGATCTGCATGAAATTCTGATGCGCTTCCGAAGGCACAGAATTGCGATTAGTGCGGACATCAAGATGATGTTCCGTATGGTAAAAATTGCGAAAGAACAATGGGATTTGCAGCGAATATACTGGAGAGAGAGCCCTCAAGAGCGATTGAGAGAGTATTGGCTAACCGTAGTTACCTACGGTATGGCTTCATCAGCCCACAATGCAGTGAGAGCACTTATCCAATGTGCGAAAGATTCAGAGACAGACTTTCCGACAGCGTCGAAGATTATTCGAGAAGACTTTTATATGGATGACTGCACTACGGGTGCGGACTCAGAGATAGAAGCAATCAGATTATCAAAAGAGATAGATCACATCCTTAAGGGTGCTGGGTTTGAGCTGCGAAAATGGAATTCAAATTCCAAAGCACTTATGGAAGACATGAGCTACGATAAAAGAGATTCAGTAATATTTAGAGAAGACGAACGAACTTCAATATTGGGTTTGAAGTGGCTACTTGCGAAAGATCAATTTACCTTTGAGGTGAAATCACCTATAACAGAGAGCACGATTACGAAGAGAAAGATAGTCAGCTGTGTGGCTCAGCTTTATGACCCCAATGGCTATATATCACCTGTGACTATTTTGGGAAAGATTCTCATCCAAGCTGTTTGGCGATCCAAAGCAGATTGGGATGATGAACTAGCGAAAGATATTCTGGATAGATGGAAAGAGCTATGGAGAGAGATAACTTGCCTAGAGCAATTTAGAATCGAGAGATGGATAGGCTCATCCCCTGGTATACCGATAGAGATACATGGGTTTTCAGACGCATCTGAAAAGGCCTACGGTGCAGTGATCTATGTCAGATCAGAACACCCAAATGGGGAAATCTGGTCTACACTACTACAAGCGAAAACGAGAGTAGCACCTTTGAAGACGGTGACGATACCGAGACTTGAACTAGCTGCAGCAGAGCTGCTAGGGAGATTGGTTGAGAATGTGAAAGAGACCATGGAATGGCGAGAGATTAAATATACACTTTGGACAGACTCAGTGGTAGTGCTACACTGGATAAACAAGCAGCCTTGCGAATTGAAAACGTTTGTGGCAAATAGAGTTGCATCAATACAAACGAACACAGAGATAGATAGATGGAGACATGTTGGAACAAAAGAAAACCCTGCTGATTTATTAAGCAGAGGAATGAGAGCATCGGAACTGGTAAAGAGCGAATTATGGCTACATGGGCCACAATGGCTAAGTCAACCCCATTCGCAATGGAAATCTGAGAAGTTTGTGCCAAACATTTCAGATGGGGGGAGGGACGAGATGAAAGTTATGACTGTCATCAGCATTGATGAAGCATTGTCCATAACTACGAGAAAGACGAGAGAGAGGGTGCTGGTACATGAGTACGTCAGCACATTAGAGAAAGCAATAAATGTGATAGGCTATGTATTCCGTTTCACGGAAGCAGTTAAGAGAAAGGGATTGGATGGCAAGAGAAAGGGACGTGGAGAGCTGAGGAGGCGATCCGTGCGTCAGAAGAGAAAGATTGAGAATAGGCCAATCCAATTAACATCTGAAGAGAAAGAAAAAGCGATAGAATATCTGTTACGGACAGAACAGCAGAGATATTTTGCGAAAGAGATTGCTTCGCTTAAAAGCAAGAGCAATCTACCAGAGAGAAGCAGCATTGAATCGCTGTAACCTATAATGGATAGAAGAGAGATTCTGAGAGTAGGAGGACGGTTGGAAAGATCAGAGCTAGAATATGGAAAGAAGCATCCAGCCATTGTACCAAATGGCTCTCGGCTGGCATGGCTTATTATAGGCAGTGCTCATAGAGCAACGAAGCATCACGTCCAGGTGATGATGCATCACATAAGAGAAAGATTTTGGATAACGAAATTGAGAAGCGAGTCGAGAAGATATTTACACAAATGCTTAGTTTGTGTGCGACATAACCATCGGTTTGAAACACAGCTGATGGCTGATTTGCCGAGAGAGAGAGTGACACCTGGGAAAGCGTTTCTTCATTCTGGCGTAGATTACGCAGGACCATTCGTGGTGAAGATGATAGATAAAGCTGGAGAACGAATGACTACACAGAAATGTTGGATTTCTGTGTTCGTGTGCCTGAAGACCAGAGCAGTGCATATAGATTTGGTGTCGAGCTTGTCATCGATTGCCTTTACTGCGTGCTACGAAAGATTTATTGCCCGGAGGGGCAGATGCGAGAGAATATATAGCGACAATGGCACAGCCTTTGTTGGAGCAGCGAAAGAATTGCAAAAAGCGAAAGAGAGCTGGCATAGGAAGGAATCATTGGACTTCCTAGCAGCTAAAGGGACAGAATGGAGATTTATGACACCAGCAGCGCCACATCAGGGCGGCATATATGAGGCTGCCGTCAAATCGATGAAATTCCATTTGGCAAGAGTGATAGGAGCGAAAATACTTACATACGAGCAACTTTTAACGCTGACCGCCGGTATCGAGGCGATCCTGAACTCGAGACCGCTTCAAGCGATTAGTGATGATCCTAATGACCTGCAGGCGCTAACGCCGGGACATTTTCTGGTAGGGGAGCCGTTAGTACTCCCGCTGCCGTTTGTGACTGGAGAGATATCAAACACTCATGGTGCGAGACTATGGAAAGAGAGAAAGGTAATGCTCACGCATTTTTGGAATAGATGGAGAGAAGAGTACTTGGTGACTCTACTTGAGAGAAAGAAATGGAGAAGAGAGAAGCATGGGCTTCAGATAGGACAACTATGTATTATAAAGAGCGAGAATTTCCCACCGTCGGCATGGGCGTTGGGAAGAATCAAGAGACTGATCAAAGGGAAAGATGGACTGGTGCGAAGCGTGGAAGTACAGACTGCGACCAATCAGCTGACGAGGCCGGTGCAGAAAATTTGTATCCTTCCGAATGGAGAATGAAATTGAGAATTGTTTTTGTTATGTTAAATAATTATTTATTTTATTTATGAGAAAGAAAAAGTAAAATGTAATAGGGTGGAAAACCGTAGGTTTTCGCCGGGACTGTATCGAACGGAAGCTCATATATCGAGCAAAAAGCTATATGAGCTTTGGTTCGATGTTCGAGACTTGTTTTGGTGAATTTCCCTTCTGTGAAAGAGGAAAATTCACCCTAGAGTAGTTAGTTGAAATGTAGCAAGCGAAGCGATAAGTTGAATAAAGCGGAGATAGATAGTGGTTTTTCTGGCATTAAGCCTTTTCCACTCTAAAATGGTGCGTTTTATTTATTATTTAATATTGGCTATATTTCTTCTCCTGAGCTCGAAACAGAGTATATTATAGCTAGAGTTTCTAATTCAAAACTGTGAAATCGAGATTCAGAATAAGTTGTACGTTGTGAAAAATATGCTATGGGATGAAATTTATTATCTTCCTGTTTTTGCATTAATATTCCTCCAAAACCCTCAGTGCTTGCATCACAATGCAATTCTGTGTCATGTTTCGGGTTATACAATGCTAAAACAGGTGGCGTTACTAATTTATCTTTTAAGGTAGAAAATGCAGAAAGACATAATTCATCGAATACAAATTTAGCATTTGGTTTAAGAAGATTTCGTAATGGCATAGCAATATGTGAAAACGAAGGGACAAATCGACGGAAATATGAAAATAATCCTAAACATTTTTGGAGTTGATCTTTCGTTTTCGGAATAGGGAAATTCTTAATTTTTTCTATGTGTCCATTGTTAGGATGGATCCCTTTCTTATTGATTTTAAATCCTAAGAAATCAATTTCGTTGTAGCAAAATCGACACTTCTTAAATTTCAGTTCAAGTCGAAATTCAGCAAGTCGTCGAAGTAATCTTTGGAGTACGTCTAAATGTTCTTCAATTGTTTTGGTTGCAATTGTAATATCATCCATGTATATAACAACCACACCTTCTTCGATAAATGAGTGTAATATGTTGTTAATAAACCGCTGAAATACTGCTGGCGCATTTTTCAATCCAAATGGCATTTGTAAAAATTCAAACTGTCCGTCTGGAGTAACAAATGCTGTATACGGAATCGAATTTTCAGAGATCTTAACATGGTAAAATCCGTTTTTAAGATCTAAGGTTGTAAAATATGTCTTTCCTTCTAATCTTTCCAAACAATCATCTATATGAGGTAATGGGTAACTATCTCGCACCATAATTTTATTGAGGGGTCGATAGTCAACACACATTCGTTTTTCACCAGATTTTTTAGAAACTAAGACAATTGGAAATGTATAAGGAGAATTACTAGGTCGTATTTGTTTGTTTTTCAAAAGGTCATCATCATCGGCTCGACAACCGGGTTCCGGTCCTGGCCTCTTTCAACAAGTCTCTCCACCTATCCCGGTCTCTAGCCGACGCCATCCAGTTGCGCACCCCAAGGCTTCGGGCGTCCTGGTCTACGCCATCTCTCCAGCGCAAGCATGGTCTTCCACGCTGCCGTCTACCATAGAATGTACCACAAAGAACTTTCCGAGCAGGTTCCTCTTCGCTCATGCGAGCTAGGTGCCCTGCCCACCGGAGTCTACCGAGCTTAATTTTTGTCACGATATCTGCTTCTAGGTAGATTGCGTACAATTCATGATTGTACCGTCTCCGGAATCGTCCTTCCTCACATATGGGGCCAACAATTCTCCTTAAGACTTTTCTCTCGAACGCAGCTAAGAGGTCGGAGTGCCTTTTGGTAAGCACCCAAGTCTCGGATCCATATGTGAGTACTGGCAGGACCATGGTCCTGTACAGCAGCAGTTTTGAAGTTATGGTGAGATTTCTGGATTTGAAGAGCTTTGACAGACTATAGTAGGCTCTGTTGGATTTGAGAAGCCGCCCGCGTATTTCTTCTTCTATATTGTTATCGGCTGCTACTATTGACCCAAGGTATTTAAAGGATTGCACCACTTCAAATTCGTGCTCCGCTACCTTGATTGTTTGACCAACTGTTCCTCTCGCATTCGACGCCACCATGTACTTTGTTTTACCTTCACTAATGTGCAGCCCCAGATTTTGTGCCGCCTGCTCGATCTGGATGAAGGAATCGTGTACAGCTTGTTCGGTTCTTCCGATGATGTCAATGTCGTTGCGTAAGCCAGTAACTGGCTGGACCTGTTGACGATGGTCCCTCTTGTTGCCGTGCCAGAGTCACGGATTGCTTTCTCCAACGCCAGGTTGAAGAGGAGGCAGGCCAAACCGTCCCCTTGTCGGAGTCCATTAAAGATGTTGATTGGTCTGGATAGCAATCCGGCTATTTTTACTTGGCTTGTTACGTTGGTCATGGTCAACCTACATAGTCGTGTCAATTTATTTGGGATGCCGAATTCTCTCATGGCTTTGTAAAGTTCTACCCTGGCTATGCTATCATAGGCGGCCTTAAAGTCTATAAACAGATGGTATGTTGGGATGTTAGATTCTAGACATTTTTCCATCGGCTGCCTAAGGGTAAATATCTGATCAGTTGTTGATTTGCCTGGAATGAAACCACACTGATATTGCCCGATGACGGTTTTAGCGTATGGGGTTATCCGGTCTTGTAGGATAGAGGAGAGTATCTTATAGGCGGTACTCAACAACGTGATACCTCTATAATTGCTGCACGTTGTGACATCTCCCTTCTTATGTATGGGGCATATTAAACCTTTTCGCCAGTCTTCTGGCATTTCTTCCTGCTCCCATACCTGTACTATAATATCATGAATTGCTTGACGTAAGGCTGGCCCGCCGTGATGGAATAATTCGGCTGGTATGCCATCGACTCCCGGGGCTTTGTTCTGTTTAAGCCGGCCTATAGCCTTCTCAACCTCTTCTATGCTTGGTGGCGGCAACATAGGGTATTCTTCTTGAAGTAGTGGAGCCTCCACTTCTGCAGTGAGCTGACCATTTAGCAATTCATTAAAGTACACTTCCCATCGCTCCAGTATGCTTTCAGGATCGGTGATCAGATTTCCCTCTCCGTCCTTGCAGTATGTGCAGCGTGGTGTGTACTGCGTCATGTTTCGGACGGATTGGTAGAACTTCCGCGCCTGGTGCGGACCTCGCTCTCGGCTGTTTTCTATTTCACAGATTAGGTTCTTCTCCCAGGCTGATTTCTTTTGTCTGTGAAGCCGTTTTTCTGTTCTTCTGAGCTCTTTATATTCCTCTTCGCGTGCCCGCGTTCTATGAGATTGTTGCATTGCTCGGTACGCAACATTCTTACGTTCAGTCGCTAGCTTGCATTCATCATCAAACCAGTCGTTCCGATTTTTACGACTGCTGCCTAAGATGGAGTTGGCAGTACTAATGACAGTATTTTTAAGACGTGTCCACTTTTCATTTACGTCCAGCATACTGGCTCCAGGACTTACTCTCCCTAAGTCAGGTGTTTCTAGGGCGAGTCCTAACGCATTACCAAAGGTGTTACTGGTGTTTTCATTGCGCAGGGCAGCCGTGTTGATTCGAACCTGATCGGCGGATGCAATGCGTCTTCGCAAGGCAATCCGCCCTCGGAAAACCATACCAACAAGATAGTGATCCGAGTCGATATTGGCACCTCGGTACGTTCGTACCGTCATCAAGTTCGAGTAGTGGCGACGGTCTATCAACACGTGGTCTATTTGGTTACGAGTGACTCCATCAGGTGATACCCAGGTGGCTTTGTAGATATCTTTACGCGGGAACCTGGTACTCGCAACGACCATGTTTTTCGATGCTGCCAATTCTAAGACTCGAAGTCCATTGTCATTAGTGTTCTCATGCAAACTATGGGTGCCTGCGTAATGCCTGAATACCGGCTCCCGACCTATTTTTGCGTTCAAATCCCCAAGGATGATTTTAACATCATACCTTGGACAGGCATTGAGGGCCCTCTCGACTTGTTCGTAGTAAGTCTCTTTTTCTTCGTCTGAGGACTCCTCCGTAGGTCCGTGAACGTTAATGAGGCTGATGTTCGTAAATTTGCCTCGCACGCGAAGGGTGCATAGCCTTTCGCTTATAGCGTTAAAGCCGATGATAGTAGACTTCATTTTTTCGCTGACTAGGAAGCCTACCCCGAGCACATGGTGTTTTGTATGACAGCTATAGTATATGTCATATTCTTTCTTCTGTAAAACACCATTCCCTGTCCATCTGATTTCTTGAAGAGCTGTTATGTCAGCTTTATACTTTGACAGGGCATCGGCTAGCTGCTGAGCAGCTCGAGCTCTATAGAGCGATCGTACGTTCCATAAGAAAATTCGTAAATCGTTTTTCCTTTTTCTATGCGTGGGTTGTCGTCGTGAGATCAGTCCGTTTCCGAGGCTTGTTGTCGGTCTCGTAATTCTTTTAGTTTTACGGGACAGGGAATTAACCTGTCGCCAACCTGAGGAACCAGCCTGATCATATTAGCCAAACCTTTTTTAAAAGGCTTGTTTCTAGCGGCCGCCGCGGAGAGGCTATGATCACACTTCCACCAGTCCCGAATAGTTACGGCACGTGCATGTTTTCGTATGCTACATGTTGTTCCCCCTATTCGTCTGATGGCTGACCGCCAAAGGTCAAAAGGTCAAAAGGTCACTAATCATATTTCTGACAATACGTCTATCTTCATATGAAAGCCTTCGAGGTGGTGAACTTATTGGTATGTCGGAAGTTAAGTGAATTTTCATTTCATATTTTTGTTCGTTAGAAATTGGAATATTTGAAAGGTCTAGATAATTATTCTCAATTAATGTTTTAATCTCTTTCCGGTGCATTGGACTTAGACCAACATTAATATCAAATGATTCAAAAAGTGCATCTTCCTCTATTTTAAAAATATCCGGAACAAAATGATCGATACAATTTGACAAATCAGGTATTTCAACAACGTTACAGAATTGACATTTGTTGCAGTTAGGCAAAAAGTTTAAATTCTCATTCTCAGTGGAATCATGCACACAATGTAATACTTTATTTAATATTTTTATTTCATTTTTATTTGGATCATCTAAAATTTTAGCATTTTTTTTTTGGAATTTTATTTAAGATTAAATCAAC
The DNA here is from genome assembly GCA_911387755.1 of Chrysotoxum bicinctum. NCBI lineage: Eukaryota > Metazoa > Arthropoda > Insecta > Diptera > Syrphidae > Chrysotoxum > Chrysotoxum bicinctum. Next base: position 38,865,443 of record OU426988.1, read on the forward strand.
TATCATAAATTTAATGTTAAATGCATTCAAAAAGTCTCGACCCAATAAGAGGGGAGACGGAATAACCGAATCGGGTACAACAAAAATATTAATTTGTTTATTAAACTTCTGAAAGAAAATTTCAATTTTAATTTTTCCGAAAGAATATAACTTAAAATGTCCCAATCCTTTGAAACCAGAATATTGAGTCCATTGATTGGTTAAATAATTTGGAACAGCAGATTTTCTTATTAAACTAATTGGACTACCCGAATCAAAAAGTGAAAGGAAAGTATTACATTTATGCCTAAAACCATTATTCAAAAAGGTAACACTTACATAATTTAACTCGGAAAAAGGATCGTTATATTTTGTTTCTCCATTTTCGGTGTTCTTAGAGTTGAATTCATCTAAAAGAGCCACTCGATTAGTAGGTTTTTGCTGGCAATTTCTAAAATTATGCTCCTTGGAACCACATTGAAAACATGAACCTTTTTCACGTTTGGGATAAGGACATGAATTTGCCAAATGTCCAACATTTGAGCAATTGAAACAATATATTTTGGAACAGTCAATATTTGGTTTTGAAAAAGTTGGTCTTGTAGAAAACACCCTCGTAGTTAATGAAGATTTGAATGCTTCATTTGCTTCACGTTTGCAGCGCAATTTACTATATTGATGAGACAATTGCTTCAGATGTTGTAAACTGCAAGCTGGATACAATACAGCAATGTTTACTGAATTATCTTGAAAACCTTCAATTATGAATTGAATAACTTGCATTTTAAGAATATAACCCATAACAGATAGCTTCGATGATTGGAAAGTTGTTTTTCGTAGAGTATCGATTACTTCAGAAATAGAGTATGAATGTCCAAAGTTTGACAAAAAATTGTTGCGAAACGCCGCATAATTTGTTGAATTATCCACCCGAAGAAAAATTTCGGCAGTGGAATCTGTTTTCATCAAACGTCGAATTGAATTTAAACGAAATATATCATCACCACTTACAGAATCGCAAGTTCTTTCAAAATTTTGAATCCATTTACGGGCATCACAAGCTTCATCACCAGCAAACGGTATGATGGTATGTTGAATATCTTCAAATTTTGGGGAAAGAAAAATATTCGGACTAAGAGCCAGTTCTTGTTGCAATTGTTGCAAACGTTGACGTTTTTCTAGTATTCTCAAGTGTATATCAATTTCAGCTTCCTCTGCTGTAAGAGATAGAATCCGATTTTCTGATGCAGGTTCCCCGACTTGATTGTTGTTTCCAAGTTCTTTTTGGCTTATCAAAGGGTTAAGTGCATCTCTTTGACTATTTCCGGAATTGTTGGAATTTTCAAAATTCTCTTCTTCTAATTCAGAAAGTTTGTCTTCATACAGCTTTTTTAATTGTATATAAGTGGCAGTTGATGAAAATTCTATTTTATGTTTTTCAAGCCAATTTTGCAACTCGGTTCTGTTCATATTTATTCGTTTATTGGTCGTACTGATTTCTTAATATTCAAGTTTTCCAAAAGAATCCCACTTCTGAAGTTGTTAGGATGGTTTTTATTATAAAATATTAATTTATTAAAACAATCTTATTCTCTTGAATTATTATTATTGAATGATTTTTAATTATTAATTTTATGACAAAAAAATAATAAAATACTAAAGTATTTAACAAAGTAAAAGTAAAATATAAAATATAATTGTAACAAGTACTCTTACAAAGGGGATTTTCTGAAACTTCTTGTAAGTTGAGAATACAGGATCAAAAAAGTATTTACAAATAACCATGGTGCTTTTCAAAAAAAGGATATCGAGGGGTCTCATTGAAACTTGGTAAGAACGTTTGTTTAAGATCGATTACATTTTCATTACAAAAATTCCAATTTGTCAGAATAATGTAGGTGGAGATCAAAACAAGGAAAAAAGAAAAATTCAATCTTTTATTCAAAGAAGTTTCATGAATTTATGCAAGAACAAAAATTATAGGTCGTTGTAGTGGTTTCTTAATAAAATTAGGATTTATATAAAAAAATTTTAAAACATTTTTAAGAAAAAAAAAATGGTACGTCAACTTTAGGTTTTAATTATTTTACGAATGAAAATTAAATTTCCAAAAAAATATTGACCCATTTTTGAGATCGAATTTTCCAAAAAAAAATGATTTTTTTTTCAAAAATTCAAAAAGTATTTTTTTTTAAAGTTTTGAAATGCAATGTTTTTTAAACTTTTTGGAAGCATCTCTATAAAATATTTCATTAAAGTCCGTTATTTCGATAATGAGTAATTCAAAATTTGAAAAAATGGTTCTATGGTATGTGCAAGCTGTAATATCTTAATTTCAATTTTTACTTGCGATATAGGTACTATAGGACAAGTTCTGCATTTGGAAAAAAAATCGAACTCGAGATTTTGATCAAAGTAGACATTACGATGATAGCGAAGACGAAAAAAGTGAGTCCAGCAATTCCGTCTGTCTGTATGTCTGTACATCGAACTACAGCCTAGACTACTGGAGGTATTTTCAAACTCGGTACTTAAGGGTCTTCGGTGGTTCCCTAGAGGAGAAATTGAATTTTTGTTTTGCTCCGAAACTAACGGTACCCCCCATACACCCGTAATGCAAAATCTTATTTATCTCGAAAACGGCTCTAACGATTTTGAAAAACAAAAATTGTGTGTGATATTATGGACATGGACTACTATGTATTTGTTAAAAAAAATTTGGGGCCAAATGTTATTAATTTCATAGAACCGTTTTTTTGATATTCGACTTTTTCATTAACGGCTCTAACGATTTTAACCAAAAATTTTTCACCAGGAGCCTCCTTAAGTTTAAAATAATATTATATATAAAAATATTCGAAAAAAAATATTTATTTTGTTTTTTGAAAAAATAAATTACAATTTATTTTTTGAAAAATCAATATCTTGAAAACGTGTGACCAATTACTTTTTGAAATTATTTGCTAAAATCTATATTACTAAACTTTTAAAATTGGTATCCCAAATTTTGTTCTTTGTTCTAGAAACATTTGAAAGAAATTTGTTATATAAAAAATTACTTTAATAAAACGATTTTTAAATTTTCTTTGTGTAAATTAATACTTTTCCGGAAATCAGACGGCAATTCCATGCATTGTATTTATAAAATGTATTTTAAATCCCAAAGTTCTTTTACATAAGAGCTAATTCGTGCGATCCAGTCGTGCATTTTATTTTTTATTAAATTAAAGATCGTAAAAATTAATAGAAAGAAACAAAAATTATCAAAATTCTAGGCGCCGTTTTCGAAAAAAATACGATTTTTGAAAATCATTTTTTAACATTTTTTATCATTTGTATGGTGGGTACCTTTAGTTTTAGGAAAAATAATTATTTTTTTCTGACATCTTGTAGATTATATTGAGAAACTTTTAATTTTATCAAGTATAAAAAAATCTAGCATGTTATTTTCGAAATATTGAGTTTTGAAAAAAAAAATTTGAATTTTTTTTTAAATCCAAACAAATTTTTTTCAAAATTTGAATACACAATGTACCGTTTTCGAGAAAATCAAAAACGAAAAAATGGTTCCACTGAGGGTACCCTCAATAACCATTTTTCGGAAAAAAATGTCCACTATTACCTAACTTTAACTAAATGAATGTTTTTTGTATTTTTATTGCGACAAATAATTCGTATGGCAGGTACCGTTATTTTTGGTCTTAAAAAAAAAGGAAAAAACGTGTGGGAAGATTTTTTTTACGAATGCATAACTTGCCTTATAGTACCTTTGTATATACATACATATAACTAGGCTTCGGATTCTCATGCACTTAAAATCTGAAAATATGCGCTTAAAATATGCGATTAAAAATGCAAAATATGCACTTAAAACCAATTCAACTTAATTTCTCTTCAATATAAAAACACATTTTCTTCATCTTTTAAAATAAGTTAAAAATAAGACTCAAAAACTAAGCATGAGTGCATCAGTCAACATTTTTCAGTTTATATGTAGGTAGTGGTTTTATAGTAAAATATGCAAAAATATGCACTAACGGTTGAATGCCATTTTAAAGGAAATTTCTTGATTCGTATACATAATTAGTTGCCTTGCTTCCAAGGTGTTCCTAAAAAATATGCATTTGCATGGAAATCCGAACCCTACATATAATTAATAGTAATAATATGGAGCGTGATTTTGTATTGCGAACGCTAGCCTGGTGGTGGCAGAAATTAGCGCACGCTTTTACAGTGGAGAGTAGGATAACATACAAAATAAGTTGTAAAAAATAAAATATTTTATTATTAAATTTAGCAAAGACAAATCTAGCAACTGCAGTCCCTAGCTATAAGTCGCAAGTAATAAAATAGGTATTCGGTGATTTTAACTTTAATAAAAGGATAAAGGAAGTATGATGCTAAATTCCCTTAAAATTTACAAAAACTTCGTTTTAACCTAGTTTCATACTAAAACATCTTTAACATCGCACTAACTCTAATCGAATTGGCGTAGTTCTCTGTAGCGTCTTCTTCCATTTTGCACTTTCAGTTTTTTAATCCAATTTATTTCATTTTATTGTCATTTTGAACACATAGAATTTCAGTGTCTGCAGTAAGTGCCTAATATAAAAACATAGATTCTCACAAAGTTTCTAAACATCAGCTTGTGCATGTTTCTACATAAGTGATTGGAAACCATTAAACACCTAAAGTGCAAAAATTTTCGTACAGAAAATCTTGAATCTCTTGAAAACAGTAATTGTTCCTCACAACGGGAATTGACTAAAGTTGAGGAAACTTCACTAATCTTATTTCAAACTTCAAGTTTTCTTTTGTACATTTATACTATACAATATAAAAGACGCATTAAACTTTTTACTAAACAATTATGATCGGAAATTTGAGTCACTGGAAAACTTTCGTTTTCCTCCGTTAGCCTATAATAATGGAAATTCTCAAAAGGTTATGTGCCATTAACTTATTGGAAGGACATTATAGATATCGGGTAGCTTTCGCTTTCAATTACATTTACCCGAAGGCGTTGACTTTTTATTTGAGAGTCGATACCAAAGTTAATTGAATTTGCATACTAAAGTATCTATTGTCTTCCTGCAGGGATTATACAAAAACCACAGCAAGCTCTCGTGTCCTAGTCTTTATACAATAGCTATTGTTTAAATGTGGTATTGTGGTTGGAAGCTTGAAACAAAGATGCTCTGGTGCTGTCTATTATTTGTTATTTTCTTTTCGCCCTCAAGTGCAATTTTGTAAGAAAAATAAAACCTAATCAAATTTTAAATTTATATACATACATTCATATGTACATAATTCGATATTTGCAGGACCAACAAGGTACAAAGCGACTACTTGCAAGAATACTTTGCAGAACTAAGTCTTCTGATTTCTGAAATTAAGCATAAAACAAACGTAGTCCGATGCTTTGCTGTCATAACTGATGACATCCATTACACAGTATTTGAAAAGTCTCTTTTTGAAAAACACCGAAATATGAATTCAAATTTCTTTTTAAAAATTTCTGACACGGAAGATTTGATGTCGCCAAACTATCAGACTGTCAGAGTGTTGAAAGAAATTCGAACACAGAATTGTGATCTGCATATTGTGTTGTTGTCTAATGGAAATCAAGTTAGAAGGTTTATGATGTTTGTTGATGAAAACCGGATATTGGATACCCGTGCGAAATTTGTCCTTCTTTATGATCATCGAGTTTTAGCCGAAGACATGATTATAATATGGAGGAATTTTTTGCAAGTGATTTTTATCAAATGGCAATTAGTTACAAGCAGTGATGATTCCGCCGAAAGAAGGTAAGTTTGAGAAGAGTTGTATTGTTGTTCAAGCAAAATATCAATTTTTTTTATATCAAAGACAAATCACGAATCTATTACTAACTACATAACTAAATTCTCTCTTAATGTAACGCAGAAAAAAACAAAAGCTATTGTTCTATTGTTCTAAATTACTCTATTTTTTTGTTACGACTGGGTGTTAAATCGGGTACAACTGAGCCCTTGGTACCTGCCATACGATTTTTTTTTCGAAATTTTATAAATATTTTGTTTTTTTTCAAAAACTGTCACACAGATTTTATGGAAAAAATTCAAAAATTTTCATTTGGTTAAACCAAGGTAATGGTTGAAAAAAAATCCAAAAAATTTTAATTTTTTTTACCCCCCATGGAACCATTTTTTTTTGTTTTTGATTTTCTCAAAAACGGTACGACCGATTTTGATAATTTTTTTTATGTAAAAGCTCCCCAGTAGTTTCAATATTATTGTGTATTCAATTTTCAAAAAATCATCTTTTTTTGGATTTAAGAAAAAATTAAAAAATTTTTTTTTGAAAACTCAATGGCCCTTAGTAATAGACATTCATAGAATCGGCTTTAAAGTCAGTTTTTGCTAGATGTAGAAAAGTTGCTTTTAAAATTTCGTAGTAACAGATCAAATTTACAAAAGTCTTATTTATACCAATAATTGTGACTCATTTTCATAATTTCGTTATTGTGAACTGATACACAAACAGATTTCTATTAACCAGATTCGTAAGGTTCTATTGTGATTCTATCATTTTAAATTTAACTTAGTTACAGGAAAGCCGCTTTTAAGTATTTATACTTGAAATTTGTTTTATTTCTACGAATGTTTGGTTAAAATCGAACTTAGGCTAGATTCGGATCTATTACTCAGGGCCAATATTGCCAAAACCTCATGCTCGATTTTTTTAAAACTTGATAAATAAAAGTTTCTTAAAATAATCTACAAGATATGAGAAAACAAAATTTATTTTACCTAAAAATAACGGTACCCTCCATACAAATGTTAAAAAATGGTTTTCGAAAATTGTATTTTTCTCGAAAACGGTTCCGAGAATTTTGATTAATTTTTTTTTCTTTGGATTAATTTTTAAGATCTATAATTTAATAAACAAATTTGAAAACAAGATATTACTGACTGTACCTACCATAGAACGATTCTTTAAAATTTTGAATTTCTCATTATCGGCATAACGGATCTTAATGAAATTCTTACAGAGAGAAGCTTCTAAAAAGTTTAAGAAACATTGTATTTCAAAACTTTAAGAAAAATATTTGTTTTGAATTTTGAAAAAAAAAAAAAATATTTTTTTTTCGGAAAATTCAAAATATCGAAAACGGCTCAATATTTTTACTTGCGATATACATACATAGGTAAACGGTGATTTTTTAAGAGCTTGAGAACTTTTTTTAACGCATAAAATTTGCAAAATCTCATCGATTCTTTATTTGAAACGTTAGATTGGTCCATGACATTTACTTTTTGAAGATAATTTCATTTAAATGTTGACCGCGGCTGCGTCTTAGGTGGTCCATTCGGAAAGTCCAATTTTGGGTAACTTTTTCGAGCATTTCGGCCGGAATAGCCCGAATTTCTTCGGAAATGTCGTCTTCCAAAGCTGGAATAGTTGCTGGCTTATTTGTGTAGACTTTAGACTTGACGTAGCCCCACAAAAAATAGTCTAAAGGCGTCAAATCGCATGATCTTGGTGGCCAACTTACCGGTCCATTCTTTGAGATGAATTGTTCTCCGAAGTTTTCCCTCAAAATGGCCATAGAATCGCGAGCTGTGTGGCATGTAGCGCCATCTTGTTGAAACCACATGTCAACCAAGTTCAGTTCTTCCATTTTTGGCAACAAAAAGTTTGTTAGCATTGAACGATAGCGATCGCCATTCACCGTAACGTTGCGTCCAACAGCATCTTTGAAAAAATACGGTCCAATGATTCCACCAGCGTACAAACCACACCAAACAGTGCATTTTTCGGGATGCATGGGCAGTTCTTGAACGGCTTCTGGTTGCTCTTCACTCCAAATGCGGCAATTTTGCTTATTTACGTAGCCATTCAACCAGAAATGAGCCTCATCGCTGAACAAAATTTGTCGATAAAAAAGCGGATTTTCTGCCAACTTTTCTAGGGCCCATTCACTGAAAATTCGACGTTGTGGCAGATCGTTCGGCTTCAGTTCTTGCACGAGCTGTATTTTATACGGTTTTACACCAAGATCTTTGCGTAAAATCTTCCATGCGGTCGAATAACACAAACCCAATTGCTGCGAACGGCGACGAATCGACATTTCACGGTCTTCAGCAACACTCTCAGAAACAGACGCAATATTCTCTTCTGTACGCACTGTACGCATTCGTGTGGTTGGTTTAATGTCCAATAAAGTAAACTGAGTGCGAAACTTGGTCACAATCGCATTAATTGTTTGCTCACTTGGTCGATTATGTAGACCATAAATCGGACGTAAAGCGCGAAACACATTTCGAACCGAACACTGATTTTGGTAATAAAATTCAATGATTTGCAAGCGTTGCTCGTTAGTAAGTCTATTCATGATGAAATGTCAAAGCATACTGAGCATCTTTCTCTTTGACACCATGTCTGAAATCCCGCGTGATCTGTCAAATACTAATGCATGAAAATCCTAACCTCAAAAAAATCACCCGTTACTATAGGGCAAGTTCTGCATTTGGAAAAAAAATCGAACTCGAGATTTTGATCAAAGTTGACATTACGATGATAGCGAAGACGAAAAAAGTGGGTCTGACAATTCCGTCTGTCTGTCTGTATGTCTGTATGTCTGTATGTCTGTACCTCGAACTACAGCCCCAAACTACCGGAGGTATTTTCTTCAAACTCGGTAGTTAAGGGTCTACTGTGATTCCCTAGAGGAAAAATTGAAATTTTTTTTTTAGCTCCAAAACTAAGGGTACCCCCCATACACCCGTAGTGCAAAATCTTATTTATCTCGGAAACGGCTCTAACGATTTTGATAAGAAAATTAGGTGTGATAGTATGGACATGGTCTATATTTTGGTGAAAAAAAAAATTTGGGGGGAAATGTTATTAGGGGTACCTGTCATAGAACGGTTTTTTTGATTTTCGAATTTCTCACCAACGGCTCTAACGATTTTAACCAAAATTTTTATGCAGGAGCTGCTTTGCATTTGACAAAATATAAACTAAAAAATTTTTCGAGAAAAACAGTTTTTGGATTTTTAAAAAGATAATAAAATTTTTTTTTTGAAAATTCAATATCTCGAAAACCGATACACGATTAAATTTTTAAATTACGTTTAAAAATGTATTTTATTAAATAACAACAATTTGCATATCAATTTTTTTTATAAAAATTTTAAGGAAAATTTAGTACACAAAAAACATGTTTCAGTGTGTTTGTATGTCTGTACCTCTCACTACAGCCTAAACCCCTAGACCTATTTCTTTCAATCTCGGTAGTTAAGGGTTTTCGGTGATCCCCTAGAGGAAATATTGAAATTTTTTTTTAGCTCCAAAACTAACGGTACCCCACATACACCCGTAATGCAAAATCTTATTTATCTCGAAAACGGCTCTAACGATTTTGAGAAAACAATTAAGTGTGATATTATGGACATGGACTACATTTTGTTAAAAAAAAATGTTCGGGCAAAATGTTATTAGGGGTACCTGCCATAGACCCGTTTTTTTAATTTTCGACTTTCTCATTAACGGCTCTAAGGATTTTATCCCAAAATTTTTAGCAGGAGTCCCCTTAAGTTTAAAATAATATCGTATATAAAAATATTCGAAAAAATATTTATTGGGTTTAAAAAAAAATTTAAATCAATATCTTCAAAACCTATGAACGATTATTTTTTGAAATTATTTCCTAAAACCAATATTAGTAAATACTTAAAATCCGCATCCCACATTTTTTTCTTGAAAAATATTAGAGAAATTTCATATATAAAATATTTATTTAATAATAAAACGATTTTTTAAGGTTTATTTGCATAAATTCATACTTTTCCGGAAACCAGACGGCAATTTTATGCATTTGAACATTATTATCTCATTAAATCCATATTTTATATTTATAAAATGTTTCTTAAATTCCAAAGTACTTTTACATAAGAGCAAGTTCGTGCGATCCAGTCGTGCATTTTATTTTTTATATATTTAATTTTGATTCGAACAATAATAATAACTTAAAATTTGCGTACCAAAATTTTTTCTCAAAAATGTTTTAAAAATTTTGTATATAAAAGCTTATATTTTTAAGAAATCACTAAAAACACTTATAATTTTTGTTCTTGCATAAACCTATATTTGCTTGAATCACATGGCAACCTGTTTTTACCTCCAACTACTAAAGAAGTTGTTTTAGTCACTTAAAAAATTAATTTTATGCTTATGAACAGTTTTTCTCTAATAACATTTATTTTTGAAATTCTTAGTCTATTAGATAGGAGCAAGTTCGTACAATTTATTCGTGCATTTTATTTTCATTTTCAAACGGTCATATCTCGAAAGCTTGGTCTGATGTAGCAATTTTGAGCTGGAATTTGAGTTAAGCACATGAAAAATATTCTGAAAACTATAGTTTGGTTTCTGTTATACAAAAATGACTGATTTTTCTTGACCATAGATATTCACCCATATTCCACAAGTCGTACTCGTAGTCGAACTTGAACTCGTTTCGTATCAAAATCGTTATTCATTAAGTCGTATACGTTGCGTACGAGAAGCTTAAAAAAACAACGTATCGTCGTCGTTCTATGAAAACTCCCTAAGTCCATTTTTTGTTTTTTGAGATATTTGCATTTAAACTTGGAAATTAATATAAAAAAATCCAAAAATTATCAGAATAGCAGGATCTCAGGCTTCAATTGTAGAATGGGTTTGGCGTAGCCATTGTGCAATAAATTTTTTTGCAAATGGTTTATCCGAAATGAATTAAATAAGAATTGAATCACATTTTTTTTTTAAATGGACTTAGGGAGTTTTCATAGAACGACCACGGTATATTGTCGCTCGTAGGTAATATTGTCAAAATCAATAAATTTGAATTGAAAAAGTCATTTGTTGTTTTTTCAATTAAATTATTTTATTTATAATGAAATTCTGATGAGCTCCATTGATTTGAAGTAGCTCTTCTTCTATTTTGTTTGTTTTTTCTTTTTCTTTTTTGTTTGTACGAGCGGTGTTACTCGTTATATTCTTGGACTATGTCAATTTCATCTTCAGTATTTATCGTGTCGACTACAGGAGGAGGCTGAAAAACTCCAATGTTTGATCATTGGGGATTACCAATTTAAATTTAAAATGTTAACAATGTACTCCTCAAATTTGCTCTAGCATATGGTTGTAATTTCACCACCCCTGTGCCTCTAAATTGCTGCTTATTGTGATGCAGTTTCTGTTTTAACTACATACTTTTGATCATTGCAGACCTAAAGAGGAATTTATTACAATTTGTTAAATATTTCTTACTTTAAGACAAGCTGGACCACTTCGGATTGGTGGACAAGGCTATTTATTTTTATCGAAAGGTCAGCCCAAAACTGTTAAATATTTGTTTTGAGTTTTCCACTCTTCCTATGGCCCCTTGCTACCTCCAAATTTTCTTCCAATGCACAAATCAATGCCTCAAATTGAGAACGATTTATTATTTTACTAAATATGAACGCGTTAATAACGTTGAGTCCAAATAAATAAACCAATAAAAAATGTACTTTAAAAAATTTGGTGGTGCAACAGCTCGAAGTGAACCAGGACCTATAGTGACTTACAATTCTCTACTAGGAACGGAGGGGTCCTACAATTTTCTGCCAATTCCAAACGGCTAATGGGCAGCAATTTCCAAGACAAGAGATATACTCTTAGAGGATTTGTCAATTCCTTGCAAGAGGCAGTACACTCCTGAAAAACTTTTTGCTGCGGCTGAGAATCGAACTCCAGACCTTCCGCATGACAGTTTAACGCACTAACCATTGTGCCAAGAGGTACTAATGTACTTGCATTAACTTTTTGTCCATTTTTATAAAAAAAAACAAGTCTCGTTTAGAAAATTTAACACGAGTAATAAAGTACACAAATACGACTTCAAGTAAATCGAATACGAGATTCGGAATAACGATAAAATATGAATAGTCGTATGCGATGTTTTGCGTTTCCCAATATTAGTACAAGTGAAGTCGAATGTACGACTCCTGGAATAGCAACATACGACTATAGTCGAATACGAGTCATAAATACGAGTTTCAGAATATGGGTGATTATTGTTATATTTATAACAATTTATAGACTACACCGGAAGTAGAGCATCAAGCGATCATAACCAGTACAATTGGTTCTCGCTGTTGTCCTTAACGAAATTTTTTATATTTATTATTCATGGTTTATTTAGTTATTTAATGTGGCAGAAGATAGTTATAAGCTAGTTTTACAAAATTAAGAAATATATGTAGATTTAATTAATACATATTTAAAGGAATTAAAAAAATAAATTCATAGGCGCAAAATTTTAAACAGTTCTCGTTTAAGGAATAAAACCAGCTCTACTTAACGCAGTCGTTTAGCTTGGAGACTTCGTCTAACTTTTGCATAATTTTAAACACGTTAGACAACTCTTCTAACTGATGTGGGTTTTACAACAGAACCTAAGCGAATTTGCGTTGAACAACCCTTAGGCTAGCCGCGCACTAGCAACTTTTAGTTGCGAAACTGCTTGGTTCGAGTAACTAAAAAGTTTGTGTTTTGACACAAACTAAACGATTGCCTAAAATAAGTTCGCCATTTTATTGAACATATAATTATCTGCAAATTCAAGGACATTCAACCAAACAGTTCATCTGTTTTCTATAAGTAACCAAACAGTTTCGCAACTAAAAATTGCTAGTGCGCGGCTAGCCTTAATTTGACAGATACATAACTCACACAACTACAAAAACACAAAACAAAAAAGTAAAAAGAACAGACAACTTTAAACCAAATAATTTTTCGCCGAAAAAAGTACATTTTTATATATTACCTCGGTACAGATTTTGATTGTTTATAAGTTATTTACATTATTTTAGATGGAAATAAAGTATTAACCGCAAATTCACAGCATAAAAACTCAATTTGTTGTTGCAAGGTGCAGATTCATTTAGCTATACTCGTCTCGGGCGGCGGCCGGCGGCGGCGCGCGTGCATACATAAGATATGTATGTACCTACATACATTTGTATTTACAGATTTGTTCATCGTAGAGCACTTTCGTACGATTATTTCGAATTTATAATATTCAGTTATTCAGTCTATTTACAAAAAACATCTTTAAAAAATTGAATAAAACATCAGAACATTTTTTCTTTGATTTGCTTTTGTATGAAATGACCACTGTCAATATGGATAAAGTATACTTTTAAAAGATAAACTAGCTATTTGCTGCTGTTAAAGTAAGACGAGCTCTTTAACGTTAAAGTATAGTTTATGTCCTTTAAAATTAACAAAGAGTCGGTTCTCGTTTTATACTCAATATTTAGAGTCGACTCCCATTCTAAAATTGATTTAGAGTAGGTTTTAAATGTTTAAAATTTTGCGCCATAACTTCTAGATACTCCTATTAAATTAATAAAATTTAAATTGAGACTCTTTGTCGATCTCAAAAGTGAATCATAGATTAACTGTTCCATACAAATTTTCCTCGACTTTGTTTGCTAGTAAACAAGCCTTTTTTGGATTTTGTAATAAACTTTTTATTTGGAGTTTAGGCCTTCTCGAAACCGAGCTTTTACTGCTTGCTAGGGCGGCTCTAAAAATTTAACACCTCATAATAGGTTAGTAAAAAGTCTGTTAGTCTTAGTAATTTGCGATTAAGGATTTGTTTCAAGGTCAGCAAAACGAAATCGCATATTTCTGAATAATTATCGAAAGTAACTGTCCTTTTACAACCTTTTAAAAAAGTAACCTTGGAATGGAAGTCCAATAAAACAACGTCAGGAAATATAGAGGAATCTGAAAAATGAAAAATTGTAGATATTGGATTGGAAGGTTTTCCGTTAAACGTTTTCTTTAAATTTGAATAAATCAAACTGTGCGTGAGATACGAGTATTATTGAAATTTATTTAGAAGGCACATGTTTCCTTTTATGTATAGCATCCGAAACATCCAATTTTCAACAACTGAGGAGCAAACTGAATTTGACCAATGGTATTGATTATGTTTGCTTTCAGGGCAGTGGCGGCTTGTGGTTTATTGACCTGTAACTAAGAAAACCCCACAGTAAGAAGTTTAACGGAGTCAAATTGCAAGATCTTGGTGACCAATTTACATCGCCTTCGCATCAATAAGTCCGTGACTTTTTGAATTTCTGACCTCTTTACTGAAACAGCAACACTGCTCCTGTCAACAGGCATCTGTCAGTTGACTCCTGTCAAAATTTAAACTTGCTGCGTCAGTTAGTTTGTGTTTGACAGCTATTTTTATCAGACTACTCACTAATTTGAGGAGAAAATGGAAAAAAGTGAATTTCGTGTGCTTATTAAGCATTATTTCTTGCGAAAAAAAATCATTACCCAGACCAAGGCTAAGCTTGATAAATACTATGGGGACTCGATTCCAATGGTAAAAAAGTGGTTTACTGAATTTCGTTGTGGCCGTACAAGCACTGAAGATGCCGAACGTCCTGGACGCCCAGTTGAGGTCTCTACACCCGAAACAATCGACAAAATTCGCGATATGGTGTTGGCCGACCGAAGATTGAAAGTGCGAGAGATTGTGGAAGCCGTAGGGATCTCGCATGGCTCAGTGGTTTCAATTTTGAATGATCACTTGGGCATGAGAAAGCTTTCCGCAAGATGGGTGCCGCGTTTGCTCACAGTCGACCACAAACGCAATCGTGTAACAACTTCACAGGAAGGTTTGGCGTTGTTTAATCGCAATATGGAGGAGTTTTTGCGCCGTTTTGTAACCGTGGACGAAACATGGATCCATCACCACACACCAGAGACCAAACAACAGTCAAAACAGTGGGTTTCTAAGGGTGAATCGGCGCCAAAGAAGGCCAAGGTGGGTTTGTCAGCCAATAAAGTTATGGCGACTGTTTTTTGGGATGCACGCGGGATAATCCACATTGACTACCTTCAAAAGGGAAGAACAATCAATAGGGAATATTATGCCAACTTATTGGACCGATTCAATGACGATTTGAAAAAAAAAACAACGACCTCATTTGGCCAAGAAAAAAGTTCTTTTCCACCAAGACAATGCAAGGGTGCACACATGTGCAGTTGCCATGGCAAAAATCCATGGATTGGGCTATGAATTTCTCCCTCATCCACCCTATTCTCCAGATTTGGCTCCGAGCGACTACTTCTTGTTCCCAAACCTGAAGAAGTGGCTTGGTGGAAAAAGATTTGACTCCAATGATGAAGTCATCTCGCAAACAAAGGCCTATTTTGAGGACCTCGACAAATCATTTTTTTTGGAAGGGATACAAAAATTGGAGAAGCGTTGGACAAAGTGTATAGAGCTCAAGTGAGACTACGTTGAAAAATAAAATTATTTTTTTATCAAAAAATCTGTGTTTTATTCCAAAAGTCACGGACTTATTGACCCGCCCTATAACAACCCCGTGTCACAACGGACATTTTTTACGAGCGATTTCCGAACATGCTTATCTCACATGGAGGCGATGTGAATTGGCCACCGAGATCGTGCGATTTGACCCCGTTAAAATTTTTCTTGGAGAGTTTTCTTAAGACACAGGTTATGCCAATAAGCCACAAGCCACCGATGTCTTGAAAGCAAACGTTATCAATGCCATTAGTAAAATTTAGCCTGATTTATATGCATCACAGTAATGGAAAATTGAACATTTCAGATGCGCGTCACTAAGAGAAACCGAGGCGCGGACATACATGAACCTCAATCACAGTTTGTTTAATTCAAATTTAAATACATATAGGAAACGCTTAATGGAAAACACTTTAGTTACATTTTTCTTAGAAGTAAGTAGTTCGTTATATGATTTCCATAATTTAATTAAGAGCCTTTGAACTACATGTTGATCAGCCTTCACTCAGGAGTTTGATAAAGTATTTACTTTGTTTAAAATAGTTTAAATACAGATAAATAAAACGCCATAGTTATGCAAAAGTTTACTTTCTCGAAAACGGCTCTAAAGATATAAATACAAATGATCTGCTTATTATTTTAGATATGGCTTGCATTCTAGTTTAAAAAATGTTAAAGACGTGTATTATTTTACTTGTCACTTAAAAGTTCTATAAGGCAAGTTATGCATTCGTAAAAAAAATCGAGCTCGAGATTTTTGTCAAAGTTGACATTACGATGATAGCAAAGACTAAAAAAGTGGGTCTCACAATTCTGTTTGTCTGTTCGATTACAGCCTAAACGGCTCGGACGATTGTATTTAAACTTGGTAGATATCATTTTGAATTCCCCCCCCCCACACGTTTTTGTTTTTTTTAAGACCAAATATAACACTATCTTCCATTTTTTTCGAAATTTTATAAATATTTTTTTTCTCAAAATCTGTTCGAAAGATTAAAAAAAAATTAAAAAAAATTCATTTGGTTAAAGCTAGGTAATGGTTGGAAATTTTTTTCCAAAAAGTGGATATTAATGGTACCCCCTTGGAACCATTGTTTTTGTTTATGATTTTCTTAAAAATGGTAAAATCGATTTTGATAATTTTTATGCTAAGGCAATATTGTGTATTAAAATTTTCAAAATTTTTTTTTCGATATTTTAAAAAAAGAATTCAAGTTTTTTTTTTTAAATCAATATTTTCGAATTTCAGGATTTTTTTTAATCTTGATAAATAAAAGTTTCTCAATATAAATCTTCAAAATGTAATATATATAATACAAATGTTAAAATATGGTTTCCAAAACTCATATTTTTCTTGAAAACGGCGATTTTTAATTTGATACAAAAATTTTGAAATTAATATATTACTGACTGTATCTACCATAGACCCGTTTTTCAAATTTTGAATTTATCATTATTGGCATAACGGATTTTAATGAAATTTTTTATAGAGAAGTTTCTAAAAAGATTGAAAAACATCGTATTTAAAAAAAAATTCGATATCTCAAAACGGCTCAACATTTTTTTGGAAATTTGTTTTTTATTCGTATCTACAATAATAAAAGCCTTAAGTTGGCGTATCAAAATTTTTTCTTAAAAATGTTTTAAAAATCTTTTATACATATAATAACTTATTTTTTTTAAGAAACCACTATGACTTATAATTTTTGTTCTTGCATAAATTAATTTTAGCTTGAATCACATGGCGTCCTGTTTTTAGCTCCAACTACTAAAGGAGTTGATTTAGTCATTTAAAAAATAAATTAATTTTATGCTTATGAAAAGTTTTTCTCTAATAACAATCATTTTTGAAATCCTTGGTCTTTTACATAAGAGCAAGTTCTTGCGACCCAGTCGTGCGTTTTATTTTTTCATGTCTGGACTCAGCTTATATGATTTTTCCAGAAAGTTGATTTTGAATAAAATTATAATTTTTTTTATAATTCCAAAAATACAATCACTCACGATTTTGTATTTATGTTATCTGGAACTTAAAAAAAACCCAGAATCGTACTGAAGGCATACAATTTAAATGAAAAAAAAAACTAACAACTTAACATTTTTCCTTTGAACTTAAGAGAATTCAGCCTGCTCTCTGTTCCTTATCCCAACATTTTGACTGGAATTCTGTCCACGCAAGTACTACTTAGATGGAGAAATCATAAATTTCATAAGAAAATCACTTTATTTCAAGATAAAACAAAGGATTTTAAGGGTAAGTTTGTTATCCAAGAAAAAATTATATTGAAAATAAAAACAAAAATATGTATTGGATCAGGAATTGCTTTAAGAACTGTAGTTTTCGAACATGTACCCATGGTTAAGAAACTCAAAAACGGAGATTTAGCTGGAGTTGAAGTAGAAATTATTCGCTCGTTAGAAAAAACTATGAACTTCAAAGCTTACTTTTACGAAACAAATGACGCGGAGACAGAACGCTGGGGAAAGATGTTACCAAATCGAAGTTATACTGGGCTAATTGGAGAAATGGTAAGTTTCAAATTAACGATGATTGGAACTTTAAATATTTCCTTATCAGATTAACCGGCAAGCAAAACTAGCTATCGGTGATCTTCAATTAAATATTCTATACTCAACGGTCATGGATATGAGTCAGCCTCACACTCACGAGTGTTTGACGTTTCTAACTCCAGAATCTTCACAGGATAACTCATGGAAGACGCTTATTTTGCCTTTTAGGTAAGGGGATATCTTTTGATATAATTTATAGTATGTATGTACTGTACCTACTGTCGAAATAATCCCTCTATTTCAGTGGTAATGTTTGGGCCGCTGTAATTGCAGCTCAGCTCGTAGTTGGCTCAATATTTTATGTGATCTCTTATACACATTCGGTAAATATTGCTGGAGCTTCTCACAAGAATCATGTTTTTTTCTCAATTTTTCGAAAACGAGCAACTGCTATTGATCCAAAACTTTTTCGAGACATCAAATTTCGTTCCTCACTTAATCGCCGAATACCTCGCCAGGAATCAACGGATTTATTTGACGATTACTCAAATTGTATTCTTTTAACATATAGCATGTCTTTGTTCGTGTCGTTACCAAGAATGCCAAAAAATTGGCCCCTACGCATGTTGACAGGCTGGTATTGGATGTATTGTATAATGCTAGTAGTTTTCTATAGGGCTAGTTTTACTGCTATCTTAGCTAACCCAGCACCAAGGTAATCGTTAAAATATGTTTGAAAATGATTTTTGGAATATAAATAAATGTAAATTTTATTTCCCAAGAATAACCATTGATTCAATTGAGGAACTTTCTAAAAGTAGCATTACTGCCAGTGTATGGGGGACAGAGAATAAGAAATTTTTCGAACAAGCTTTTGACGAAATCTCTCAAGATATAAGCGAGAAGTTGGAAATGGTTGATGATATTTATGGAGTCGTAAGTAGTTAATTTATTTCTGTCCATTATATGTATTTTTGGGATCATTGTGAATTAACATATAATTTATTTAATTTAAAGACCGATCGAATTGCAAAAGGCTATTCAGCTTACTATGATAATCAATTCTTTTTGCGACATCTACGCCAATTAGGAAGCCTACGACGCGTAGATACTGAAATTTTACACATTATGAAGGAATGCGTTATCCATATGCCAATTTCAATAGGAATGGAGAAGAATTGCCCATTCAAACCTAGTGTTGACAAATATCTAATTTGGATGAAAGAAGGTGGTGCGTATTCGTATTTTATTATTCTATTTAAATTGTGAATGTCCTTGTTCATATTGATTACTTTTTATTCATCAAAAAGGTCTTCTTTCTAAATGGTTAAAAGACGCAACAAAAGATTTATCATCCGATGAAAAGGCTCCAAAAGAAGCATTAATGAATTTGGAAAAGTTTTGGAGTTCTTTTGCCGCTTTGGGGCTTGGATATATTTTGGGTGTTCTAACAATTGGTAGCGAGATAATTCATTTTAAGTACATCGTTCAAACACATCCATTGTATGATAAATATAACCCTAAAATGTATTATAATTTCCAAAGAAGGTTCAATAGATAAATTAAGTCAAATAATCCTTCAAACTTTTTTTTTGTCTGAAGGGCAATCGGGGGAAATATCGGACTGACTATGGAAAATAATAGGACGATGTACTGTGTATGTATGGAGAAGGCGTCAATTATTTATTGAATAATCTGCATGCAGAATTATAAATTTGTGTTGCGTCTCCCATAGACCTTCTCCTTTAAAATTGAAAATAATGCTTAGTATAAGGGATTGATATTGGGATTGATTGAAATTTTTGAAATTGGATTTGCAGACATTTTTTCGAAATTAAGATTGGGCTGAATGTTGCTGCAACGTCTATTCGACAGGTATTAAGTTCTGATAAGGGAGAACTACGGCCTACAAACTATCATTACATATTAATTTTCTTATTGATTTGTATGCCTGGATGCACAAAATCAGGTGTACTGGTGCAAATTCCATCACATTTCTTGAGTGACCAATATATACTCCCCGGATTTCAATTGATTGGACTAAGAAGTATTTGGGCGAGTTTGGAGTTCCTAAAACAAACGTTGAGCCACGAGTGGGATCAAATAACCAGATCGAATTTTTGCAAAGCGATCATTGTAGTACTTAGAGTGTCTATTCAAAAAGGCTTAGAACTACTAAATCATTGATTGGTTTATTTATTTATTTATTTATTTATTTATTGCAGTTTGATAGTTCTTACATTTATGTATTTTTTTATATTTAAGAGAAATAGAAAATCAAATTCTTTACAACTTCAATATAATAAATGCTAAAAAGAATAGAAACGAAATGAATATAATACATTTTTAAGGGAAAAGCTACAAAAAAAAAACCCTTATATAACACTTAAAACTAAAATTGCACATAAACCCAAATGCGATATAAATAATATCTAATTTAAAAGATCAAGAATTAGTTCATTATTAGAATAAGAACATCTTCTAAAAAAGTTGTCTTGTAGGTTATATAGTACAAGCTTAATTTGTTTAACATTAGCTTTATCATGAAGCCTAATTGTTGAATAATGCCATGGCAAATTTAGCATTAATTTTAATATTTTGTTTTGCACTCTTTGAATCTTTTTTAAATGGGTTTCAGCACAGTCAAACCACACTGGAGCACCATAAGTGAGTATAGGTTGAAAAATAGTTTTGAAAATTAAAATTTTATTATGCATACTAAGACATGATTTGCGATTTATAAATGGGTATAACATTTTTATAACAAGATTTGTTTTGTTAATCGTGTTGGAAATATGTTTCTCAAATGTCAACTTCTTATCAAGTGTAAGACCTAAGTACTTGCAGCTTTCAGACCAAGGGATATCAGCAGAATTAAGCTGTAACATTGTTTGTGGCAAGAAATCTGATTTTCTTCGTCGAGAAAACCAGATGGCACATGATTTCTGAGCATTAGCTTTGATTTTCCACCTATGAAAAAAAGTTCTTAAAATATTCAGTGAACATTGTAAGCTCCCGAGAGCGACTTGAGGCAATACGCTGGATGCGAAAAGTGCTGTATCGTCTGCAAACATAGCTAGCTTAGTGTTTTCATCCAAAGATGGCAGGTCAGACATATAAATGTTGAAAAGTATGGGCCCTAGCACAGAACCCTGTGGAACACCGCTGTGTATATCATACAAAGAAGACTTAACATTACCTGCATAAACAGAAAACTTTCTGTTAAGTAAAAAGCTCCATACTAACTTTATAAGATATGTCGGAAAATTAAAGACAATAAGTTTGTAAATCAACCCCTGATGCCACACAGTGTCAAATGCTTTTTCGATGTCTAAGAGCACTAGGCCAGTAGATAACTTTGAATTAAGGTTAATTTTTATGTGATTTTTGATTCTTAAGATTTGATGGTTTGTAGAGTGGCCGGCTCTAAAACCAAACTGCTCATTGGGGTATATGTTCGCATCCTCAATATGAATTAAAAGTCGTTTCTTAATAAGCTTTTCAAACACTTTACTAATTGTACTTAATAAACTAATAGGCCTGTAACTATTAGGACTATCTTTTGCTTTACCAGGTTTGCAGATAGCTACAACTTTTGCAATTTTCCAATCTTTGGGGAAATACGAAAGGATCAAACAACAATTGAAAACCATTGTCAGAAATTTGGTGGCCTTTGAAGGTAAGGCTTTGAGTAATCTGTTGCTCATTCCATCAAGACCAGATGATTTTTTGGATTTCAATTGTTTAATTAACTCTTTCACTGATTTGTTTTTAAAAAGATCATTTCTATTAACGTTATTTGATAAGGAATTGAGCTCAATAAGTTTATCATTGACTATATTTTCAGTGTCAATATCACTACGCTGAGATGATATTGTATGGTTTTGACAAAAAGTTTCAGCTAGTGCGGTTACCTTTTCCAATTGGGTAACGAGAACATTATCGTTAACTCGAAGTGGCGGAATATTTGAACTTTTTTTTTTTGTAATTTTTGTAACCTTCCAAAAAATTTTAGATCCCTTATCAAAACTAGATAAAAGGTTATTCCAATTTTTATTTTTGAAAATATTTATTTCGTTTTTTATTTTTGTGTTCAAAATCTTAACATTATTTTTAAAGATATCAAGTCTAAACCGAATCCATTTTCTTCTTTCTGAATTACGCAAGCGAATCAATCGTAAGATAGATTCAGGCAAAATGTGTTGATTTGTATGAAAAGTTTGGGTCTTAGGAATAGATAATTCTGTCGCTCTGTTAACAACTTCCATAAAAGAGTCTATGAGTCCATCAACCTGATCAGGCGAAGTAACACAGTCGATAGATAATCCACTTTGGTTCAAATTTTCAGAGATATATGAACTATATCTGTTCCAATTTGCAGCAGAGTAGTTATAATTGACGGGAATAAGATTATTTTGGCAGACAGATTTTTCAAGGGAAGTGCAGACCGGCAAGTGATTGGAACTTAAAGCATTTAGTGTAACTGGTTGTGAAAAATTATAAGCGTTATTTGAAACAAAAATATCAAGCGTTGACGGATTTTGAGATGCGCAGCTTGGGAAGTATGTCGGATCGAGAGTGTATAACATTGTAAGAGATCTGTTAAATGCAATAATATCATGAAGAATATTACCCCAACAGTTTGCTCTCAGACATCCCCACGATTGATGCCTACAGTTTAAGTCTCCTCCGATTAAAAAATTATCATTTCTTCTAAACAATTTTAAAATATCTCTTTTAAATTTAGTTTTCTTCTCATTGCTACCATTTCCACCTGGAAAATACACAGAGAAGATACTAAATCTAGTTGAATCCTGTAAAACTATTTCAATACCTATAGCTTCAATTACTTCAAACTTAACAGCGGGAATAGCAAAATGTTTAATAGACTTATTTATTAAAATAGCAACCCCACCCCCTTTCGAAGATTGCCTATCAAGTCTATAGCATGCATAATTAAGGTCCGTGAAATTGTTTTCATTTTTAAGCCATGTTTCAGTTAATAAAGCTATGTCAATTTTGTTATTTTTCATAAAATTAAATAATTCAAGTTTTTTATTTTGAATGCTAGTAGCGTTCCAAGTGATAATTTTTGGGTTTATGTCCATCATATTGAATAAAGATATTTCACTGCAAGAGTGGTTATTACATTAAATTGTTCAGTTTTAGAACGACAAGAACTTAATTTAGATAATACATCATTGAGAAGTGAAGATATTTCATCAAAAGAAAAGAGTAAGTTGTTGCTACTGTTTTTCTCAAAACTAAGTGCATTCGCACTAGTTGATGGTGATGGTGTTGTTATAATTAAATGGTCATCGGAGCGAGTTTTGGCAATATGATTTTGATTTGATGCAAATTGGCGAAAATTATTGCTAGGAGCAACATTGCTTCTCTTTTGTTGAAGTGGTGGAAAATCTTCCATGGTGAATTTAACGTGGTTGGTTCTCGGCCGATTCATCAAAACCGGTTTTGCTGTTGAATTATGGTTGCGATAACGAGACGAATTTTTTTGCCTAATCTCGATGTATTGTTGACGGCTTACGCATGATGGATCAGTGGACTTGTGTGGTCCGTTGCAGTTTGCACACTTTAAAGCTGTTTGTGGTGCTGCGCACTCAGATGTTTTATGGTTCCCAGAACATGAAGAACAAAAGGTTTTTACCTGGCAGTGCATGGCTCCGTGACCATACATCTGACAATTATGGCACTGTGTAATTTTGTTAGGTTGTTGTCTCTTAAAATCCCATCTTACGATTGTCTTGAGCACAATATTGTAATTAGCACGCAATTCATTCATTTTAATTGAACCACGTTCGATATTTACAACATATATATGGTGAATATAATTAGAGTTCGTATTTATTGCAATTGGTTTTATATCAATGCATTTAATACCAAGCGTAATCAATTCATTTTTTAATGTGGTCGGATTGTAGAGATCTAAGCCTGAGAGAACTACTTTAAATGGTCTATTACCTTTCTTTTCGTGTGTATAAAATTCACAGGATTTGGTTTTTAGTTCATTCACAATCTTATTGTACGAGTCAAAACTTGTGCACATAATTTTCTGGCCCAACGAAATGTTTTTAAGAAGATAATCTTCGATTTTTAGATTGTCAATTAAAGATCTAAGCACTTCACTCTTTTGTTTAAGAACAATAATAGGAGGAACGAATTCCCTAGGTTTGACAGTATCACTATCTTCAATGTCTGCGCTATCCATACGGTCTTCGCATGAAGATTGTAGTGGCAAATAATAGTTATCGTCTTTAACTTTTTTAATCATACTAGCATTATTATTAACACTTTTATATTGACTATTATCTGTTCTAAGCCTTTTGCTATTAGTTTTTTGGAGGATGAATTCTTCACCCTCCATTTCACTTCGGTTTCTTTTTACGGAAATTTTTAGCTAATCACTAATAATTAAAGGTTTTCCAATAGGTATTTTCGAACTTTGACAGATAATATTACGACCATACTGTTCAAGCTACATCTGTCAATTATTAAGTCTAGTTTGCCAAATAGATAGGGAGGTATTGCATTCAACAACGTGTGCAGATGATTCAAGTGATTTATGAAAGTGGATCTTCTATTCGAGAGTAACATTTTGCATGGTTTGCGCAGGGCATGTGGTTGATATATTCGCGTCGACCGGTTGAAGGAACAATCACCGTATGTCAAAGAATCGCAGGATCTGCCGAAAATATCGTCTCTGTCCGTGAGAATGTGCAGGAGTATCGAAGGTAGTTATTGCCACGCCGGACGCTATGCGTATAAGTCATGACTTGCGCCTACACCTGTGCAAGCTTCAACTGTCTTGGGAACTCAGAATAAACAACTTAATATACAACGACGTGTGTCCGCTAACTGGCCTCTCAAGCAGTTGGAAGTTGGCCTCAAATTCGGTTGGAAAATTACATTCAATTGTAAAAAAAAAATTATTTTTTTTTTCAAAAATTCATAAAATACTTTTTTTTTAATTTTTGAAATGCAATGTTTTTTAAACTTTTTAGAAGCATTTCTATAAAAAATTGATTAAAAACCGTTATGTCGATAATGAGTAATTCAAAATTTTAAAAAATGGTTCTATGGTAGGTAGAAGCTGTAATATCTTAATTTCATTTTTTTTTATTAAATTAAAGATTTTTAAAATTAATTGAAAGAAAAAAATTTTATCAAAATTCTATGCGCCGTTTTCGAGAAAAATACGATTTTTGAAAAACATTTTTTAACATTTGTATGGTGGGGACCTTAATTTTTAGGTAAAATATTTTTTTTTTCTCACATCTTGTAGATTATATTGAGAAACTATTTTTTATCAAGTTTAAAAAAAATCTAGCATGGGCTCTTCGAAGTATTGAGTTTAAAAAAAAAATTTAATTTTTTTTTTTTAAATCCAAAATTTTTTTTTGAAAATTTGAATACACAATTCTATTCAAGTTTTTGGGGAGTTTTAGCAAAAAAAAATGATCAGAATCAGTTGTACCGTTTTTGGGAAAATCTAAAACAAAAAAGAGGTTCTCTGGAGGGTACCCTTAACAATCATTTTTTTGGAAAATTTTTGTCAACCATTACCTATTTTTAACTAAATGATTTGTTTCGTATTTTTATTTTTTTTAAATCGGTCGAACAGTTTTTGAGAAAAAAAAAATTTATAAAATATCGAAAAAAACCGTATGGTAGGTACCGTAGTTTTTGGTCTTAAAAAAAAAAGAAAAAGCGTGTGGGGGGGGAATTAAAAATGATATCTACCAAGTTTATGATGGAGCAGTTACTAAAGTAAGATGCGCAGCTGGAGTCACCGAAGAATTCGAAATCACAGTAGGTGTACACCAGGGAAGTGTCTTGAGTCCCCTGCTCTTTATTACAGTTCTTGATTACCTGCTTGAAGGCAAAGTGACGGATCCAAAAGTACATCAGTTATTCTTTGCTGACGATGGAGCCATCATAAGTGAAGACCCGATATCCCTACAACGAGCACTTGACGTATGGGTGGATGTTCTAGAAGGAAGTGGGTACCGCATAAGCGCGAAAAAGACAGAATACCTATGCTGCCCATTTTCTGATCCACACAGGCCTATTCCAGATATTTATTTGAATGGAGTAGTGCTTCCCAAGTGTGAAAAGTTTAAATATCTGGGGTCTATGATAAATAACGAAGCTACTTGTGATGACGATATCAATCATCGCGTAAGCGTAGGGTGGATGAAGTGGCGGGAAAATTCTGCTATCTTCTGTGACCGAAAAATGCCCCCTAAGCTGAAGGGAAAGCTCTACACTTCAGTTGTGCGTCCAGCACTCACATACGGTTCACAATGTTGGACAATGTATAAAAAGTATGAGAGTAAGCTAACAGCAGCTGAGATGAAGATGCTTCGTATGACAGCAGGAGTTACAAAGCTTGATCGAATTAGAAGTACGAAGATCCGAGGAAGCCTTCATGTTAAGAATACCATTTCCCAAAAAATTGAACACGACCGACTCAGTTGGTATTGCCATGTTCAAAGGAGAGATCCTGAGAACCCCGTCAAAAAGGCAATATCATACAACGTTCCAATTCGGAATAAAAAGAAAGGTAGGCCTAAACACTCCTGGTACAAACAAATGCAAAAACACCAGCATTCAGTTGGCCTCAGAAATGGAACAATACAAAACCGGGAGGCTTGCCGCCGATTTCTGAGGACAACCCGGCGAACCCCACAGGCGGATCACTAGTGTGAAGCAGATACATGGAAGAGTTATGATCCCCTCGACATCGAGATCATAACAGCGCCGAAGCAAAGGAAGAAGAAGATCTACCAAGTTTAAAGAAAATCGGCCGAGCCGTTTAGGCTGTAGTCGAACCGACAGACAGAATTGCGAGACCCACTTTTTTAGTCTTCGCTATCATCGTAATGTCAAATTTGATCAAAATCTCGAGTTCGATTTTTTTTACGAATGCATTACTTACCTTATAGTATCTACCTATAAGTCGCAAAAAAAAAATATAAAAAAAATGGTGGTGCAACAGCTCAAAGAGAACCAGACCTAGTGACTTACAACTCTCAACCATACCTGTGTGAGAGTTACTAGGAATGGAAGGGACCTACAATTTTCGGTCGATTCCTTACGGCTAATGGGCAGCAGCTAAGAATCGAATCCAAGGCCTTCTGCACGATTGTCCAACGCACTATATATTGACATCAAATAAATTCGGTGTATTGATCCGAATGAACAAACATTTTTTGTCAAACAAGCATTTGTTGAAATAAATTGAAAAGAAATTCTATAATAATAGTTTGATGGTAAGATTTGTTAAACTTCTGCTAGTCGTCAGGTGGCATGTGTTGCGTTGAATACGACCAAGTTTGTGTGCGGGAGCGGGTCGATAACGGCAATGCCTGATTATTATTTCCTTACTAATCAAGATTCACATATTAATGACCTGCCCTAGGGTCTTCTTTCAAATTAATACAGATGTTTGTTCCCACCTTTTATAATCGTCTTTTAATTTAGTGTATATTGCTTCACAGTTTTCATTGAGCATCATGCGAAACACCACCATCTTCTATTTTTGACACGAATCTAAGGGTGCCAAAACCCTCGGGTGTGGGTAAACAGCGAAAAGTGACTCCAAGTGAAACAAGTTCGAGACAACTGCATCGGTATTTAATTTCTAATCCTATCCTACTTGCCTAATTTCTTGCACTGTGTTTAACATTATATGGGTATTCATAACTCCTTGAGTGCGCGTATAATATATATAAAAAATCTTTTTTTTTTCATTCAGTGGAAATCATAATTATAAATTAAAAAAAAAAATTAAATAAATTCCGTACCAAATTAAATTAAAGTCAAAAGTAATAGTTCATCAAAGTGTGTGTCTCTCTGTATGCTTCCTCCAACGACTGATACTTGGTTGCCACATTGGAAATGCAGTTGATAAACTCGAGAAACTTATTTTTTTTTTCGTTAAAAAGCCAGACTTGTTTATCAATACGATGTACGGGGTTACACAACACGTACCTGTACAGAGCTGTACAATTACAACTAAAGTAGTTGACACAACTGGGTATATGGGGTATACAACATTTATGTGACCTGGTGAACTAAGTGTACGGAATTCCCAACGAGTGCAACATAAAATGTTTAATGCGAATTTCATTGCTCAACTTGAACAACGGAGCTTGTGCACTTATGCTTGGGTACATATGTAAAGGGTGGTTAAATTTTAAGGGCCGATGTTGATTTTGAATAAAACACAAATTATTTAGGAAATTATTATCATTTCTTTTTATTATGATAATATTGCTATGGTTCAATTATGTATGGAACAAAATATCGGCAAATTTTCGATAACGCTGAGGCATAATTGGGGTTCTATGCCGTTAATGTGCCGAATTATCTCATCCTTTAGCTCCACCCCGATGAGTTTCACCTTGTCGTGATGGGGTGGCTTACGTCTTCTCTCCGGCTTGCTGGAGATTAGACAATCTCTTTCTTTCGATGTATGCATAGCAATCTATGGAATTGATGAAATGAAATAAAATAAAATAATTGAAGATAGAAAATTATTTCTGTTTAAGTGGAGTGATTGAATGAAATTCAATTAAAAGCTCAAGTGACCTTTTAATTGAATTTCATTCAATCACTCCACTTAAACAGAAATAATTTTCTATCTTCAATGATTTAATAGTCTGACCACGGACATTATTATTCTAGGTGTCTGAATTTAATCAAATTTCCCTAGAAAAATAAAATTCACAGTCTATTAAAGCTGTAAATTTTATGAGAGTCGGTAAACATCGACCAATATTTGCGTCTTAGAAGGGTACGGCAGCATCTAACTGATGAGCCCACTGTCGTACCTGGGCGAAATGCACCTTGGAGTTGAGGTCACTTGATCGTTTAATTAAAATAAAATAAGATTGCTAAATAATAAAAGTAAAATTTTGAAAGCGAAAGGACATCGGTTGTAGTTCAAGCCATTTCCGAAAAAATTTTGGTACTATATCCTATCTCAGTTATCTGAGCAACGGATCCCTTGTGCTGATTTATACAAATCTTGAACGATGCGATGTGGGGGTCACGGCCAATGACAAAAGGTAGTTGAGCGAATGCGTCTCTCTTGCTTAGTAGTCTTGGTTAAGCAATCGTAATTGATGGTCCTTCCTGGTACTTGAAATTAAAGATTGCGGGGAATGCCTCTATCCCTATTTGTTGTAGGCCGAAATACAAGACTAATCTAAAATTCGGTGCAGATTGTGGTTGGCTTCGGTCAGCTGTGATCTGCACCACGGGGTTGGTTTTTACTCCATTTGCTTAATTTATTAAGCGCCTGTCATATTATTGGTGGTATTTTTAAAATGACTATTTGTAACAAGTAAAAGAACAAAATAAAGGTAAAGATATCGTTTATTGATATCTATAAGATAATAATAATAAAAATAAAGATATTACATACTATATCTACGAGGGCAGTTTGAAAAGTTCTCGGCCTGACCAATAAAACGCAATAAATTTTAAAACTTTTTTTTAATATTTTTCTACATATTCTCCTCTTATATCAATGCACTTATTCCATCTGTGTTCCAGTGCTTCTATACCCTTTTTATAGGCCGATTCCTCCAACTCTTCGAAAAACCGCTCCGTCTCAGCAATCACCTCCTCGTTGGTGAAGAATTTGCGTCCAGCCAAATGTTTTTTTAAGTTAGGAAAGAGGTAATAGTCTGATGGTGCCAAATCAGGTGAATAAGGGGGGTGGTTCAGTACACAAAATCGAAGTTCATGGAGTTTAGCCATGACAACAACCGACTTGTGTGCTGGAGCATCATCCTGATGAAAAAGGATCTTCTTTTTGGCTAATCCTGGTCTTTTTTCGGCAAACTTTTTCAGCCAATTTGTTTAACAGGTTTGCATAGTATTGACCAGTGATAATTTGGCCCTTGGGAAGGTAATCAATAAAAATAATTCCCTTGTAATCCCAAAAAGACTGACGCCATCACTTTCCCAGCTGAAACACACGACTTGGCTTTTTCGGTGGAGGAGAACCGCTATGCTTCCATTGTTTTGATTGTTCTTTTTTCTCAGGAATATAGTGATGAATCCATGTTTCGTCGGTGGTAATGAATCTTCTCAAAAAATCGCTGGTATTCCTCCGAAATAACGCCAGATTATCTCTAGAGATTTTAACTCGATTGAATTTTTGTTCTTCGCTCAGCAAACGCGGCAACCACCTTGCGGACAATTTTTTCAACCCCAATTCTTCGGTCAAAATGTGGTAAGCCCGCTCAGAAGAGATCCCCATGGTGTTGCTGATTTTTCGCACTTTTAACCTTCGGTCGTCTTAAACCATTTTATGAACTTTATCGACGTTTTCTGAAGAGGTGGATGTTGTTGGCCTTCCGCTTCTGCGATCATCTTCGACGCTCTGTCTGCCATGTTTAAATAAGGCTGCCCACTTTTTGAACGTGGAATACGAAGGTGCAGATTCCCCCAATGTCTCATCGAAGTCATCTTTAATTTGATTTGGTGTCATATTCTTTTTGACCAAATATTTAATGACGGCTGTAATTTCATTTTTTTTCCATTTTCGTTGTTAGCAATAGGTTCGTTCAAACAAAAAATTGCACTGATATAAGTACGCGACCAATTTTAATGAAACTTCACATACAATTATGTTTTTAAATCCTTCGAAAACTAAATGCTTAGTCATTTCTAAAAAGCCACTTGATCTCTCATATTTCCCCCGCTTATTTCTTAATAACACTGCTATTGATTTTGTGGAAACTGCTAAAAATCTCGAAGTGATCTTCAACAGGTCCTTAACTTGGGAAAATCATATAAATTCAATTGTTGGTAAAGTTTACGGAACACTTCGTGTCCTTCAAGAATCCCAATACCTAACTCCTATAGGAACTCGAAAAATGTTGGCGAAAACTATGATTATTCCTACTCTTGTGTTTGGTTGTGAAATTTATTGTAACTGCGATTCGGAGAGTAGAAGAAAACTTACAGTCGCCTTTAACAACACTGTAAGATATATTTATGGTCTTAAGAGGTATGACCACATCTCTGGCTACATTTCTACTTTATACGACATGCAGTTTGTACATTTTATACAGTATCGAACACTTCTTCTTTTCTTCAGTATTAAACAGACACATCAACCACAATACCTATTTTTTCGACTTCAATTTCCTACTTCTAACAGAACAAACAAATTTATAACCCCCCGACATACTTGCCTAACATCAGAACGACAGTTCTTTGTCAACGCCGTGCGCCTATGGAACTCTCTGCCAAATGATATTAGGATACTTGTTGATACTCAGATCTTTAAAAACAAATTAAAACTTTACTTTTCTTCTCTTTAATTGCAAGGATTTACCTTTAATAAAATTAATAAAATCAATGAATTAAGTAAACTACATATTGCTAATTTTACATTCTTTATCTATATATTGTGAACTACTCAGTTTCCCATTATTCCATTTTTCCTTTATAACTTTAAATTCATTTGTTTAAATTTGTAAAGTATGATATTTATTTTGCTATGTTAATTAAGTTTGCTTTTATACCTTAAAATAACATTATAAAACTATCACAATAAATAAGATATTGTATCTTAATGTGTATAGATATCGATGAAAATAAATAAATAAAAATAAAATAAAATAAAATATATATACATATATGGCTATTTGAGGAATTAAAATTTATTTATTAAAACAACGCCTTCTATGTTAGGCCGAGAACTTTTCAAACAGCCTCCGTATAAACTAATAATACCCTAATTGGGTACCTCGGGGACAGTGATTGCTGAATCCCCCGCTAATTATAGGCCCCATGGAGTAAGGACCATGAAGTCACTGTCACTGGGAAGGACCTCTGTAAAGAGAGCTCGAGGTAGCTGTGGTTAACCAATCAACATACGCGATTGGCTATTGTAGCAGATGTTGCAATAGATAGATAAATCAATTAGATCCGTAACCAAAGGGAGAACTGCCTACACAGTACAAATTTGGAACAGCCTGGAGATGACTGACTCGTACTCCGAAGATAAGACCAACGATGAAGCATTTGAGAGCGATGTGGAGAAAGGTTTGTTTAGGAATCTAGTCTTGCACGAGGCTGGAAGGGGTGGCTTCCTTTCATCTAGATAAAAAGTAACTGGGACCCTGTCCTGGGCCATCAGTGCTTGGCAGTCCAAGTAGTGGGGTGAAGCCATAACAGGCAGGTATCCATTATAAATATTATTTAAAGTTCATCCTTTAGCTCTTGAATTGTTGCTGGCTTATCAAATAACCTCAAAGAAAGAAGTCCAAACCGAGTCAAATCACATGATCTTGGCGCCACCACGTGAGATAACACGGTCATTGAATTTGTCGTGCAAAAGAGCCTCTTTGTGGGTGCATTTGTTTTTCGACAATCACTCTTGGATTATCATTCGGCCAAATGCGGCAATTCTGCTTATTGACGAATCCACTGAGGTGAAAATGTACCTCATCACTGAAGATGATTTTCTTTGAAAATTGTTCATTCGCTGTTGCCATTTCTTGCCACCATTCTGACCATTGACGACGCTTGAAATGGTAAAGAGGCTTTAGTTCTTGAGTCAATTGCACCTTGTAAGCGTGTATATGCAAGTCTTTATGCGTAATGTTCATCAACGATGAGCGTGAGAGGTGCAATTGTTGGGCACGAACGACGAGTTGAGGTGGACGGCTCTTTAGTCACACTATCGCGAACAGCAGCAATATTTTCTGCAGTACGAGCTGTACGAGCATGCACTGGTGTTTTTACATCTCCTACAGACCCGAAAAAATCACCAAGTCCACGATATGCATTTTGATTTTCATAATACGCCTGAATAAGTTTAACGCCTTGCTCGATTGTGTATCTTTCCATGGTTCAAATTGAGTTAGTCTGAAATTGAGAAATGTCAAATGAAATGGGAAAAAAACTTGACGTTTAGGTGTAGTTCACATTCAAAATCGGCCCTTAAAATTTAACCACCCTTTATTTGCCTATCTAGCTAAAGAGTTGAATAAACAACTGAACGTTGTTGGGTGAACTAGGTGGGCACGTAGTGAACGACGGTCATTAGTTATTATGTCAAATAGTGAAGTAAATTCAATATTACTCTTGAAAAAAAAAATATCAATCGCAACAACGTCTAAGAACAAAACCACCCAAATTCCAATCGATACTTTACTTCTACTCTTATTGTATTTGTATGTTGTATTTGTAAGTCGTTTAATATCCTCATGAAGATTACGATATGCTTTCCAGAAAAACATGGCTGTTTATGATATCGTGACCACCACCGAAAAAATAATGAAAGTAGATTTAAAGAAAAAAGTAAAGTAAATTGAGAAAAATCGAAGAAGATTTTAATATGATTTTTTTTATATAAATCTTTATTTAAAAAAATGAATTTAATTAAATTTTATTTAGTTAAACCAAAACAAATTTTTATTTCAGTAATTTTTTTAAAAACATTTTTAAATAAATGCATTGGCGCAAAATTTTAAACGATCTAGTAATATGTTAAAGCCATTTTAGTAAGTTACTAACCAAAAAGAGGATATTGTTAATCTTAAACGATTTTAGTATCTTACTATCTGTTAACATTTTACTAAAGTTAAAATCACTAACTGGCTATTTTGACTTTTAGTAACTTGAGAAATCCATATGAAATCTGTCATTTTCTTCAAAAAAATCTCAATTTCATTTGATAGAGTTAAATTTTTTTTTTTTATAATTCGTGTGCTAACTAAAAGTAAATAAAATAATATAAAATGTTTTAGCAAGACGAAGATTTTGATATATATGTATGTATGTATATGTGTATACATATACATATGTATGTTTGAAGACTCAGATTTGTACAGTAAGGTGCGGTATTTTAAGTTCCGAGCAAATCCTAATGAAGAGCTGGACTATGGAGAATTTTACTCCAGATTTGACAAGATAACAGTTCAGTTCTTGGTTCAAAAACTATACCGAATTTCAAGCATTGGGCTTCCGATTTCAGCAGATCTTCAAGTACTATTTACATTACACTTCTTTGGGAGAAATATCCATGATGCTTGTAAGTTTATTTCCTAATGAAACACAAACGATATTATGTATGTCTATGTACAACAAATATCCTTATATGAGCATTACATGGAATGGTCCAGTCCATACAGTGGGGAAAATAATAAATAAAAAAATTCGAAAAATGTTCTCACAAATAAATAAATAACAAAATAAATTGTAGGTTGTCCCTTTGACTTTTAAGTTTCCGACATCTCACCAGATTTAGTTTTGTTTGCTTTGTTAATTTTCACTAACTGTCATGACTTAAACGTGTTCAGATGTTTAATAAAAGGGAATCAGTATTTTACTAGTTAGTTAAACGAATAGCTAGTAAAT
Source organism: Chrysotoxum bicinctum (assembly GCA_911387755.1). Classification (NCBI taxonomy): domain Eukaryota; kingdom Metazoa; phylum Arthropoda; class Insecta; order Diptera; family Syrphidae; genus Chrysotoxum; species Chrysotoxum bicinctum. Next base: position 38,899,710 of record OU426988.1, read on the forward strand.
TACTAAATGTTTAGCAAATTGCTAACTTGTAACATGCTAAGCCCTTAACAATAGGTTGTTTAAAATGTTGCCCCATTGATTTCACTAAGGTTGTGATCTAGGCTTGCATACATTCCTCTGTGTACTAAACTTTTGACATGTCTAATGCTGCATTTTCTCATGGACTGCCGAAAACAAATACTGAAACTCTTCTTTCAATTTACTTATGTTTTCCGTTTGATTCTTAAGTTGTATATCCACAGAATTCTGCTAAGGACTTCCATTCCACATACCTATAACAATATTTTCGTCTCTATAACGCGATTTTCTATACATAATCAGCATCTCAAAATGTAGTTCAAATGAAGTTTCAAGGTCTTTATCCAGAAATAGTTGAGCCAGACCAGTTTCAACCAAGAGCATGTTGTTTGGTGTGCACAGTCGCACTGTGGTAGCTTGAATATCCTTTTCAACATGAAACAAAGTAGTTTTTCTACCGTATCGTATCGAATGATGATAGCCCCACACTTGGGCACCATGCAAAATTATATATTTAGAAATCGCCTGGAATACTTGCAATCGGCCCTATCGAAGTAACGCATCCTTCTTCGGAAATTCAATTTCGGTTCGTAGTACATAGCTTTCATCGGAAGAAATTTTACAGAAATCCAACGACGCATTGCGATGGATATAAATTTCAAACAGATATGTGCAAATTAACCGCTAGATCGAAAATGCGATATATTTTCGATAATTTTTTATAAAATAAACACCATAAGCATTTTAAACCATGACAAATCCGTGAGAGAGTGTAATTTATTGTTTTTAAAAAGTATTTTTTTTTTTTTTCAATTATAACGCGCTTGCGTTTTTATGAAATGTAGGTAATTAGATGCACCGATTTTTAAATGAAAACTATCGAATATAGTCCCCTACCTATTTCCATACATGTTTTTTGTTTCCATTTGAAGTGTCAAAAAAAGAATAAATAGAAAAAAAAAATAAATTTGGAAACACAATATTTTATATTTATTTGACTAATAGGTAGGTACTTTTAATCGTAATGGAAATGGATCAATACACCAAACAAAAGATCACGAACATACTTTTTTCCATCCAAACATCGCATCGGTCCCAATTAATTAAACTGATTGGGCCAGACGTTCCCAAACACAGCTACAATTTCTGGTGTCCTTTTGATTTAATCCGCACATATTGGTGCGAACTTGGTTTTTCGTTCTGCCTAAGGACAAAAAGTCTATTTATAAATAGGTAACAGAAGTTAACGCAAGTAAAGTTAATTAGTTTATTACTTAAATTTAAATTAACTATTTCTTTAAAAAGAAAACACTTTCCGCAACAAGAACTTGTCGGAGGATTTCGGAGAAAATTTTGTTTGTATGTGTCAAAAATAATACCATTAGAAGTGCTTCATCGCACACAAATGGCATGCGTTAAATTTCGTCGGACAGAATTTCCGATCGGCTGATCGGAGAAATACCTTGAAGCAAAATGTCTCCGATTCTTAGGAAATCAGCGAGAATTCCGCTCTGACGGTTACCTCGATAGGGCCGAATTTGATTTTTGTGGATATATTTTTACCTTTTAAACAATTATTGCACGCTAAGCTTATCGCTGACTTAGATGGTGCAAGCTTCTCCTTTAAATGAAGCTCCATGCTCATGTAAATAGGGATGAGTATACCCAAGTATTTAAACGTTTTAGTGTTTCTATTTCTTTTCCGTCGAAATACCATTTTCGTTTCTTGAATAAATTACATTACATCACATTTTACACTATTCCGACACTGAAAGCACTGGCAACAGAGACCATCGGCTTAGACAGACAACAGAGAGAGACACACAGAAGGACAGAACAACAGAAGAAACATATGTTAACAGCACACGGTCCGTATTGAACGATTCTCCATCTAAGTACTAACCACGCACAATGATGCTTGATTTCGCTGATGGGAAGCGATACTTTCATTAAAGCCTAGGCCGTTGACCCGTTTCTTGAATATCTCCCTCCTCCTAGATAGATAGATTGACATTTAACCTCCACTCTCCGCAGTATGATAAGCTGATTTATCATTCTCTGCAAGTATCACCAAATCATCCGCATACATTAGAACTTTAATTAGAGTGCAACCGATCTTGACGCCTCCACAAAGGTATTCTGAACATCACAAATGCTTGAGGGCTAAAGTTGCATCCCTTTTGACTTGCGAAATATAGGTAATATAAGGCAAGTTATGAATTCGTAAAAAAATCGCACTCGAGATTTTGATCAAAGTTGACATAACGATGATACGAGTAGCAAAGACTAAAAAAGTGGGGTCTCGCAATTCTGTCTGTCTTTCTGTTTATTACAGCCTATACGGCTCGGTAGATTTTCTTTAAACTCGGTAGATGGCATTTTTAGTTTTTTCCCTCACACTTTCCTGTCTTTTTTTAAGACCAAAAAAAACGGTAGGTATCATACGAAATGTTTTCGAATTTTTTTCATTTGGTCAAAGCTAGGTAATGGTTAAAAAAAATTATCCGAAAAATGGTTAATAATGGTGTTTTGTTTTCGATTTTCTCAAAAACGGTATCACCGATTTTGTTCACTTTTTTTATACTTAAGGTCCACACAAATTTGAATAGTATTAAGAATTCAAATTTTCCAAAAAAAATTGTTTTAGATTTAAAAAAATAATACAAACATTTCTTTTTTGGATTACAAGACAACTCAACTTAGCTGAGTTGTCATCAACACAACTCAACTTCTAGGTTCTAGGCAACCAAACAAATTTTTCGTATTATGCAAGTCAACTAAAATCAGTTGTAATGAATAAATACGTTGCCGTCTTTTAGGAGTCGATTTGCTGTTAAAACCAGCTGCTCAACATGAAATACCAAAGCAAGAATAAGAAATTGTATGATGGAAAGTTCTTTCGATTTGTTTTTCGGTGATTTGGAAGATGAGAATTTCCTTAATGTAGCCAAAATAAATAAAATGCACGACTGGATCACACGAACTTGATCCTATGTAATAGACTAGGAATTTTAAGAACGAATGCTATTAGAGAAAACTGTTCATAAGGATAAAATTATTTTTTTAAATTCTTTAAGTAGTAAGAGAAAAAAAAAAACAGAATGCTGTGCAAATATGAATTTATGCAAGGACAAAAATTATAAATAGTAGTGGTTTCTTAAAAAAAGCTTTTATATACAAACTTTTTAAAAGATTTTTAAGAAAAAATTTTGGTACGCCAATTTAAAGTTTTTATTATTGTTGGAATAAAAATTAAATTTACAAAAAAAATATTGAGCCGTTTCTGAGATTCAAAAAATATTTATTTTAAAGTTTTGAAATGCAATGTGTTTAAGACTTTTTAGAAGATTCTTTATAAAAAATTGGGTTTTCGAAATATTGAGTTTTGAAAAAAAAATTTTGAAGTTTTTTTTAAAAATCCAAAAAAATTTTTTTTGAAAATTTGAATACAAAATTCTATTTAAGTTTTTGGGGGGCCTTAGCAAAAAAAAAAAATGATCAAAATCTGTGGTACCGTTTTTGAGAAAATCAAAAACAAAAAAATGGTTCCTTGGGGGGTACCCTCAATAACCATTTTTCGGAAATTTTTTTTCAACCATTACCTAGCTTTAACTGAATGAAATTTTTTTGTGTTTTTATTTCTTAAATCTGTCGAACAGTTTTTGAGAAAAAAAAAATATTTATAATATTTCGAAACAAATTCGTATGGCAGGCAGTGGCGGCTGTACCTTAAGTGCGCTCGTGCGCTGAACCACCAATTCAAAAGATTAAAAAATTACAAAATATTACTGCATCTTTATTTTGAGATTACCATATTAATATTTATTTTTTAAACATACAAGAACATAAACAAGTAAAATTTCCAATTATGACGAAATAATGTAAGCGCTTTGCTTTACTATTAATATTAAGACTTACTTTCCCTGCAAGTAAAAATTCTCGTGCGCTTCGGCGAGCGCACGAGGACTGCTAATATAACTTGTATGAATTACAAGCTAATATCCCTGACGCGTGAGACAAAAGATATTTCATTGAAATGTATCGAGAAATAAGCCTGCTCTCGTGCAGCGCACGAGAACCAAAGATTAACGAGAGCAACCGATGTTTGACTAGAATGCGCTGCGCCTGCGAATATGCAATGTTGTTTCGCTCTATCCGTGACTGGTTAAATAATGTTGATTTGTAGGAGTTAGGTTAGTAATTGTTTTTTATTTTTTTTTGGTTCGATTCTGTACTGTGTACAGTGTGTGGTGTGGGATAAAATGAACAGTGATTAGGTATGTATATTAAAGACAGTAATAAATCTTTTTAAAATAAAGTTAATATAAAATTAGCCAGATCGCCAAGGCCCTTTTTAAATTTTACATGCAATAGTTTTGGCGGAGTTTCGATTTAGACAGAAACCTGAATCCACGATTTGACGCATTTAAGTGAAAAAATAAAAAAACATGATTCCTTGCTAAATGTAATAAGTGTGTCAGTTTTATATGGTCGAAATTCTTCGAGCAATTATACAAAATAATAAAAAATCAACATATACATGTAAATTGTTGTTTTTTTGCGATTTCTAATCTTAATACCTACTTAGTGAGCAAGTAAAGTGCACCACCTGTTCAACAACCCACCAGCCGCCACTGATGGCAGGTACCGTTATTTTTGATCTTAACAAAAAAAAGAAAAAAACGTGTGGGGGGAAAAAATCAAAACGCATATCTACCAAGTTTGAAGAAAATCGGCTGAGCCGTTTAGGCTGTAGTCGAACTGACAGACAGACAGACAAATTTGCCAGACCACCTTTTTTAGTCTTTGCTATCATCGTAATGTAAACTTTGATCAAAATCTCGAGTTATTTTTTTTTTACGAATGCATAACTTGCCTTATAGTACCTATGTATAAGTCGCAAGTAAAAAGAATATCCGTATATTTAATAAACTTATGTACAATACTATTCCTAAAGTATGTATTTTTTTTGTTCGAAATAAGGTTTTCCTAAAACAACCACAACGTTCCTCAGCGATTCCAGCAATTTTTATACTTGCTACTGCTCTTCGTTTCATTAGCGAAGGAAGTTACCAAAAGTGTAGTGCTTTTAATTTAGGGCTGACTCAATCGATAGTGTCAGTTGTATTAAAAAAGTGGTAGATGTGATTGAGGAACTCATTTGAGGAAAATGCATAAATGCTCAGCTAACATAGAGCAACAAGTCGTTCAATAATTGTGATGGCCATGTAGTTTTCAAACTAAAATACACTCAATTCATTCTATTTTTATTAAAATTGTTGTTTATTTTACTGTTTTGTGTCCATATTTTTTATCCGAATGCAGATTCTTTCATTAAAATGTTCTGCACAACTGCTTAAAACCAGTTGTTTGATTTTGACGCTTATTACAACGGAAGCACAACTCAACTTACTTACATAATACAAAGAGACAACTGAAAAGTCGGCCATTTTGTTAGTTGTCTGCTAAATGAAAACTGGAGCCTGTTTCTCAAATCATACACATCATACATTGTATGATATTGACAGTTCTGCTGTATGATTTCTGTTTCTCAGTTTTGTTGTATATGATACGCTGTCATACAACAATGTATGACCGAAGATTACAATGGAAATATTGGAATGTTGTATGATTCTGATTCTCAGAAATTTATCATACACATCATACAGCAAATTAACCTACAAATTTTCATACATTTAATACAACACAAAATTCTGTCGTAAACTGCATATATGTACATACAACATGAAAAGGAAATATACAAAAGTTAGTATTTTTTTTAACTAATAAAATAATAACAATTTTGAATTAATTTGCATTGTTTTCTTTTCTACAGTCGTCCAAAGAACAAAAAATTCTAGTGCTGCAGTCATTTCTTTGAAAACAAGAATTTTTTGTTTGTGGAAAGTTCTCACTGGCTTGACACTCAGAAATCCAAATTATCTCGTAGTTTTACAAGAAAATTTTATGTTTGAAGTGAAATCCACCTAGGAGACTCAAAATAAATAAAACCCCCAGCCTTGAGCCATGAAGCTAGTCCTATTAGTTTTTAAAATTAATTTGTTCATTTATTCTCTGATTAATAAATAATAATAATAATAAATAGAACCATAGAAGCATTTTTCTGATTATTCCAAGAATTTTATTTTTGTAATCAACTATTACAATCAATTACAATTATTAATCAAAGAATATGGTTTACATTATTGTATAGTAGTTCCATAGTTTTAAATATAAATTATCTCCCACATTACTTTTAAATTAGTAAAACTTTAGTTTTTTTATCTAACAATTAACTTTTTTATTTCGCAAGAAAGCAAAGTTGAGATTTATATTAACCTAACACTCAAATAATAATGAAATGTCAGAATCATACACATCATAAAACAATACAAATGTCATACAACACTTTCAGTGAAATCCTTTGAGTATATAAATAGTACTTGAAGTTGTGATAGGGGTCGCTGTCTCACTTTCTGTAAGTTAAGGAGCCTGTTTAGATTGGGAAGATTGAGTACGGACTCACGGCAATTTGTAGGCAAGAAAAGTGCGGGGTGAGAGGTCTCGTGAGGCATGAAGAAAACATAAAAACTGGACTCGTGAGTACTGTTTCATAACCGAAACGTTTCGTTTTATTTCATTTTGTCCATTTCAATTTGTCAATTTTCAAGAAAACAACAGCTGTCTGTCTATAAAAGTATTTAATTTTGTTCGTGTGAATTTTTTAAGGAAAAAAATGACGAATTGGACAAAAGAGCAAACAAGTTTCCTGATAAATATTTATTAATGACGATAAAAAAATGTTTCGATTCAAATAATTCCACGTAAAACCCATCGTGAGGCGCCTCAAAGTTTTTTTAATGTAAACACGATGGTACTCACCAGTCCGTACTCAATCTTCCCAATCTAAACAGGCTCAAGGATACAGCCGTATCCTCCGATTTGTGCTTACCTTCTCCTCGCATATAGTTCTCCGTCACATGTGATATGAAGCACTCGGCAATAACTTTGTCTTACACAAATTTGAGTAGCGCCCCCTATGATAGTCACGCATTTCGAATAGAAACGAGCCCTCCATATTATATATACTCAAAGGTGAAATCTGAGAAACAGAAAATTGTAAAGGGTTTTCCAATAAGAGGTGTTATTTTGATATTCAAAGAAAAATGGCATTTTTGGAGATAAATGATCGGATGTTTATTTCATTATAAAGAGGAAGGTATGCCGTTAATAATGGAACACAAGATCAGCCAAATGGCCGCCAAGACCACGCTTACAGGACCATATCCTTTTCATGAAATTTTCCATAACCAAATCGCAAAGTGGCTGCCCTATGTCCTCGATAGCCTCACGAATTTCATCTTTGAGGTCTTGAATCGACGCTGGGCTGTTGGCGTAGACCTTATCTTTCACGTGGCCCCAAAGGAAGAAGTCGCAAGGTGTTAAATCACAAGATCTCGGTGGCCAATTGTGATCACCTCTTCGAGAGATAACACGGTCCGGAAACTTTTCCCGTAAAAGATGGATGGTTTCATTGCTTGTGTGGCACGTAGCGCTGTCTTGTTGAAAGTAAACGTTGTCCAGATCAATACCATCCAATTCAGGCCATAAAAAATCATTAATCATCTCTCGATAGCGCAATCCATTGACCGTAACTGTTGCTCCAGCCTCATTTTCGAAAAAGTAAGGTCCAATGACCCCGCGGGACCATAAACCGCACCAAACAGTCACGCGTTGAGGATGGAGAGGCTTTTCAACAATAACTCTTGGGTTTTCCGAGCCCCAGATGCGACAGTTTTGCTTGTTGACGTAGCCTCCGAGGTGGAAATGGGCCTCATCAGTCAAGATGATTTTTCGATGAAATTCCGGTTCATTTTCATGCATTTCAAGGACCCAATCAGCAAAGACACGACGTTGTTGATGATCAGCCGGCTTGAGTTCTTGTGTTAACTGAACTTTATAAGCCTTAAGACCCAAGTCTTTATGCAAAATACGGTGTAATGACGTTTGTGGAATGCCTAATTCCAAAGAACGACGAGGAATGGACAAACCTGGGTTTTCTTCAACACTTTGGGCTACAACAGCAATATTCTCAGTTGTTCTTGAGCGACGTGCACGGGTTTTATTCTTCACATCACTAACTTGTCCCAACAGCTCGAATTTGTCCACCAATTTCTGTATTGCGGTCCGACAAGGTGCTTCACGACGACCCAAAAATGTTTTAGTTTTACGAACCGTCTCTGCCAAATTTTCACCATTTTTATAGTGAATTTTAATAATTTCAATGCGTTGTTGAAGCGTGTATCGTTCCATTTTTATTAATAGCGTAGTTTCTACTTGTCAAATATCAAAAAATGACAGCTTCAAAAGTGACAGCTACCGAAATAGCGGGCTATTCAAAATAACACCTCTTATTGGAAAACCCTTTATGATGTGTATGATGTATACAAATGTTGTATGTTGTATGAAATGTATGATGTGCATGATCTGAGAAACAAGCCCCTGGCTGTGCTTTGACAGACAACTGGCTGTGATCGATAATACCAATTCTAAGAATTACAACAAAACTATAGTTGAGTTGTCTTCCATAATAGTTGGGGTATCAAATTTTCTTCTTAAAAATGCTTTAAAAATTTTGTTTATAAAAAGCTTATTTTTTTAAGAAACCACTACGACGATTTTTAAGAAGTTCTTTTTATGCTGACTGAGATGGATGTTCCCAAACTTTATAAGTACTGCAAACGAACGATTGTGGCGACATCTTAAGCATAGCGATATTATTTGTTAGATATTATCTCTGCTAATTTTAATAATAAAATATTCTCTTCTTTACTACTTGTTTTTGTATCTTATCCTACTCTCCACCGTAAAATCGTGCGCTAATTTCAGCGCCACCACCAGAATAGCGTTGCAAGTTACGACTTGGAACAAAGCATTCCAAACAGTAAAAAAGAATTCAAGCAATCAAAAGACTTTATGCGGTAAAAAGAATTCAAGCAGTTAAAAGACTCCAAAGCAGCCAAATGATTGCTTTCAATGCAATCAAAAGACTCCATCACTGCAAAGAATGTAAAAGACTTTTAAAACACTTCCAAGAATGCAACCAGTTAAAAAGTATTGCAATCTTTTTACTTCAAGTCTTTTGACTGGTCTAAATGATTTTATTACTAAGGACTTCAAAATTAACTGGGAATTTTTGTTTAAAGTTAAGTACTAACATGAAGTCGAAATATTCAAAAAAAAAAATAACTCTTTTTCATCATTTTACTGCAATACAAAAAAGAATGCATTCTTTTACAGCTCTGCCGCTTGGTAGGGATCGTCTTTCTTGAAGATTGGAAAAATTATGCTCTTTCGAAAGCTAGTTGGATTATCTCCTGTTTAAAAAATTCGAGAATCATTTGCATATTTGAAGAATTCAATTGATATGCCGTCCATTCTCAGGGCTTTTCGGTCCTTGCTTTTAACTAACCAGAGTTTGACTTCTTCTTGGGTAAAGGCTCTGTCCAAGAGATCGCACTTTGTATCCAAAACTGCACATTGAAAACCAGACTGATGTATGGAGTTGGATATTTTAAAAGTATTGTTCCAATTTAGTCGGTGGTGATATTTAGACCAATTTTAACCTTTTTTTATATTTTTCTTGTTGAGCTGTTTCCATATAGTTGCGGCGTCCCTACATTGGCATATTTCATCTGCCAAGGTCCTTCGTTACATGACTGGCATTGCGTTCGTTTAGAATTTTTTTGTTGCAATTTAACAAATTTTTGTTATTTAAAAGATAAAACTTTCAAAGTTCAATTATAGGTGGATTTGAATGCATCATGTCGGAAATACAAAGTAAATCTAAAAAATTATTATTAATGTTTTGCGAGTTCTAAGATATAAGAACTATTCCGAATGTTTTCCTTCGAATCTTCCCATCCTATTTTTTACCTCCGCCTTTCTTTAACATACCTAACATAAATGTTAAAAAAATCCTCGCAAGGTACGAGTACATGTAATTTTTTATTATTTTAACGCAGTTAATTTTTGCTGCACGTGATATCATTCGAATTTAGTCTTTTAGTCCAATAATTCTATATTTACAATAAGGGCCTTAAACGCATTTACCTCCTTTATATTTGCCTCACCAGTGAGTTTCCGTTTCAAAGTTCCATAAAAATACACCAACAATGCTTTGAATTTATTTTTATTTATATAATTCTTTGTTTAGCGATTTTTAAATATTTAAATTTCTTTTTGCAATAATTTAATCAATCATTTTATTATTTTAAATTTATCTACCGAAACGAGTTTGTTCATAATTTGTGTGTTTCAATTAAAATACTACTTTTTAACATAACATTATTTTCAAACCTTAGATATAATTGAGTTAATTTTTTTCTTGTATTTACATAAATTTATATTTAACATTTTTTAAAAAGAATGTTTAAGGATTTTTTATATGTACGTTTATTCATTAATTTAAAATTTACATATGTATATAATTAATGATATGATTGCTACGTACATACATATGTATGTGTAGTTTCTTGCATGTATTTAAAGAACAACATTGTAATAAAGTTATTTTTTATAAAAATAAAATTAAATCAAACTTAAATAAAGCAGTATAAGCTAAATTTTTTCTTAAATTCTTTATTTTATTATTGCAATCCGTTGGCAAGTATTTGTTTTCATATTTTTATGCAACGCTGGTTTTTTTATTTATTTATTTTTGTTAAATTAATATAAATTGAAAGCTTAAAGTAAAAGGTTCGCAAAATTGCAAAATATTTTTGTTTTGTTATTATTTTTGTATTTTGCTTAGAACCTAAAACAGTCTTTTTCTTCATTGAATATTTGTATAAAACAAAATATTAGCTAGAGTACATAAAAAGCAATAGTTTTATAAATAACGATAATACCTTGTTTAACTTAATATAAATGTTTTACTATTAAAATGCACAATTAATTATAATTTATTAAAAAAATACAATTGGTTAAAGATAGATACATACGAGTATATAGAAAAAAATAATTGTAACTTGAAATCAAAGTTTTCGATGCGGGGATTCTAGATGTGTCGAATAGAAGAAACTTGCAGTAGGTACCGAGTTTATGTCAATTTGATTATATTTTTAATTTCATGAACTTCATTCGGCTTAAGAAGAATTCAAAGAAAGGTCGGTGGTAGCTAAGTGCCTTTTGCCATCGATGTAAGATTTCCAGACCTGGGAAAGAAAAGGTTATTTTTATGCAAAACAAAAAAAAAAAACAATTGAATACAAGAAGCAATGAAATAGAAAATCAAACATATGTACCTAACATGCTAAGCCCTGTCATACTTTTTAATACTACGAGTAAGTAATTGTTTTCAGTCAGTCACAGACATTGGTGTAAAACCTTTCGAACGTAAAGAAAATCTATGTTTTTTCGTGTGCCTTTCAAATGAAAATTCTGTAATGTACAACAGCAATTTTGTTTAAAAAAAAAAACAATGAAAACGAAAATTTATCTGTTTCTCAAAACGCGAAGGCCGATTTTTTTAATGTGTGCGCATTAAAGGGGTTTATACTACTCTTAAGATGATTAACACAGTGCGAGCCTTACAGAAATAGGGATGCAAATTAGTTTTCTACTAAGCTGGAGGGAAAAACAAAGACATGGAAGGCATTCCACATTCATGCGGCGAAGCTAAAGAGTCTCTACTTGAAAGTACGGTTAAAAAAGCCTTTTAGCTATTGTTGTTGCCAATTTATACAGCGTTAATGAATAATGCTGCTGGAATCCTGTTTCTTGAAGAAAAAGTATAATACACAAACCATCATAAGTTATTTAAAATCTGACAATGAAGGCTGATCAGATCATAACGTAATAAACACAAAATCACAAAATTCAATTCGAAACTCAAATCTTCAACTGTGGCTTCGCAAAAAATCGTGATTGACTATCATTTTTCCATCCATTTTCTAAGATACCGATATCCCACAAAATCGAAAAATTTGCTGGCGGATGTTTTCATCTTTATCCAGAAGAAAAACGTACCATCAAGCTGCCTGCTTGACATATTAAATAGAATTTTCGATAAATGAGTAATTCATAACAAATGTTATAAAAGTAAAAACTATATAAAAATATTATGCAAGACTTGATAGCATTCAGTTTTGCCTACAGACACACCCCAGAGGGATTTTGTCCTTTATTTTTTAAACCAAAAATAACGGTTCTTGCAATTTTTTTCGAAATTTTATAAAATATTTAATAAAAAAACTCACAAAATTTCCTTTAATTAAAGCTACCACCGCCAAAGTTCCCCAAGAGTTTGGATAATATTGTGTATTAAAATTAAAAAAAAAAAATTCTCAAAACGGTCATAGTTTTTAAAATTTGACAATTAAATTTTTTTTAATACAATCTTTAATTTATCTAAAAATAACGATATTCACGGTAAAATGGTTTAGAAATAGTTTTTGAAAATCGTATTTTATCGAAAATGTCGCCTAGAATTTTTATACATTTTTTTCTTTCAATTCCATGCTAGCTACACACGAGGCAACCGTTGCAGCAACGTGTTTCGTTTGTTCACTACACACGTGGCAATTCTTGCCGCAACATTAGAATCATTTTTTCGAATTTTCAATTTCTTTTAAAAAGTTTGAAAAACATTGCATTTCAAAACCATTGCGGCCATCGATTGTGATGAAAGAAAACTTCGCTGACATTTATGTATGTATGCAGGATCAATTTAATCTAAAAAAAGCTTCCCAACATCGATCGATAATTCAGTCCATTAACTATTAATAATTACTCTCTTCTTATGTCGTGTATAACTTACCAAGTATCTTGAGGCATGGAGAAACGACAATGTTTGCTGATGATGTACAATATCTCGAAAGAACAGCACTGGGTCTAATTGAAATGGCGTTTATAATATCAACACAGATCTGAAGGCTTTATTTGAATGATCTGGCGCTAATGGGTTTGTTCTTAATCCGCCTGAGACTAAATGTCTCGTCATTTTGAATAAGACTTTAGACTTAAGTTATTTTCCGACAATATTCCTAAACAATACTCCAGTTGAGTTGTTGATTCTAAATTTACATTGATTAAATACCTCACTAATCTGTGTATGACAAACAGCTTTCAAACAAAGCTTAGAGGACTTTATATATGTAGGTGCAGTAAGTCTACGTCTAGTCGGTATAAAACACGCACGTGTCGTGTTCATCTTCCATTATTCATCAAATTTAAATGGTTTTGTGCTTTTTGTTTTGAGTCCGTCATAGTGATTTTTGTAAAAATTTTACATGAATACCAAAGTTCAGAGTATGTAACTTAATTATTATACAAAAATATATATGTTTTTCAAGTGTTCAGTTATTTTTTACTAAAACTTCTAAAACTTTAGAAAAAAAGTATTCTTTGTTATAGTTCAGGGTATGGTCGGGCAATTTTTTTTGTTTGTAATAAACTTCACACCTTTGTTGTGCTGTCCAGCTAAAAAAAATTTCGCCCATAATTTTACATTTTTTTTTAAATATAGTTTTTGTTTCTGTGTTCTTTATTCTTATTTTATGGGTTTATGGATTGACTTATGGGTTGTCTTTTTTGTATTAGGTTTGGTCTCATCCGAGATCCAAATGTCAAGAATGTCATTGTATAAGCTTTTTAAAGATAGCTTGTATCGAAAGTTGGATCAAAAACTTTTGGACATGGAAGACAAAGTTAAGGAGATTACAAAATATCCCGAAAATGAGTCGAAGATCATAAATAAAGACATTTTAAGTTAGATTTTAACCTCAAATGGGCTTTAGCTAATAGCACAGAAAAACGTTTTCTAAGTAAAAATAAAAACTGGTTAGATAGTACCATAAAATTACATAGCTGGAAACCAATAACATCATCAAAAGCAGGGCGGCCAAACAAGCAGTTTCAGAAATTAAGTGATTGCAGCAAGAAGCATAGAATAAAAGATCTTTGAGAGCAAGTTTCTGTTCAAGAATTAACATATGCTGCCCTTGTGCCATCGAAAAGCAGGGAATATCGAAGCATCAAAAATAATAAAAGACGTCACTGCCACTCCTACAAGGGCTAACAAATTAAAAAAAGCGATTTGTGAGGGTTAAATAGTATCTGCAAAACAACATTCAGCTTCAGAAGCCCAGTCACTTTTGATTGACTGTGATTTGACTAACAGACTATACGAGATTCTACGTGAATCCAACAAAGCTATATACCCCTGTTATTCTTTAATAAAAGAAGCAACAAAGGAATGTTATCCGAGGGCAGAGTCCATGCATGCTACAGAAACATGTGCCGAAGTTCAACTTCAAGATTTATTGAACCACACAGCTTCCAGGCTGTGTAAATATCTGGAAGATGTTCTTAAAACTTGTACACCAGAAGAGTTGCTTGGTATGGAATTAATAATGAAATGGGGTTGCGATGGCCGTCAACAGAATCAATTTCAACAATTTTTTCAAAACGATTCAGGAGCTGATGACTACAACATATTTCAAAGCTCATTAGTTCCAATCAGATTACAATCTTTGATAATAAATCGAAAATAAAAATTGTGTGGCAAAACCCAACGGACGGAATAGAAATGAATGTTTCCACATACCTTGCTTCCGACTATGGTAGATGCAAAAGAATGCAATGCTGCCACAAATACAACCTCAACTATGCGGTGTTATATATTCAGATTCGGTATTTCAACTTTACATGCAAAAATTAGATTATTTCAGACCGTCTTACATATCGCCTACAAATTTTCATAATGAAGTTAACTAAAGAAAATATACATATATTCAAGGAGAAAACAGGGCTCATAGCAGATGTCCCTAAATCTGGTTTAGGGAACTCAAACTCGGAACATACATCCAGAAGATTTTTCAGCGATCCTGAAACAGCTGCTGAGATCACAGGGATTGATGTATGTCTCTCTCTAAGAATTATTATATAGAAGCAATTTCGTCTGGACACGAAATCCATTATGAAAAATTTGCAAGCTTCGCTCATAAAACCGCGGAATTATATGTTGAATTATATGGGTGGCATCCCATGACACGTACACTATATAAAATTGTTGTACATGGTCCTGCTTTAATAAAACATGCACTACTTCCTATCGGGCAGCTCTCAGAAAAGGCTGCCGAAGCAAGAAATAAAAATTTCCGATCATAAAGGATCGATTTTACAAGAAAGTTCTCCAGAGTAGTTTGTAACGAAGATGTCTTCAAAAGACTTTTGCTGACCTCTGATCCATTTACGAGCTGTGGACGAAAACGGCAAAAGGTGCGCATTAGTCAGCCTTTCTTACAAGAAACCAAAGAATTATTTGTCGAAGTTGGTCCTGAAGAAGAAAATATGTATGTATATGAGTATTGTACAAATAACTACATTAAAATTAAAATGAAAGTAATATTGTTTCTCAAATAAATTTCTATTTTTTTTTTTTTCATATTATTGGGTTTATTGTTCAATAATATATTTAAAAGGACATTTTAGATCATATTCATTAAAAAAATCATATAAAATAATTTGGACCGGATTTTAGGGGCAAATACTCCTGTGCGCGGTGTGAAATTTTTTATAGTTTACGCCGCACCTCCATTAGCAATATTTATTTCTGACATTATATCAGACACTATATCTGAAGTTTATATTTCTTTAACTCTGTGGGCAAATTATGTCGTGATTATTCATTCCTCGCCATAATCTCACCAGGTTAGTCACGTCGTTTGATTTTAGCGATAAACGCAGTGGAAAAACTGGAAGAGGCAAAACGGGAAGAATACAAAAGGAAGCACAGGTTTTGGGTCAATCCATTTTTGAGCAAAAGAGATTTGCACGACCTTGAAGAACATTTGCTCCAAAACATAATTGAGTAGTCCCACAAGCATGAAAAGTCTCTGACTGCCCTAACTAATTTAAAAAAAAAAATAATCAAAATACTTACTATTTTCAATGTTTAATTCTTTTAGTGTTAATTTTGGCCTGCAAACAACCAAACAACATTATGTATGTACTCCAACAGACAGTAAATGGTAGAAAAATTACATCTTGGCTTAACAAGACATAATTTCTATACGAAGTAAAAACATAACATGAGTTTGTCAATGAAATGAAGGAATGTTACATGAAAATGTGGGAATTGGTGTCAAGACTCGACGTCTTGTGAGAAATTTGTGTCTAGTGAAGTCACAAGTCACGAAACGTCAAAATTTATATCTGCATTTATTTCTTCTACGAAGACAAGAAATAAATAGAAAAAATGATGTCTAAAAATAACAAAAATCGAGACATAAGGAGGCTCCACAAGAAATATTGGCTACATGACACATTTCTTGGAATCATTTATTTCAAGTGGAGGCTCAGTGTTAGATGCTGATTCGCAGAGTAAATTTAACGTTGTTTTTAACAATGCAGCTCGTTATGTTTTGGGACTTCAAAGATTTGACCATATTTTAAATTATACGAAGTCTTTATGGATTTAGCTCTACCAACATACGAGTACTAACATTTAAAACGCTTACTATGTTATTTAAAATTGTCTATAGAAAGCAACCAGCGGACCTCTATAACCATATACATTTTCTATCTTCTGACAGAACCTATACCACGCTTTACTTGTCAGTCTTCTTTTCGAAAGTTTTTCGTTAGTGTCATTCGTCTTTGAAATTCGTTGCCACGTCAACTAAGAACAGGTAATCTAAAACAATTTCAGAGAAATTTAACGAATTATTTTTCAAATTAATTTATGTTTTAATTCATTAAATGAACTAGTTTATATTTTAAATCATTTGAATGTAAGGCGGAAGTCTTTTGTTGCCGGGTCGATTGTTGTACGATAAAAAATAATATATAAATAATATATGTAACTCTATACCTACAAATATACATACATAATATGCGGATCTATCTATTAATTAACGTAATTCCAACAACAAGGCTTAATTATCTAAAAGATGTTTATCTTAATGTTAAGTTCTGCTTTAAACCAATAAATAGTAAGGAGTAAACTAAAAAGCTCCCACCTGCATGGCTCAATGACACGTCAATGCAAAAGCCTATGCCAACTATGACTCGTTGCGAATGAAGAGACTCTTCCAGTATTACTCTTGGATGTAACAGTTTTGTTTCCCCTATATTTTCGGCATTTTTTTAAAAACGTTGGGCCTTACCAATAAACAAATTTAGAGACGACTTTAATATTTGCGCAAAATTAATTATTATTTAATGGACTCTATATAACTGACCATACATGTTACATTTTATTTTTTAAGTTCCGTACAATAAATTCTTCATAACTTGGAGTCCACTTATATAGAGCTCATTACATAGTGGTTCATTTAACTCAAATATTAAAGTCCTCTCTAAATTTGATTATTGGTAAGGCCCGTTGTCCGAGAGTCTATCGATTCGTATTTTAGAACAGCAGATTAAAATTGACAGTTAAATGATGGCGCGAAATTTAAAACGAAACTTCTTGTTGGAAGAACATTTATTTAACGTTATAAGCTATCATCGATTTGAAAAAATTTCTTTGCCAAGTGATACTATTGTTTCGTATTGGTCCTGCTTCTACCCATGTAGACCATTTATTTTCTAAGGGTAAGGAAAATGCCTTAAACACCCAACTATGATAAGCATACGAAATCCAATTTAATCGAACCATTTTCAATTAAATGTATCCATCCAGCTCTATAAACATTCAAAATCTCAAGAACCGGGCCTGAGGGCACCCAAAATTATGCAAAGGCTCACTCTTGTCTTCTCGTGTTAAAAAGAAAAAAAAATTTCAATCTTTAATATCAGGGATAAACCCATTTCAATTATATTTTTACTTGCGACTTATAGATGGGCGATTCCGCTGTAGACGATTTTTGACACCAATTTTTGAATTACAATATTTTTTACTTTTTTTGATAAATATTCAAAGTAGAAATACTATATTTAATAATAAAAACAAAAACTGAGACCTATCTTATAGAGAACATTTTTGTTTGCGCTAGGCAACATTATCATACGAAGAGTCTGGACGAACTGCAATTATTATAACTGGTAACATAAGCTCAAAATAGCTATTTCCGACAGTTTTAAGTCATGCTTTACTCAATAGACGTATGAAGCAAGATGCCATTTAATCGTTTGCATAAAAACATGTACGAATTTGTTATTATATTTTTAGCATTATTGATTGCAAATAGCCATTGTAAGTTTGTTGCACCCGCGATATAAAAGATATAAAAGTTTACTTTTTTGGCAGAAATAAAGTGCTAGCGTTTTGAAACTTTCTAAAAGTAAGAAGAAAACAAAACTAAAATTAAATCAGTCGTTATTAGGAATATATTGTACGTTGAACGACAGAAAACGTTGATTTAAATTGGTTGCACCCGCGATCCCAATATTAAGATCGCGGGTGCAACTTATTGACTACTAACATTATAACGTGATTCATTGTATTTTATTGATAAAATATGCTTTGAATAATAATTTCTGCTGTTCACGTTTTTTTTTAACTATGTAATATAATATTTTGTTCTTTTTTGTATAAAAATATATGGTTAAATGGAAGTGAAATAAGAAAAAGAGACTGCTTTACAGAAAATTGACAAAAAATTAACAAATATGCTGAGCTTCATGCAGAAAAAGGACTCTTGATTTAATGTGGAGAGATGTATTGAAAGAGAAAATTAGGGCAGATACAAATTTTAAAATTCTGACCAGAATCAGACAAAACGAAAAAATGCAGGCAACACAAAAAAAGGCAGACACTCATTACACCAGTCCCTGTAGACTGAAAAAGTCGCACAAGTGAAACGTAATCGATCAAGGAGTCCCACTAACGTAGTTGAAGTGGTAAAAAAATTATTTAAAAAAAAAAAAACTGATTCCACCAAAGCAATGCCTAAAAAACTGAAGGATGACAGGTGATTTCTATAAAAGGGATAATATTAGCAGACAAGTGCCGGGTATAAAAGATGTGAAATCGATTAAGTCGGAAGTTAAGAATCGAGAAAAGTACAATGACCATGAGCATTCGTGAAGTTAAGTTTTCGACGTTTTTATTGAGTCAGAAGACGAAGCATTAAATTCTAAATCTCCAACAGGGTCTTTGAGCCCCCTATATTACCAGTAGATCCATGCTCTAAAACACCGTTCTGTTCTTACAGCAGCAGTATTTCCAAAAGTTATTTGCGCAGGTTTGTACGTTCTTGCACCAGGTAGGCTCCAATATCACAATATCGTTATGTGGGGTTATCCTTAACCGATATCGATGAAGATGGAGTACTTCTAACATACATATATGTATTTTCGAAAAAATATTGAAGTATTTGAAAAAAACAAAATTATAATTAATAGAGAAGGGTACTGACTTGTTACATATGTGCCTTATTTTATATTTTTTCCAGTTTTTAAATCAGTTTACTAATTTAAGTTAGACGCGTTGCACCCGCGATATTTTGATGTTGCACCCGCGATTGATTTAAAAGTTAATATTTCGTTGCTTACTTTTGTTTTCTATCTTTATTTTTATTTATTTAGTTAATTGAATCAACGTTGTTCAATATATGTAAGAATAGCATGATAAATGTTTCACAATTAACAGAATTTGTGTTTTTTGTACTATGATCTAGAAAAGTCGGGCCGATTTTGTTGCACCCGCGATCGCACTTTAAAACCATTTTTCTGCCAAATTATTTATTATATTTTAGAATTCTAAATGGATTAAAAGTAAATAGGTGAAAATGTATTCCTTCAAGTAATAATGTCATTAAATATTTTGCTTATTTTATTATTAAATGTACTTCAAATGAGTCTAAATGTTGCACCCGCTATAATGGAATCGCCCAGATACTATAAGGCAAGTTATGCATTCGTAAAAAAAATCGAACTCGAGATTTTGATCAAAGTTGACATTACGATGATAGCGAAGACCAAAAAAGTGGGTCTCGCAATTCTGTCTGTCTGTCTGTCTGTCTGTCTGTCTGTCGGTTCGACTACAGCCTAAACGGCTCGGCCGATTTTCTTCAAACTTGGTAGATATGGGTTTTAATTTTTTACCCCCGGACGTTTTTTTCTATTTTTTTTTAAGACCAAAAATAACGGTACCTGCCATACGATTTTTT
This sequence comes from Chrysotoxum bicinctum, assembly GCA_911387755.1. NCBI lineage: Eukaryota > Metazoa > Arthropoda > Insecta > Diptera > Syrphidae > Chrysotoxum > Chrysotoxum bicinctum. The sequence continues at coordinate 38,919,848 of OU426988.1, forward strand.
TTCGAAATTTTATAAATATTTTTTTTCTCAAAAACTGTCCCACAGAATTTTTTAAAAAAAATTCCAAAAATTTCATTTGGTAAAAACTAGCTAATGGTTGAAAAAAATTTTACAAAAAATTGTTATTTTCGGTAGCCCCCCTGGGTCCATTTTTTTGTTTTTGATTTTCTCGAAAACGGTACAGTCGATTTTAATAATTTTTTTTATGCCAAAGCTCCTCCAAAGTTTGAATATTATTACATATTCAAATTTTCAATTTTTAATTTTTTGGATTTTTAAAAAAAAAAATCAAAATTTTTTTTTGGAATCTCAATATTTCGAAAACACCATGTTCGATTTTTTTCAAACTTGGCAAATAAAAGTTTCTTAATATAATCTACAAGATTTGAGAAAAAAATTTTGTTTTATTTAAAACTAACGTTACCTTTCATACAAATTTTAAAAAATGGTTTTCGAAAATCGCATTTTTCTCGAAAACGGTTCCGAGAATTTTGCTAAAATTTTTTTTCTTTTGATTAATCTTTATAATTTATAATTCAATAAAAAAAATTTTAAATCTAGTTATTACTGACTGTACCTACCATAGAACGATTTTTTCGAATTTTGAATTTCTCATTATCGACTTAACGGATTTTAATGAAATTTTTTATAATAAAGCTCCTAAAAAGTTTAAAAAACATTGCATTTAAAAACTTAAGAAAAAATATTTTTTTCAATTTTTAGAAAAAAAAGTAATTTTTTTTTTGAAAAATTTGAAAATTTGATATCTCAAGAACGGCTTAGTATTTTTTTTGGAAATTAGACTTTTATTCGTACAATAATAAAAACTTAAGGTTGGCGTACCAAAATTTTTTCTTAAAAATGTTTTAAAAAATTTTTACATAAAAGCTTATTTTTTTAAGGAACCACTACAAAGACTTATAATTTTTGTTCCTGCATGAATTAATATTTGCATATCATTCTGTTTTTATCTCTTACTACTTAAAGAATTAAAAAAAATTCATTTTATCCTTATGAACAGTTTTCTCTAATAACATTCGTTTTTAAAATTCCTAGTCTATTACATAGGAGCAAGTTCGTGCGACCCAGTCGTGCATTTTATTTTAATTGAGAAGGCTACTCCCGGTATAAAGACTTTTACCTTGACCTTCAAGTAGTTTTGGGCTCCTGGACTGAATTCCCAAATTTGAACGTTTAAATTATATTTACCTGCAATTTTAGTTATAAAGGACGAAGAGCAATTCCTGGTCGTTGTTCACTGGTAACTAGTATCACTTTTATATTTGTTCAAAAATTCCCTACCCCATCGGATGAGAATTTTATTAGAAATAATTCTACTTCGACGTCGCTATTACATCTCGTTCGGTTTCCCAAATTGGTCGTCTTTTATTGTTGTGCTGTTGGTGATGTGATTGATTTTGGTACTGAATTTGGTATTGTTTATTTTGATGATGCCATCCCTGATGAAAGCGATTTCGTCGTAATGATGGCGTATCTCGACCATAGGATTGGATGAATTGAGATTGTTGTTGGATTGGCTGTTGTTTCCATGATTTTCTTTTGGTGTGGTTGGTCCATCTGTGCACAAATATCAAAATTAAATTAGCCAATTCAAAGAAGTACACATTTAAGTGATATTTAAAAAGCACACAATGAGTTAAAATTGACAAATGGATTTTAAACGACAAGTAGAAGTTTAAAATATTGATTTTTGATTTAATTCATATCAACATGCATCATGATGCTCAAGGCAAGGACAATTAAATTCGGAAAGGAAATAATCAAAAATTTTCATCAAAAGCTGGAATGTAGGTACTCCCTCGTTGCAAAATCGGTTTTATAGAGAAAGTTGGTTCATATGTATGAGTAGTCTAATATGTTAATAAAATGTATTGTAATTTATTATCAAGGTAAAATGGAATATATCCAAAATGAATCTTTCGGTTTATTGTAAATATTTAATAATATAATGTGCTTATATTGCAGCGGTAAGTTTATTTATTTAGAAAATGATATCATAAAATGACTTGGACTTTGATTAAGTTTTATTTTGGTTCCATTTGTTAAGAAAATACTTGTCCAATAGTTTACCTATACACATAACAGAAGTTTTTATTAAATTTCTGACTTTCTCACAACGACTCAACGGATTTCTATAAAAAGTTTTTGATGCAGCAGGTTTCAGAAAGCGCTTTCAATATTGCATACTAACATTTTAAAAAGAGTAAAAAAAAAAAAAATTTAATTAAGAATTAAAAAGAATAATCACTTGGATATCACTTGTTTTTCTTTTTTATTTATAAAATATGTACATAGAAATTAGGATAAATAAGGGAGGGATGCGCCGACAAAAGACTGGTTTATTCAGTAAAAACTGACTTAAAAGTTTTATTTTATATCAATAAAATGAAAGTAAAAATCAAAGTTAAATAATTCAAAAAATAAGAAAAGATTATTAGATGGGTCGATGCGTCCCGATGTCGTAGCCGTTGCGTGGTCGTGATCGTTCTGTCGTCTCTCTGCCGATAAGGTTTTCCTTGCTGATCGGTATTTGGTAATCGAAAACAATACCAAGTATTAACAGAAGATTATGGGGTGATATGTTAGATTAGTGGCGTACGGATAAGGGGTAGTGGGACTGAGTGACACATCCTACATAAATAATATAAATTTTAAAGACGGAACGTTATCGCATTTTCATATCCCCTTATTAATTTTATGCCAAACAATGAGAAAACCTTGAAAATTAATCAATCGTTAACATGGATCCTTGAGAAACCCAATTCCGCCCATATTTAGTATCCTAGCATTTGCAGGAGATCTATTGCATTCTTCTGGCAATATAAATTACTAGATACCACAAAATCAAATCTAGTGCATTTTTTTATTTTCGAAATACCTAAATCATTCTAAAGCTCCCATAATAATCCGTTGTACTATTTACTTGCGACATACATATCCATACATGGGTTCTAAATGGTAATTTATGAATTTGTAAAAAAAAAATCGAGCTCGGGATGATCAGACTTGACATTACGATGAAAGGGAAGACGAAAAAAGTAGTTCCGGCAATTCTGTCTGTGAGCCTAAGCGGCTAGGCCGATTTTCTGTTTTTAAGAAAAACCGTTAAAAAACGGTGTCTGCCGTACGAATTTTTTTTAAAAATCTTATAAAATATTTTCGTCTAGTTAAAAGTAGGTAATGATTGAAAAAAATTAGAACCATTTTATTTTTGTGTTTTGATTTTCTCAAAAACGGTACAACCGATTTTGATTTTTTATATTAAAGCTCCCCAAAATTTTTGAAAGTATTGGGTATTTACTTTGAATCGGCAATGAATATTGCTTTAAAGGCGTCTTGCCCAATCAAACATAGTTTTAGTTTTAGTTTAGTTTATTTATTTACTTCTTCTTTTACATTAAAAATTAGCCATATAAAAAAAAAAATCAGTACAATTAGTGAATTACATCTTAATAAAAATAAAACTTTAGTATAAGTACAATAATTTTACTAATTATAAGTGTTTTTCATTATAGAGAAAGAAAAAGAAGGTACAATCTGTTGTCTTACGACAAGAGTCGAAAGTACCAAATAAGTGTAACTTATTCATAAGTTTAAATTGAAAAATACATTAAGAATTGTTGTGGGGTAACGAAAGAGTAAGAAAATTAAAGATTATTGTTGTGTTAAAGGGAAATTAATGTGAGAACAAATTTAAACCATAATTCTGATAATGTTATTGACTTCTTCAAAATCAAAGTTAAAAAGCCATTTTTTAACGTTTTTATTGAATGAATGAGCAGAACGAATGCTTCGAATGTCTAAAGGTAACGCGTTAAAAAGTCTAGGTGCTACTGAAGTATAGAAGTTTAAAAAGTGATGAGAATTGTGCACTGGAATGACTGATAGATTTCTATAGTTACTGCGTAGTGAGTAATTAGGCGTATTGTGACTTAAGAGATATCCACTTCTCAAGAAAAATATTTTTAAAACTTTAAAAAAATAAAGATGTTTAAGCGGAAGGATACCAGAGCTGACGAATAACGGAAAGCTATGTTCATTTTTCTTTTTCATCCAGATGGTTCTTAAAATATGTTTTTGAGAAACTAACAGCGGTTGTAAATTGTTTTTAAATGTACCACCCCAACAGATTATACCGTATTGTATTTTAGATTGAACCAGTCCATAATAGATAATTTCCATAAGTTTTCTACAACAAAGTTTTCTCAAGTGAAACATAATATAAGTGGTTGATAACAAATATTTTTTTAGTGCTGCAGTGTGAATTTTCCAGTTTATTTTGCTATCAATAGTTAAACCAAGATATTTATATTCGAAAACTTGCTCGATACTAAAACACTTTGAGGAACAGTGATTATTTAAAACATTAGCTGGCAAAATATTAGATGAATGACAAGATAAACTACTTAGCGGAATATTTTTGCAGTCAAAAGAATGCTGAACAAGAATTGGTGGATTAAAAATTGAATCAAATGGTTTAAAGAACATAACTCTTGTTTTCTCACTAATGACAAGCTTATGGATGCCGAACCAATGTCTGAATAATTCTAAGTCATGATTAATATCCAAAATCATATCTAGAACAGTGGGACTAGAATACACACAAGCTATGTCATCAGCAAAACCGCAGATTTTGCCTTTAAGTTTAAGACTAAATATACTATTGATATATATAAGGAATAAAGTTGGGCCTAAGACTGATCCTTGTGGGACTCCTATATTAACATTTTTGATATCGCTGAAATTATGACCTATTTTGACCATTTGTTTTCTAGTTTTTAGATAAGAAGAAAACCAATCCAGTATAAAGCCCCTGAAACCAGCTTTCTCTAATTTTCTTAATAATATCTCATGGTCAACAGTATCGAAGGCTTTTTTTATGTCAATATATAGAGCAGCGGTATACTTTTTTTGGTCTATACTTTTATAAATAGAACTACAGTGAGCTAAAAGAGCATCTTCTGTAGATTTTCCAGCTCTAAAACCAAACTGATTAGAGTTAAAAAAAGAAATGCCATCAAGATACTTTATTACCCTGCTTTTAACAACTTTCTCGAAAATTTTTGAAAAAACTGGTAATAGAGAAATAGGTCTATAGTTATTGACACATGTCTTATCCCCTTTTTTAGGAATAGGAATAATTTCAGCTATTTTTAAACTTGTCGGGAAAATGCCGTGAAAAATACTTTTGTTAAATAAAAGAGATAATATATCAACTATATTAAAGCTAACCTTTTTAATAAAAAAATTTGAAAAACTATTAGATGTGGATAAATGAGAATTATCTAAGGCTTGAATTACTCTAAAAATTTCGAAAGAAGTTATCGGCTGAAAAAAGAAACTATGTGATTGAAAACTTTCTTTGAAACAAATTTCAGAACAATTTTCAGTACAGTTGTTAATACCAGCATTTGCGATTGTGTCTACAGCTATTTTTATAAAATAATCATTAAAAATTTTGGCCATTTCAGAATGATCAACAATGATCTGGGAACCAAAAGAAAGATAAGAAGGTAAATCAGAAGTTTTGTTTTTGTTGAATAATTCGTTGACTATACCCCATTCTTTTTTTAAATCACCTTTTGCTTTATGGAACCTATCCATATAAAAATTTTCTTTACAGATTGGAATTTCAAGTCTGATTTCTTTACATAAATTATCATAGTTTTCACGGTATAAAACGTTATTAGAATGTTTCTTACATTTAATTCTCAATTTATTTTTAAAGTCAATTTTTTCTAATAGATAATTTGACATCCAGGGTTTTAGTTTTTTTAATTTACTTTTTTTGCTTCCAACAACTTCCGAGCTTTGATCAACAAAACATTTCAAAAGGAAAACAAAATTTTCAAAAGAAATGGAAGGGTCAGGTTCCATATGAACTCTTGACCAGTTTTCAATTAGCAAAATAGAATTGAGCTGTTCAAAATTAGTTCTGACAGTTTGCTTATTCAGGACTTGTCCCCTTAATCCGAGTTCACTCTTTTCTTTAAAATTGAAAAATAGACAAGTCATATGATGATCAGAGATCTTAAGATCAGATACTGAACTAGTGAGGGTTAAATTAGTTCTTAAATCAATTCTAGCTAAAATATGATCAATACATGTAGTGGATGTAGAAGTTATCCTAGTTGGTACATTAATACAAGAAATTAAACCATGAGCTGACATTAACGATTTGTAATTTTCAAACTGAAGTTTCAGATAAGATATCTAAATTTATATCACCTAAAATAAACAAGTGCTTTGCGTTATTATTAATCAGCAGTGAGTTGAGTTGAGCCGACCTTCACAGTGGAATGAAGATCTGTCTACCATAAGGAAAATGGCAAGAACTCTGCCATGGAGAGAATTATATATCAATCAATTGAATTGAAAACATAAAATATTCTGCAAGGTTTGGCAAAGTTCTATCCGTCATTTTTGTAAAAGCCTGATGGAGTCTGGACAATTCATTTTTCAGGTACTTCGCCCCTGCGGCACTCAATTCGTGGTGGTAGCATTTCAATTGCTACCTGGTGCACTTACTTTCATTTTCTTTGACTTTACATTCGTAAACCATCGTGCTTAAGTTGTTTGCATCGCGTCGGTCAGGTCGTCGTAAATTTAATAAATTAAATTAAATTATTAAAGATTATATTGTTCGGTTCGCGTCGTGCTGACAATAAATTGTAAGAGATTGGTAGATTTTCTACCAACCGTATTAACACACAACTTAATTGTCAGCTCATTTGTAGATAATTGTCAGACATTTTCCGGTCTGACAATATTGGAAGATCGTGTACACTTAGCTTTAAGAATCACCTCACACAAAACAAGAAACACTGCGCAGAATCTACTGCTCGTAAAAGGGAAATGCAGGGGTCCATATTACTTGCCTGCTCCACATTACCCGAACTTACCCTAAAACAAATTTCGGTTTTTCGGGACATCTTAAAGAACATATCGACGCCCCAGACGAAAAACATTCTGTACCTGCACTCCGACGAAAAATATTACAATTCAAGAGCTTAAGCGAAAAACCATTCTAACTTGGGAAGACTGGACTAAAAACGTTCTAACTCAGGAAATCCGGACGAAAAAACTTGAAACAAAAAAAACTTAACTTGGAAAAGAAAACATTTATAAGTTTTAAAAATTAAGCTTTATGCTAGCTACACACGAGGCAACCGTTGCAGCAACACGGTCATGTTGAAGCAACGGTTGCTTCGTGTGTAGCTGTGTTGCCGATTAATTTTGAGTTGCTGCAACCGTTGCCAGAAATATCAAAATGTTTTGATATTTTCGGTCGGTTGCTCCAACTGTACTATGGTTGCGGCAACAGTTGCCTCGTGTGTAGTGAACAAACGGAACACGTTGCTGCAACACGTTGCTTCAACGGTTGCCTCGTGTGTAGCTAGCATTATAATCAGTTCATTGATTTTTTCAAGTATAAAAAAGTTGGAATTTTTTTAACGTAATTTCGAAAGTTTCCTTTTTAATAATTTTAAAATATAATGTTTTACAACCAAAAATAATGCAGTGCAATGTTTTTGTTTAAAAATTCAGAAATGTAATGTTTTTCGCCCGATAATCTCGAAATAAATTGTTTTTCGTCTGAGATTTTTGAGTAGAATGTTTTTCGCCCGAAATATTTTTTCTCGAAATGTTTTTCGTCTGGGGCGTCGATATGTACATATATATTTTTTATGATTAAATAATAATTTGAATTTAATTGAAGTGAAGTGAAAAGGGTTTGAAAATTATTTTTTTTTCTCTCTTTTAATTTTTTGGGGGGTTTTTAATTTTTTTTTTAATTATAAGAAACTAAAACATTTTTTTTTAAGTTTGTTAAATTAAGGTTAAATTAAAATTTAAAAAAAAGTAGCACAATTTATGTACAATTATAAGCAAAACAATTTTTTAAAGAATATCCATACTTAGAGATAGAGATTTTCCTTCGTTTCGCTTTTGGTCCATTAAAATCTGGATTAGAAGAAGATGCCACTGAAATAGGACAAATCATTTTGTTGTAATCGAAAAGAACATAGAACAAGTTCAAAAAAGTTTAGGGACAGGGAGAGACTTTCAAAACGTGCATAATATACAATGTGTGCGTGTAATTGGATTTGGTTTTTAGAAGCTTAAATAATAACAAAAAAAATACTTACCGACAACGCCTGGTTGCTTCCGCTTTGGTACTCGAACTGAGTGTAGCACTCCGGATTCCAAAGGCAAATGATGCCGTTTAACGGTACAACTTTTACCTCGACAGCTTTTCAGTCGGTTAAGAGTGTCGTGCATATAAGACTTCTCGTCCATGGTGAGCGAAGATGCTTGATTTAATATCTCGAATGGATCTAATATATCAACAATTTAAACATAACTTTACAGCTTTAAATCTTGAAGTTTTTACTTACCGATTCTTAAATTATAGTAAGTTATAAGTCCGGTGGTAAATTCACAATATAGGTAGTCATGGGTTGCATTTATTGTCCGTATACACGAATAGGTATTGTTGTTGGCATTCATGCAGAAGCAGAAAGGACTATCATTCCACAGTGGAGCTGTTCTCCAATGGCTATTGTCATGCGAGAAACAATTCATTTTCTCCGAAAGACATTCCTTTTCCAGGCGTGCCTTTTTAATTCGTTTACGTTCCTTTTTTCTTTGACGTTCTTCTTTAAGTTTGCGACGTGCTTCACGAGCAAGTTCTTTTTCATCTGGGTCGCTACTTTATTAAGAAATTAAAAAAAATAAAATAAATTTATTGTTATATTAATTTGTATTTGTAATAGACATATGTATGTATGTATGTATACTCCTTTTGTATAGTTATACAATGATATAGAAGGGTTGACAGTTAAGCTATTTATAGGGACAAAAAAACTAAAAAATATCCCTGCTATAATGGTAAGTGCGTTGGGCTGTCATGCAGATGGTCTTGGTTTCGATTCTCAGCCACTGCAAGAACGTTTTTCGGAGCTGTACCGCCTCTTGTGAAGAATTGACAAATCTTCTAAGAGTATCTCTTTTCATGAAAAGTGGTGCTAATTAGCCTTTTGGAATCAGCAGAAAATTGTAGGTCCCTTCCACACGCACACAGGAATGGTTTACGAGCCGTTTTGGCCTCCTATTATATTTTTTTTAAATAAAAACAACTAATTGTTAATAATAATTCTATTCCAAAGACTGTATTTCATTAAAATCCGTTATGCCGATAATGAGAAATTCAAAAATTTTAAAAAAAATCGTTGTATGGTAGGTACAGTTAGTAATATCTTGTTTTCAATATTTTTTTTATTAAATTATAGACCTTAAAAATTAATCGAAAGAAAAAAAATTTAAGCAAAATTCTCGGAACCGTTTTCGAGAAAAATACGATTTTCGAAAACCATTTTTGAACATTTGTATGGAGGGTACCGTTATTTTTAGGTAAAATAAATTTTTGCTCCCATATCTTGTAGATTATCTTAAGAAACTTTTATTTATCAAGTTTTAAAAAAATCGAGCATGGGGTTTTCGAAATATTGAGTTTTCAAAAAAAAATTTTGAATTTTTTTTTAAAAATCCAAAAAAAAAATGTTTTGAAAATTTAAATACACAATAATATTGGAACTGCTGGAAAGCCTTAACATAAAAAAAATGATTAAAATCGGTTGTACCCTTCTTGAGAAAATCAAAAACAAAAAAAATTGGTTCTAAAGGGGTACTAAAAATAATTTTTTTTTTGATTTTTTTTTTCTCAACCATTACCTAGTTTTAACTAAATGAAATTTTATGATTTTTTTTTTAAATCTGTGGGACAGTTTTTGAGAAAAAAAAATATTTATAAAATTATGAAAAAATTCGTATGGTAGGTACCGTTATTTTTGGTCTTAAAAAATCAAATCAAAAAACATCCGGGGGAAAAAAATAAAACCCATATCTACCAAGTTAAAAGAAAATCGGCCGAGCCGTTTAGCTGTAGTCGAACAGACAGACAGACAGAATTGCGAGACCCACTTTTTTATAGTACAGTAAAACCCGCTTAAGAGAAACGGCAAAATGTCACAGTCTTTCTTTCACTTAAGCGGGTTTTTCACGTAAACGAACCCCGCTTAAGTGAAAAATAATTTCACTTAAGCGGAGTTCGGATAAGTGAAAAAAAAAATTCACTTATGCGGATTTAAAAATTCCATTAAACGGAGATTTAATGCTAGGAACAATATTGTTTTTATCTTTTGGACTTGCCTTGAAAGAAGTTAAATATAACAACGATTAAATAACACAAAAATAATTATTTATTGAAAAACGAAAACTAGCAAATTTTCGTTCTGTTCGATTCAATTTTTTTTTTCACTTAAGAGAGTTTTTTTCAATGAAAGATATTAAAAATTAACTGAAAATATGTTTCAGTTATCCGGGTTTTTCGCTAAAGCGAGTTTCTCTTAAGCGGGTTTTACTGTACCTATAAGTCGCAAGTAAAAAATGTATATAGCCAAAATATTTTTCTTACGCGAGCTAAATTAATTCGGACAAAATTGCAACTTTCAATTACATTGCAGCTTAAAGTATCTCAATTGCTCACAAAAGTCCCGCTAATCGAAGAAAAAAAAAAAAAAAAAAAAAAAAAAAAAAACAAAATTAAATTTAAGTACATAGTTGAAAATGTTCTCAAACAGGTTTAGAGCATAAACATAAACTATTTCTACTAGATACCTATCAAGATGTTTACATACATATATGTATAAACAAAGAAAATGCACGGTTGGATCGAGAGAATTTGCTCTTGTAGTTCGAGGCTGTGAAGTGAATAAGCACATTGATGATATAGAGTTGTTAATTGAAAAATGAAAAACAAAAGTTTCATGGAAGCTACTTATTCTAGTTGAACTTAAACAAAACTTTAAATTCGTCCATTATGCAAGGTAAGTTCGAAGTACACCTGGATCCACCGAGGCACCAACCAACGGATGGCCGGCGGCGGCGGTGGCTCGGCAGTGTAGCGAAAGCCTCTTTTTCACTTTTTCATCATTGTAGGTTCAGGAAAATCGAACATTTTTGCGTACCTACAAGAAACCAATACTTGCCCTATGGAGTATGGAGAAATAGCTCAACCTGAACTTGCAATGAAAAAAATAACACCAAACACAAAAGAAAACTTTTAAACGCAAGATAAAAGTTGATGGTGCATTTAAAGTAGAATTTTATAACTGACCTTTCAATTTCCGGTTCGCAATAGCACTCTGCTGGTCCAGAAAATTGAAACTTTTCTTGATGGAATGGATCTGTCGGTCTGGAATTCAAGTTGCCCTGGTGCTGTTGCACTCTTATGTTGGAAGTGTCTTCCTCTGTAAACATAAATACAAATAAATTTGAATCGTCCGAAATGAAAAAAACCATGTGCTACTATAAAAGGACCTTTTGATTCAAATCACTGCACTCTGACTCACTTACCATTGAAGTTATTTGAGATGTCATTTGCACTTGGAGTCGATGGGGCAGTACTACTGCTACTACTCGTGCTACTTGAAGATGTTGTCGGTGGACTGAATGTGCTCATAGAAAGCATTTGCTCTTCACCAGCTTTTGTGGAAGTAACAGAATCCAATGAAGGGGCAGTTGAGGAAATAATTGGAATAGCGGTGGTCGGCTGATTATGGGTATCCAAAACAGTTGTTGTGGTAACTGTTGTGGATGTTTTAGCATCCATACCTCTCTGACCAAAAGGCTTTCGGCCATGATATCGATGGTGACCAGTTCCGCGACGACGAGGGTGATTACCAAGCCCAACTCCACCTCCTCTATGTGGTGTTTCGAAAATGTCATTACGATCTGTGGTTTGTGAGTTAAAAAAGTTCATGTCCAGCATTTGCCCATCTTGTATAGGCTTCCTAGGTCTGGTGTTATGGTGAAGTCTATCAAACTTGCTTACACGTCTCCCACCCTTGATAGGGCGACGTGGAGTATGAAAATCGCCATCAGCCGTCGAACTTTCCATTAAATCATCTTCAAGGCCATCAGTTTCATCATAATTCACATCGTCGAATTTTATCATCCCACCCGGTGATGCAGCTGATGCTGTCATGGACTTGTTCTCTTTCAATTGCTTTTTAATGTCCTTGAGATGATTTATCTTATCCTTGAGTACTTTAATCAGCAAATCGATTTGGCCGCGTGATTTGCGCCATGTCTTTTCGTCGTCATAAATCACATCAGAACAATTGACTTTGCCCGTTTCGGATTCGATGAAACATTTCGCTCCCAGTTTTCCACCGGGTTTGGGTGGTGACTTGCCACCGCCACCGCCTCCGCCACCACCAATACCAATCCCCCGGGTTAAATTATTTGTATTCAGTTCGTGTTCGAGAAATTTCACTTCCAGAGTTTCCAGTGTGGTTTGAATTTCTTGAATAACTTTGGTAATTGGGTCATTGGGAGTAGAGGAGGAGGAGGTTGTTCCCTCAAGGTAGTTGGGTGTTTCACGTTTGTGACGGTATTTCATCTCATTTGCGCGTCTATCATTTACCGAAGAATTTTGCGAATCATCGCGAAGATGGTATTCAATTAGCGTTAGAGCATTCGATATGTCAAGCAGTTTCTCAATTTCATGGGGAAAATAGTTAGGATAAATCTCATTAAATGAAGAATGTTCTTCCATATCTTGTGGACGTCGTGGTTGCGGTGGTAATCCCTCAAACGCATCACGTTTATGACGACGTGCTAAGTAGGCTTGATTTCTAAGAGGGAACAATAGGAATTTGTATAAGGGTTTTAATCATTTTTGTTGTATAAATATTTACCTTTTGCGCAGACGAGTACCAAAGTAATCCCGGTTAGTTTTGATTTTTGTATAAACTACTCCATCGGGAGTAAAGCAAGCGCAATTGCGCTTAGACTGCTTTGGCATTTTGTTCAGTTCGGCTAAATGGTGTTGGAGCTGTAACTGAAAAAAGTCTTTTGAGTAATGGAGTTTCAAACGATGCCCTTAAAAATATTTGTCTTTAAGATATGAAAGTAGGAAGGGTAGTTTTTTTTCTTGAAAAAAAAAAAACAAATTATATTAAACTTGAGGTATGAGAACGAGGAAATAGAGGGATGCCGTAGCACGAATGAGGTTCGGAAGTTTTATACCAAAAGGTAAAAAACATCTCATTGATAACTGCATGGACAATAATGGGAACATCTTGGTATAACCGTAGTCTATGCTGAACATATGGAAAGACCATTTCGTCAAACTTTATCACGGTGGCGATGAAGAAGAGAATTCCGCTGCTATAATGACAATACCATTCGACTTAGGCGACGCAGACTAAAAATACCGTCCACCCGACCTGGACGAAATGAAATTAGATTATAGTGAATCTTAAGTCCAACAATGCCGCTGGAAGTGACGGCTTCGCTGTCGAACTGTTCAAAACGGCAGACGTTGACTTATTTGGGAGTATGCACAAGCTTATCTGTAAAATATGGTCGGAAAAAAGCATGTCCGATGAATCCCACAGCCCGATCCTTAAGAAAGGTAACCCCCCGAACTGTGCCAACTACTTATCCTTTCTGCGTATTATGTGAACGTCTGAATCCTTGCGTCGACAATCGATCAAATATTCACATTACGGTAACCTTTTAATTGATTTCAATGCCGCATATGATAGCATCTATAGAACATTGTCTAGTTTTGGCATCACTGACCAACTTGTCCGTTTGGGCAGGGTAACGATGGAGAACGCGCGCTGATCCATCAAGGAAATAATTGCAAAAACAAAGCTTGACGGAAGCAAAGAAAATGGGTTAAGCGGTCTATGAGTGCAAGACGAAGTATATGATGTCATCAAGAAAGGACACACAACACCGACGACGTCTTGGACAGAACATCACCATAGACAGCTATAATTTTGAGGTAGTTAAGGACTTTGTATACCTTAGCGCCGCTATTAATTCAGACAATAACACCAGCGCTGAATTCAAACGGAGAATAACTCTTTCGAATTGCTGCTTCCTTGGACTAAAAAGGCAAATTAATTAGCAAAGTCGTCCCTTGAGGAACTAAAGTGTCCCTCTATAAAACTCTCATCATCCCGGTGCTATTCTGTGTATAGTACAGAGACATAGACTGGACATTGTCGAAAGTGGATGATAACGCCTAAGGATTTTTCGAGAGTAAATTTCACCTTGTGATCTTTGGTCTCGGTGAAGCATTTTTTCCAATATTATTAAATTAACTCCAAAACATGCATTTTAAATGCATTAACCGCTTCTGCTGGCGTCGAAAAACGTTGACCTCGTAGTTTTTGTTGATCTGCGGAAAAAAAAAGAAATCAATAGGTGCCAAATGAGGATTACACGTCGGATGACACATCAATTAGATGCTTTTTACTTTTCAATGCTCAAAAATTAATGATTTCTCTTCTGCGATTGGTTTTCCTTATTTTCTAAAAACACTTCTGACAAACAAATGGTGGAGTATCATTCATAATTCACCTTTCTTTTCTACGTTACTATAATGATAATGGCATGGTGGTGGGGACATTTCCTATTATTAAAAAAAAAAACAGGTGACGTCTTTTGAAACACCGCGGTTGAATATTGAAACATTTCTTGGCTCCAGTCGACCCGTATTACCAGTTCCTATTAAACCACGATTAAATTCGAAAAGCCTGCGAAACATGCAGGCTCAAGAAGGTGCTTCATTGTGAAAATTCAAAGCAAGTTGATCCGCACACGGTTATTAGCTTAATCAACGTCGAAAATCATTGTACGAAAATGTCCACGTTTCAATTCCATTTTTGACCGAGGTGAATGTTTTACATACTCGTAAATGTAAACAACCCAAATAGTAAACAATTCTGACTACGAATATCAATTAAATAAAAATGCTAAATTTCACGTTGAAAACGTCAAATTTGACATATTCAATGTTGTCATTTCTCGAGACATTACATTCATAGACGTAGCAACCTCACTGAGCATAATGCCTGTTTTTGATTAAATATTTGGTTTTAATTAATAATTAATAAAGATTAAATAGACGAGTCTGAAATTAACTAAAACACAAGAGATGAATTGTATGGCTGTAAATGTCAAAAATGTTGGTCCTGGCAAAAGCATATATACCTACACAAAAAAAACCTGAATAATGTAGTTGGGTCATGTAAAAACAACGATGATTAGAAAATATATAAATGTGAAAAAACTCATCTCACTTAAATTGAGGAATTATTGGATATTATACGTTTTTATAAATAAAGTATCGCTTTAGATGTCTTCAGAATAGAATCAAAATCTTTCCGAAAGCAAATATGGGTAATTTAATAAGGGAATATGCAAACATAAATCAAATTAGTATATTATAAGTTAAATCTCACATGAAATTTGCACTTGTGCTTCCTCCAGCGGCCTGCTTCGTTGACACATTTCCACTTTTGACCGGGACGGCAATTCTGCAACAAAGCTGGATCCGAGCATTCTGAGTTTAATCGCATCATCTTGGTCATATACGGCGCCAGTGGCAAATGGTTATCGAATTGGTCTTGCTGCTGGGTCTGCGCATCTACACTGCTGCCATAGTCACCAAGCCCTGTCGAACTCTCCATAATACTTTTTTCATCTTCAACATCAGATTCAAATTCATCATCATCTTCCTCATCGTCGGCGTCATCATCATCACTAAACTTATTGTCGTCTAATTGCGAACGTTGAATAGAAGACCGATTTTATAAATTGATAAACCTATAAGTAACATCCAGGGTAATAATCAACTCACCATCAATGTCGTCGAAATCATCGTGTTCCTCATGCGATTCTAAATTAATATTTTCATCATTATTACGAAGAGCATCAACACTTGAATTTCCCGCCTCTACGCCCAGCTTGCTCGTTAGATTCTTTGGTATGTCCTCCACCAAGGTGCTATTCACTAACTTCATGTCTAGCCGCTCTGCCTGTAGTCTCGCCTTAGACTCGGCTATTTGCTCTGGAGTCTCCCGCCGACCGGAACTCTCAATTAGGAATGTATCCGGCCATAGGTCACGTATGCTACGATGTCTGCTAAGGAGCAGTGGTAAAATACTTCGGCCGTCCATGTGCGGGGGTGTAGGCACTCCACCCATGTCGAGGAACGTTGGTGCCAAGTCAACATTTAACACTACCTCATCGACTCTAAATTAAATGTGCACAGCACAGGGTTGTAGATCAATAGAAACTTCGACGACAACAATTACGTTACTTACACAATTGACGGTTGAATTCCTGGTCCACGTATGAGAAACGGAACTCGTACATCAAATTCAAAGGGAAAACTTTTACCCTTAATCAATCCGAACTGTCCTAAATGATACCCATGGTCTGAGGTGTAGATGATGTACGTGTTATCGAGTTCACCGAGTGCTTTAAGTTCGTTATAAACTCGCTCCACAGCGACATCAACACTTTGCAAGGTTTGCAGTCTTTTAGTCATCAGAATGTTAGTAAAACGTTTGTGTACCGGTTCCATGGGTTGTGTTACTCGTAAGATCCATTGTTTATCGGGATTCGGTGCGTGGTCGTATGATGGAGTACTGAAAATAAGAAAAAAATGCAAATGTGTTTTAAATTTAATTACATATACCATACGTACATATGTATATAAGTAAAAGACTTAAAGAAAATCTGAACAGTAGAGTTTCCTTGGTGAAATAAAATAAGAAGGAGGGTAGAAAACTTCTTTACTTTTCTTGACAAAGTTAATTTAACCAAATACTAGATATTTGTAAACAACCTTTAACCTTTAAAAACTTGGCGAAACAACTAAGTGAAAAGTAATTTCGGCAATTTTTAATTGCAGGTATTGGATTCGAAAAAAAATTTTTTACATCCATAACCAAATAACCAGCACGAACTTGCTCTAATGTAAAGTGACTTTGGAATTTAATTTTTTTTATAAATATAAAAGCCAGTATTAGGGGAAAAATGTTCAAATGCATAAAATTGTTGCCTGATTCTTAGAAAATTATGGATTTATGCAAGCAAAGTTTAAAAAAAAAAACAGTTTATTATTAAAATTAATTTTTTACATAAGAAATTTCTAAAAAAATTTCCAAGAAAAATGTTGGGAAGTCTATGTCAAGTATTTCATATCATACATTTTAGGAAATAATATAAATAAATGATATCGTTTTTAAAATTTTCAATCTCTCCTTTACAGAATCACCGAAGAACCTTAAATACCACTTTTCTTTCTTGTTCTCTATCATCGCAATGACAACTTTGATCAAAATCTCGAGTCCTTCACAGTGCCCCCAAAAAAAAAGTCCAAAGGTGTCAAATCGCAGGTCCAATTGATATCGCCAAGTCGGCTGGTAACACGATTTGGAAATTTGGTGCGCAAAAGATCGATTGTGGCATGGCCACTATTCGGTATGAACCAGAGGTTGTCCAAATCCATGTGTTCAATTTCGGTAAGAAAAAAATAATTAACATGGCTCTGTAAACCCCAACCTTGACCGAAACTTTCCGGTCTTATTTTCCAAGAAAAATGGTCGAATGATGTTTGTGGATGCATTGGCTTCTGGACAATCACGTGCTGGTTTTCGCAGCCTTAGATGCGGACATTTTGTTTGTTAACTTAGCCGCGCCGAGATGAAAATGCGCCTCGTTAGAAAAGATGATTGTTTGCCCAAAATCGTTGTGCAATTCAAGCTGGTCTAAGGCCCAAACTGTGAAGTGATAACGAAGCAGATGGTCGTGCGTCTTCAATTGCTGAGTCAATTGGACCTTCTAAGCTAATAATCCTCAGGCTAGTGCGTGAAATGTTGAGCTGATTCATAACGAGTTGATGTTCGTGAATTGAGTCTCACCCTTTCGGCTTGAGCAGCCACATTCGGATCACGGGAACTATGAGTGTTATCCATGAAGCGGACTAGTCTCCCGAACTTTATGCACAAACTTGCGTACAGCGCCTGCTGGTGGGTGCTTCATTTCGACCAAAACAGTTTGGTCTGCACAGCACTCACTTTGGAAATAAGTTTTCAATATTTTCCAACGTTCTTAAGGCGTAAGGCGGCCCATTTTGTTCCACGGAGTATGATACTGACTTTCTGTCAATATTTCGAGCGGGAAACAGCTGTGAGTGTCAAAATAACCTATGATTTAAAAAGAAACCGCTAGATGGCACACCTTTTTTGTAGAAATCTACTTTCTTTTCTAAGATCTTATGAAAACAAACAAACTGTTTAAAGCGAAGAAAAGTAATAAAAATAAGGTAATTTTTTTATAAAATTAACCGCGAAATATCATAGATTTTTTAAAAAAGCTCTTTCTTCCTCAAAAACCTTCGCATACCGGTACATTTTCAATTTTCAATAAAATCATATTTTCATTCTGTTTTTGAAGGAATATCAAATATATTCTTAGAGATTTCCAAATTCCATCAATAATTCTGCAATGAAGAACGTAAACATAGAGTGATGTAACAACAAACCTAAGTTTCAAAATAACTACCCCAACATTCCGATGAAGAATTCATGCTTCGGGATACACATGTATGTATGAACAAACGTTGCCATAATGCCAGAGGTAGCATTTCGGATTAATTCTAGAGTACAACATTTCTCCTCAACACAAAAAATTGCGACACACTGAGTTTGATATTGTGTTTTGGTTATAAACGTCAATCCTGGAAGTGACAATCAATCTCATTTAATATAAAATCAATTTTTGGGAATTTTCTCTGAATATATCCCATCTTTCATTTAAAACCTACAACCGGAAAACATGACTAACTAGTTGCTAGTATGTACATTTGTACATTTAATACATGTTTGTGTAATTACGCGTAAGATCTTCCTCTCCCTTACCAATTAACGATTTGTCAAACATACCATGAACACACTTTCACTTTGCTTAATTAGTTTTAATGGTTGTTTTAATTGAAAAGATCTCATCAAACTATCTGATTGATAGACAAATTAAATCAAAATAGGCTTTGATTTGTCCCATGGTTGAAATGTTAATTCGATTGATCGATTGATTAGTACAATGACAAATTAAGTTGTTAATTAACGGCTTAATAATCTGTACCAACTTATACAATTTGTACATAATGTACATACGAGTACATAGTTCAGCTTTTTTGAAGGACGAACAAATATGAGAACATGAATGTAGTATCATATGGTTTTTAATAGTAATAGGGATATTCAAACAGGTTTCATCAAATATCAAGAGTTGTGAAAAACTAAAATAAAGGGTTTTCCAATAAGAGGTGTTATTTTGAATAGCCCGCTATTTCGGTAGCTGTCACTTTTGAAGCTGTCATTTTTTGACATTTGACAAGTAGAAACTACGCTATTAATAAAAATGGAACGATACACGCTTCAACAACGCATTGAAATTATTAAAATTGGGTCCTTGAAATGCATGAAAATGAACCGGAATTTCATCGACAAATCATCTTGACTGATGAGGCCCATTTCCACCTCGGAGGCTACGTCAACAAGCAAAACTGTCGCATCTGGGGCTCGGAAAACCCAAGAGTTATTGTTGAAAAGCCTCTCCATCCTCAACGCGTGACTGTTTGGTGCGGTTTATGGTCCAGCGGGGTCATTGGACCTTACTTTTTCGAAAATGAGGCTGGAGCAACAGTTACGGTCAATGGATTGCGCTATCGAGAGATGATTAATGATTTTTTATGGCCTGAATTGGATGGTATTGATCTGGACAACGTTTACTTTCAACAAGACGGCGCTACGTGCCACACAAGCAATGAAACCATCGATCTTTTACGGGAAAAGTTTCCGGACCGTGTTATCTCTCGAAGAGGTGATCACAATTGGCCACCGAGATCTTGTGATTTAACACCTTGCGACTTCTTCCTTTGGGGCCACGTGAAAGATAAGGTCTACGCCAACAGCCCAGCGTCGATTCAAGACCTCAAAGATGAAATTCGTGAGGCTATCGAGGACATAGGGCAGCCACTTTGCGATTTGGTTATCGAAAATTTCATGAAAAGGATATGGTCCTGTAAGCGTGGTCTTGGCGGCCATTTGGCTGATGTTGTGTTCCATTATTAACGGCATACCTTCCTCTTTATAATGAAATAAACATCCGATCATTTATCTCCAAAAATGCCATTTTTCTTTGAATATCAAAATAACACCTCTTATTGGAAAACCCTTTATATGTCTAAAAAAACTAAAACATACGTATGTCGCACATATTTAAGTTAAATAGACTTACAATTTTGAAGATTTTATATATGTATGTTTAAAATCTGAATGTTATCAGAGAAAAATAAAAATAGTCTTTTAAATTTATAAAACAAACTTTAAAAAAATTTTGGAGCCAAGAAAAAATATCACCTGATTTCTTAAGTAAATTTGAAATTCTTAAACAAAAAAGTAATTTTTCGGAAAAACCAAATTCACCAATTAGTAATCAAAACTAGAGTGGCCCATAAGCTGAAATTCAACCATATCATACACAATTTCTTTTTTCAACATTTGGGCATATGAATATACCAGTATCATGCTTCCATAATAGTTCCGTTAAATAGGTACCTCAGCAGAAAAATTTACGACAAAGTATTATTTATATAAAAAATAATGATTCAGTTCCAATTTAAGTTGTTATTTATAGGTACATAACATCAATATTAATTAGTATTATTACATATTTTTACAATACATAATTAGAATGTGTAACAAAAGTAAAATTTTGATTTTGATTTAATACGTCTAGTGTATACTTGCTATCAAATCAGTGTGTGTTTTGCTCATTCTAATAGCGGTACCAATCTTATTCTGTTTATGCTTAAGCCTTTTTATTTTGCATTGAAAGTGTGTATGTAAAGGGTAATGAAATTTTAAGGGCCGATGTTGAATGTGAACCACACCTAAACGTCAAGTTTTTTTTCTGCATTTCATTTGACATTTATCAATTTCAGACTAACTCAATTTGAACCATGGAAAGATACACAATCGAGCAATGCGTTAAAGTTATTCAGGCTTATTATGAAAATGGGCGTTCAAATCAAAATGCATGTTGTGCACTTCGTGATTTTTGCGGTCAATTTAATCGTCCAAATGTGCGTACAATCGGAAAAATCGTACAAAAATTTGAGCAAACCGGGTCTGTAGGAGATGTGAAAACACCAGTGCATGCTCGTACAGCTCGTACTACAGAAAATATTGCTGCTGTTCGCGATAGTGTGGCTGAAGAGCCGTCCACCTCAACTCGTCGTCGTGCCCAACAATTACACCTCTCACGCTCATCGTTGATGAACATTATACATAAAGACTTGCATTTACACGCTAACAAGGTGCAATTGACTCAAAAACTAAAGCCTCTTGAGCATTTTAGGCGTCGTCAAAGGTCAGAATGGTGGCAAGAAATGGCAACAGTAGATGATCAATTTTCGAAAAAAATCGTCTTCAGTGATGAGGCACATTTTCACCTCAGTGGATTTGTCAATAAACAGAATTGCCGCATTTGGGCGAATGATAATCGAAGAGTGATTGTCGAAAAACAAATGCACACACAAGGAGTGACTGTTTGGTGCGGTTTATGGGCTGGCGGCATCATCGGTACTTTTTCCAAAATGAGGACGGTCAGGCAGTTACATGTGAATGGTGTTCGCTATCATGAGATGATAACGAACTTATTATGGCCCGAATTGGAAGATATGGACGTGGACGATATGTGGTTTCAATAGGACGGTGCCACTTGCCACACAGCTAATGAAACAATGGCTTTTTTCCGTGACAAATTCAATGGTCGTGTTATCTCACGTGGTGGCGATGTCAATTGGCCGCCAAGATCATATGATTTGACACCGTTTGACTTCTTTCTTTGGCGTTATTTGAAAAAACAAATGTGTACGTCGATAAGCCAGCAACGATTCAAGAGCTAAGAGGTGAGATAATTCGGCACATTACATAATTGAACTATACCATATTATCATAATAAAAAGAAATGACAATAATTTCCTAAATAATTTGTGTTTTATTCAAAATCATTAAAGGTACCATTTCATGTAATTTTCTTTCAAAATTTAAAAAAGAAATATTGTTTTTTCAAAAAATATTTTTTTTTCCACAGACAAAAACAAATTCAAATATGTAAATTCACCACTGAATCGAACGTAGGTTACTTGCTCTTATGTAAGACGACTTGCAATTTATAAATATAAAAACATGTAAGTACTTAATTTGAGCAAAATGTTGAAATCCATAAAATTGCCCTCTGATTTGTAGGAAAGTCTGAATTTATGGAAACAAAGTTTAAGAAATCGTTTTATTATGAAATTAATTTCTTATATAATACATTTCTTTAAATATTTCTAAAAAAAAAAGATTATGATGTCAATTTAAAGTATTCAATAACATATTTATATTTAAAGAAGTAATTCCAAAAACTAATCGTTCACTCGTATCAAGATATTGATTTTCCAAGAAAAAAATTCGAAAATTTTATTGTGTATATATTACTTAAAATACAAACGAGCTTCTGTATAAAAATTTCGATCAAGGCCGTAAAAGCCGTTAATAAGAAAATTGAATATAAAATAACTTTCTATGACCATTTTCGAGATAAATAAGATTTTGCATTTTTAGCTGTATGGCTTCAATTCTTGCATCAGCTGTATTTTGAAAGGCTTCACACCTAAATCGGCAGTTTGTTGGTGGTTTAATGTCCAACAATATAAATTTGGTGCGAAATTTAGTCACAATAGCCCGAATAGCCGCTTCAGTAGGTCGATTAAACTGACCATAAATAGAAAAAAGCGCACGATGAACTTTCTTTTACAGAGTACGCATTTTGATAATAAAATTCAATAATTTGGAAGCATTGTTCGTTTGTAAGACAATTCATGGTTAAATTATAGACCAAACTGAAGATGATTGACAGTGACACAAAACACGAAACGTGCGTGAGCTGCCAAAACCAGTGTTGCCAAAAAGAAAATAGCAAAAAAATCACCCATTACAAATAGTGAGTATTTCATGATATACCTACAAGGAAATAATTTCAATTCAAGCTGCGCTAACACCATCGCCCATTTATTGTTAAAAAAAAACAACACAATTATTTCACGCTCTTGCGAAGTACAGCGCTTAATGGCTTGTCTGTTTTTATGCTGCAGCTCTCTTGTTTACAAATGTCAAATATCATTGCGTACGCCGCCATTTCTAAAAACTATAACATCTTCCGATAGGGTGATTAATTTTGCGCCACCACGTGCATTCGAATAAGCATTTTAAAATATGTTTTTAACCGATTGACGATTTCACTCTTCACTTACTTTACTTACCCCTAGATTAAGATCTGTACCTTTATTAAACATATTGAATAATAAAAATCGCTGATTGCACAGGTACAAACAGCTCTACATCAATTAACGATCAATTTTGTTCTTCAAAATGATGTATTCTGTATACGTACATATGTACCACATAAAGACATACCTTACCACTTCACTTCCTCAAAAGAATTTAATATTCAAGCTAAAATCATTGAAACTTTTGAAACAAGCCCTAAAATATCTTCAACTTTTTCCATCGAATTCAATAGTTGCAAATGAATTTTAATTCATTATAATTGCACCGAAACCTTGCAGTTGAAATAATTCCAGTTGCTAATTGATCCTCTCAAAACTGCCAAATTCCAAGCAGCCAATAAACCTCAGAAAGTATCCATCCTTTAAAAACCACTTAGTCCTTTATAGTCCGAATGAATATGCAATAGAAATTGAATTTGTTTTCCCGATTGACTCCCTCTTATGAAAAGGATTTCTGAAATAAATATTCAGAGTCCCATCGGGCTATAGATATGTACGAGTATATGCAAAGTACAAACAGGTATAATGCAATAACATTCTCCCCATAATCAAAAATATAAAATCCCTTTTGTTTAATGTCGGTTTATTGGTTTCAATGTTTCAAGTCGAAAAGTTTCTTGTTTTTCCTTAAAGTACTAGTGGGTAGGTACCTAATCCTATCTGCAAAATAAAGTTATGCTTTTCAAAAATAAGCTTTTTTCTAACAATAGATTTATATCATTACGAATATTATGAAGGCAATTGTATCAAACTTTGTCTGCAAATTAACGGTACGGTTAGGTTGTCTGTTTTTGTTCTTATAATTATAATAGAAAGCGGCTTAAGCGGAATTAAACAAACTGTAACATAATTAAAAAGGTTTTCATTTTTACATATTACCATGCCATAAACTGGGTTGTCTGTGGTCTTAGGTTCGATTCTCAGCATCAAGGAAAAGTTTTTAAGGGATGTACTGCTTCTTGCATGCAGATCCTCCATTAGTATTTCTTGTCATGAAAAGTGCTACTCAATAGGCAGCAAATTGTTGGTCCCTATATTCTTAAAATACGCACATATGAATGCGGAATGTCACAGGTTAAGGCTCTCTACGAGAAGTTATGATTTATTTTTTTAATTTTGTAAGGTATACAATTTAATTTTTTTTTCCTAAAACTACTAATTTTCACACATTGTAGTTCAAATTCTATAAAAGTATTAATTCAAATAGAATTGTGTATAAATTGGCAGGTTTGGACAGTACGAGTGCGGTTTGGTTGAATACAGCAACCAGGGCCGACTCAAATGTCAATCGTTGTTGACGCAATATATATTAACCAATAAATAATTGTTCAAATCGATGAAACTGTTTAACGAAAGCATTTATTCATCGAGTCAACATCATTCGAACTTTAAAAACTGCTTAAAAAATTAGCTTATAACTTTAACCCAAGCATTTTAAAACAATGTTACTTTCTTTCAGCAAAGAAATTATAGTAGGACAAATTACAAATCTCCAGAACAAGCTAATGAGAACTACCCAGCAGCGACTTCCTTAGACTTTGTTATGATCGTGATTGATTAAAAGACAATTTGTTAATGTTTAAAACATTACTTTATTTCTTAATTTAAGTTAATATATGTATGTACAAAGTTCGAAATTAATACTGCCTGCTTGGCTGCCTATAATCAAGTGAAGTCGAGAATGGTTTTCTTATAATACTTACATAATACATATGTATATATATATCACGCCATACGATCATGCGATATTATGTGTTCACCTTTTACATAAGTACATAATGAAATCAGTATAGGGTAATGATGGGTAAGAATGTAACAATCTTCCCTTCCTTAGATTATGACCACCTAGTGTACAATATTCAAAATATAACTTATCTAGTAACGTTTATTAAATACAATTTTTCGAATTCATATTTTATGACTA
Organism: Chrysotoxum bicinctum; assembly: GCA_911387755.1. Lineage (NCBI taxonomy): Eukaryota > Metazoa > Arthropoda > Insecta > Diptera > Syrphidae > Chrysotoxum > Chrysotoxum bicinctum. The sequence continues at coordinate 38,945,068 of OU426988.1, forward strand.
TTTAGATGCATATCTATCAGGTTTTTGCTTAGGCCTTTTAGATCGCCTTAAGGGCTTTAAATTTTCATTTTCGTATTCTTCTCTTTTACGTTTTTTATTGGTTTTTGTTTCAACTATATTTTTACTTTGATTTTCAATTTTAATTTTAGGTTCAGTACCAATAATATCTTTTATATTTTTTGAACAAGAATCAGCAATAAAAATTTTATCGTTTAAAGCAGAATATCTTAGCTGATTCTCATGAACAAACTTAATATAATCATTTACTTTTATTAAATATGTTAGTCTGCTTAATACTTTTTCAACTTTAGCAGGAATCCAACGAACAAAATTTTTAAAATCGCTTTTAAACATTACAAACTCTCCTACTCTAAATTTGTTACTTCTTTGAAATTGTGAGCTTTTTAGTTTTTTTTCTTTTAACATTTCATAAGAATTATTTTTACAAAATTTTTTATTATAATCAAAATTCATTTTAACTTTAGAATTCATTATATCAAAATAATATGTTGGTTTGTAAGAAAATATTAATTCTGAAGGTGTCTTGGACGTTGAAGTTGTAGGAGTATTTCTGTACGTGAATAAAAAATTTTTAATTTTTTCTTGACAAGACGTTTCCGTTTCGAGACAAAATTTTTTCAAAACATTTTTAACATTTTGAACTGCACGTTCAGCTAGTCCATTTGACTGGGGGTGGTAAGGAGGTGAATGTGTTAATTTTATTTTGAACTTATAGCAGTAATTTTGAAATTTAAAGGAACCAAACGGTGGTCCATTATCGCAAACAATTTCGGAAGGAAAACCAAAAATACTAAAAAATTCTTCGAGTTTGGAAATCGTCTTTTCAGCAGTTGTATTATTCATTAATTTTATTTCACAATATTTGCTATACGAGTCGACAATAATAAGAAAACTTCTTGCTGCAAAATAAAAAAAATCTATATGAACGCGTTCTAAAGGCGAATTAGTCTGCGGCCATTTAGTTGTCACTATTTCCCTTTTTACATTTTGCGTCTTTTGACAAATTTCACAAGACTTTGAAAAGTTTTCGATATCCTTATCGCAATTAATCCACCATACATAGGAACGCGCAATCATTTTCATACGCTCTATGCCTGTATGATTTGCATGCAAAATTTTTAAACATGAATTTACAAGACAATTTGGTAAAACTATACGATTTCCTCTAAAAATACACCCGTTATCTGTAGAAAGCGTATTTTTCAATTTAAAAAATGGAGAGTAAATCTGTGGAATTTGTTTGGGCCATCCACTCATTAAAAACGAATAAACACTTCTTAGAATCTCATCATGCAAAATATGCTCTTTAATAATTTCGGGCTGGAGAAAAAAATCTTTTTCAGACGAAAAATAATTTATGCCAATTGCTTCTACGTCTGTACTTCCTTCGATTGGCAAACGAGAGAGACCATCGGCATTTGACATGAGTGAACCTCGTTTATAAGAGATTGAATAATCGTACATGGACAGTATAACTGCCCAACGCTGAAGACGGGAAGCAGCTACTGGGGGAGTTCCCTTTTTCGGATTGAAAATCTCGCGGAGCGCTTGGTGATCCGTATAAATGACAAACTTTTGACCATATAAATAATTGTGGAACTTTTTGACTGCGAACACGATCGCTAGAGCCTCTCTGTGGAGCTGGGAGTAGTGCTTTTCAGACTCAGAAAGAGTACTGGAAGCAAAAATGACCGGCTTCTCTACCCCATTGACTATGTGCGAAAGCACAGCTCCAACACCATACGGACTGGCATCGGTTGCTACAATTATTTCTTTTGACGGATCGAAAAGTTCAAGAATGTTATTTGTTAAAAGCAAAGTTTTGCAATTTTGGAAGGCATTTTGTGCCTCTGCGCTCCAAATAAATTTAACATCCTTACGAAGTAAATTATATAAAGGTTTTAACTTTGTAGACAAATGAGGTATAAATTTACCATAATAGTTTATAAGACCTAGAAATGACTGTAACTGAGTTATGTTTTGAGGTGCAGGTGCCTCAGAAATAGCTTTGACTTTATCCTCTTTTGGACTTATACCTTGGACAGAAATATTGTGACCTAAATAAGCGACAGACTCTTCCAAAAATTTGCATTTATCGATATTTATGCGGATATTATGTTTACTTAATTTTGCTAACACACCAAACAAAGTTTTTTTACACTCATCCTCTGACTCACCGCCAATGAGGATATCATCGATGTAGCAAAAAACGTTTTTAAAACCAAGAAGCACACGGTCCATTATAGACTGAAATATCGCCGGACCACTCGCGACCCCTAAAGGCAATCGAAGACAACGATATAAACCTTTTAAAGTGTTAATAACTAACACATCTTGACAAGCTGGGTCGATGGCAAGTTGTTGGTATGCACCTGTGAGGTCAATCACACAAAATACCGAACAATTTGCTAAATTTGCATAAATATCTTGTGGATTAGGCAAGGGATAAAACGCGGTTTCTATAAACTTATTGATAGTGACCTTGAAATCAACGCAAAGACGAATATCCCCATTTGGTTTCGGAACAACGACAACTGGACTCGCCCAACGACTATATTCGACCGGTTCTATGACTTTATCATTACACATTCTTTTTAATTCGGATTCGACTTTATCGCGTAGTTTATATGGAACGCTATACGCGGCGTGAAATATTGGACTCGCATTTTCTTTTAAACAACATTCGCTGTGAACCCGACAATTGGACTTGCTAAATTTTTGTCTAAAATACCCGAAAATTTTTGTTTTATTTCCTGAACTAAGTTTAATTTATTGTTACTTACAACTTGGACACTTCTTGAAAAACAAAAATGTTGTCTCCAATTAGGAAAAAGGCTATCTAGCCACGTCCGACCAAGTAAAGGCTTCTTAGGCCACTGACCTTCAATCACGATTAACTTTAACACGAAACTTCTTTCTCCAAGACTGACTTCAGCATTCATACTTCCAAGTTCTTTTATAATGCTACCTGTAACAGAACAAAGATTATTTTCAGAATTTATTAATTTTTCTTGAGGGAATCTTAAAATAAACTCAGCTTCGCTAATAATTGATGCAGTTGCTCCGGTGTCGATTTCCATTGTAACAGGTTGACCATTAACCAATAGTTCACACTGAATTGGTCCCTGTGTACATGTTGTTGATGACGCTATGGTATTTATATTTTGCGCTGGATTTTCGATGATAAATGTGTTGACAGCATTTACACGATTTCTATTGCTCTTTTTGCAGAGGGTAGATGTGTGACCCTTCATATGACAAAGAAAGCATTCCCAATTTTTTGCAGGGCACGTGTTTGGGTTATGATCTCGCCCACAGCGATAACACGCTGACGATGAATTGTTGTACTCGAAGCGACGACTGGACTGATTGGACTGACTTGACTGATTTGACTTGACTGCTGGTTGCTGTAAATTGCTTTTCCTTGGTGCGTTGTGATGACTTTGACGATTGGAATTATGGTAATTCTTTTTTTGATGATAAATTGCTTGTTGTGGTACAGCTTGCAATGACTTCGACGTTTTTTGAGACAATTCCATATTTAATGCTTTTTCGCAGTATTTGTCGAAGGTAAGCGAATCATTATTTAAGAGAACTTGTTGAATTTTTTCATCGCGAAGACCAATAATAAAACGATCCGTGAGATTTTCATCTAATATTTTGAGCATGTGCTCGGCCATCATTTTGTCTGCGGGGTCGGTTTTCAGAAACCCTCCAAAATCACATGTTTGAGCCAAAGATTTTAATCTCACAATATAATCGTTTATTGGCTCACCTTCTTCCTGTTTAGCTTTGTAAAATGCATACCTTTCAGCTCGTTTATTTTTCTTTGGTGAAAAATGATTCCGCAGCAAAGACATCAGGGTTGGAAAATCCTTTGTACTTGGAAGATCAGGCATCGTAAGAGACATCAAGACTTCATAAATTTCAGCTCCAACAATGGTGATGAAAAGTGGAGTTTTATTTTCTTCCTTAAGTTCATTCACTAGAAAAAATTGTTGGATTCTGTCTTCGTACGCATTGAAATTTGCCCCCGGCACATATGGATCGATGTGACCAATCAACCGATTTGACATTTTTAATTATTTGACTTTTTTATTTGCACAATTTTCTTTTAATTATCCTCGTCGCCAGATTTGTTATGATCGTGATTGATTAAAAGACAATTTGTTAATGTTTAAAACATTACTTTATTTCTTAATTTAAGTTAATATATGTATGTACAAAGTTCGAAATTAATACTGCCTGCTTGGCTGCCTATAATCAAGTGAAGTCGAGAATGGTTTTCTTATAATACTTACATAATACATATGTATATATATATCACGCCATACGATCATGCGATATTATGTGTTCACCTTTTACATAAGTACATAATGAAATCAGTATAGGGTAATGATGGGTAAGAATGTAACAGACTTTTTACCTCATTGTTGGGTGTTATACGTGCTGGGAAAGCATTGATTGCAGTAAACATGGCGATGTCCAGTGCCGCCATTGTTGAATACACAGTGATAACAGAAACAAAATAATTGCTATGACAGAGCGGAATGTCGAAAACGACTGAATAAGGAGGATATAGTCTTGGATGTATGGTGTATTCTGAGTGAATTCAATAGAGTGAATCAACGATGTCTTCAACAGTCTGGGAGTGGATAACTTACGAAAGCTATTCTGACATATCAAGAGCTGAAGGTGAAGGATTCTTCAGTATTAGCTGAGTAGTTGCAAAAAAAAAAATAATGGTAGTTTTCATATCAGATTATACGGCCTGCTGTTCTAAGCTTAGTGTTTCTGCCGTCGGGTTAACTTCGCAACCACGTACAACTTGCCGGTTTTGAGAGAGACCCGCAAAACATCGCCACTGCAAAATTTTTTTCTAGGATTGTACTGCCTCTTGTAAGCAAGTGAAAAATCCTATCATGAAATGTGCTGATGCTAATTAACCGTTCGCAATGGTTGTGAGTTGAAATCCCCAATGACATGAATGTAACTAGACAAACATTTTTCTAAAAAAAATGTATATGCCAATTTTAAGTATTCAATAGTAAAATATATGTACTTTAAAGATCATAATTTCAAGAAAAATCGTTCACTCATGTCGTTGTATCCGGTTTTTCAATAAGATCGCTACAGTTTTTTAAATAAAACAAAAACGGTTTTGGATATCAATGAAATTCTTTATTATTATGTATGGAACTCGATTTCTTTTGCATGGCCACCACGGGGACGGGCACGCTTGCAGAAGTCCAGACGCTGAACCCAATATTCGACGGTTTTCAAGCATAAATCGGCCGATACTGCTGCAATTTCACGTTCGATATTCGTACGAAGTTCATCAATCGTCGCTGGCTTGTTGGCATAGACCATAGACTTGACGTAGCCCCACAGAAAATAGTCTAACGGCGTCAAATCGCACGACCGAGGCGGCCAAGCGCCTGTGGATTCAAATTTTTTCACTAGACGCTCAATTGTTGATCTGCTAGGACGATTATGACGACCATAAATTGGACGTAGCGCTCTTAACGTTGAGGCCACTGACTCCGAATTTCGGTAGTAAATTTTAATAATTTCGACTCGTTGTTGGTTCGTATATCTTTCCATCATAAAATGGCAAACCTTACTGAAGAGAAATGTCAAAAAAACGGCAAGAAATATGGCGTCCTTTGCTGTCCCTGTCGCTCTACTTTTGTAGCGTCCCTGTTGAAAAACACTTTATATGAAATCTAGATTACATAATATACAATGCCCATTTCTTTTTTTAAATCCAGAGAAATGTTTTTTAAAAATTTGTATACACAGTATTATTTGAAATTCGAAAAGTTCTTGTATAATTTTTTTTATCGAAATATGTAGAGCCATTAATGAGAAGGTTGGTTCTTTAATAAATACGTACGGTGAACAATATTTTTGTCTAATTTTATTTCACCAAAATTCAACTTTTTCCAAAAGTAAAACTTTTCCCATAGTGTCACATAAAAATCATGCATTACTCGGTCGCACGAATTTACTCTTATGTTTAGGAAACTTAGAAACTTAAAAGGGGAAGTTATTACGGCAAAATCACAACCTTACGATTCATTTTTAAAATGAATAAAGCAAATCCTTTAGTAGTTGGAGTTAAAATAGAATGTCATGTGTTTTCTTTAACAAATATAATTTTATGCTAAAACATAAATTTAAAATTGGTTTAACACTTTCTTAAAAAAAAATACTTTTCATATATAATTTCTAAAAAAAAATTCTAGAAAAAAAATTGGTTTTGTGCGAAACAAATTAAAATTCGAAAAAAAAAATGATTCACTTGTTTTTGAGATATATAATTTTCGGAAACAAATAGAATAGACATATGTAACGCCGATTTTTTTTTTAAAGCTATCTCTCAACTCTCAAAGCCATTCAAACTTAAATAACAAAGATTTTATAAAGACTGTTTTCCTAGAATTTACGACCGATGAATGATGAATAGATATACAGAAGGGCATAGAAACGAGTTAGAATGAGACAGATAAGCAATGAAACAGATGAATAGCCGCAATTAAAACATAGAAACGAATACGATAGTGGACCCATATTTTTCATCGAAAAATATCGTATACATATTTTTAATTAAAATTGCAGGCTAAATGTAGCTAAATTTTTTTGACGAACACTTAACTTGCCCTTATAATGAAGTACATATCTATCATAATGTAATGACAGTATAAAAGGGGGAAAAGAATAAAATTACCACTTAACCAAAAGGGTAGAATGTTTACTACTTTAGTTATTTGATATATATGGACGTTAAGAAGGATAGTATAGTAGTTACAGAAAAAGCATGTCAATTTTACGTATAAACGGTTCAAGCCCAATAGAAAGGGGTTGAAATAAATGGTAAAATGCATAGTTAGGAACGTTTCGCGACTCTTTTGCCAATTATGTGGACACACAATTTGAACACACAAAAGTTTTACTGGTCCCTTAATAGGCTTAAGCAGATAAGTCGTGAGCAATACACAACATATAACACCACATTCGTGGAAGTTGTGACATTTTCCGGTTGAAATGTTTTACTTGAATGGTAATTTGAGAGGAAACCGAAAGGTTTTAAGCTTTCTTTGATGGATGCTTAGGTGTGGACTATGCGGAGTGATATATTGGTTTTATTTATTAACATTACAACAGAAGTTCATAGAAGAAAAGTTGTCGGTGATTCATTTTTTAAACTAATTCCGTTTAGCATAACGAAAGAAATAATAATCTTTGAGAACGAGTATATAGGTACATGCATACATAAACATCTTATGCTTCGCAAGACATACGACACTTCTTTAATTAAACCTGAATTTATATTATTCTAAGTTTAAGAAGTGAATCTTGACAGAATTCCACGATCCTGCACACGTAACTATTTGATAAGGAGTTTTCAGGAAAAACTGTCCTTTCGATTACAAGCATTTTTTGGGATGTTGTGTTGGAAATAATTTCAGCTCCTATTACATTCCCCTTTTCATATATAAATGGAACTCATTTGCATTAAAATATACCTGCATTTAAGGGATTTAGTCAATTCGAATGTATACCAGTGGCGTGGCGTCCATATAACACGATTCCTATCGTCTTACCTTTTAGAAAATCCAGAAATAACACAATTTACCAAATAAACATCGAATAAGTTTAAGTTATTCATTCTGCCTCTCATTTGTATCTTATACTTTATCCAAACACATTCCACAATCCACAACCAACATTAATCAAGAGAGTCACAAAAATACTCCGACGTAAACTTTTCAATCGAAATCATCAAAAACTTCCTGAAAGCCAGGAAAATCGAGTTCAACTCTTTCACACCACGCGAGGATAGGAAAAATTTACTTCTTCTTAAAGGAATACACCATACCTATGCTGCTATCGAAGTTGAAGACGAACTACGGATAGAAGGACTTCCAGTGGTCAAGGTATCCCATTTTAAAGCCAAGAAGGCCCAAGGGAAAACCTATAACAATTTTGTAGTAGAGCTATCGAAGACATGTGACATTAACGAAGTCTACACGAAGACTCTAATAATGAACCAGAGGGTTCACTGGGAGCGACTAAAGACCGATGACATTGTTCAGTGCCGGAACTGCCAGCGTTTTGGACACGTTGCCACCAACTGCGGACGCCAGTACGTGTGCGTCAAGTGTAAAGAGGATCATGAACCCGGGCAATGTCAACGTAAGGAGAATACTGGGTTGGATGTATGGTGTGCCAACTGCAAAAAGGAAGGTCATCCAGCCAGTTTCAAGGGCTGCCCAACACTTAAGGTAAGACTCACCGAAAAAAACAAAATGTCAGCCGAAAAAAAAGCACAACAGGTATTTGCTGCAAAATCAGCATGTTTGGTTACCCGCCCTGCACTCAGCTTTGCAGCAATAGTGAAAGGCGGTTCTTCGCAGAAACCAACCAATTCCAGGGGCCAGCAGCAACAACAGAAAACGACACCAGCGAAGGTGATCACACCCCAAGCAACAGCACCAAGGAGTGGACCAACCAAACCAACAACACCAAGGAGTGGACCAACCAAACTAACAACAACCGCACCAACGAACCTGAACACCGAAGTCCAAAGGATTTTTGGATCCGACCTACTCACGGTCATTGGAAAAGCTCGGAGTGCAGTTCCATCGAACTATGCTCAGCTTAGCGAAGGTGAGAAGTCCGTGGCGCTGGCCACCTTCATATTCCAAATATGCAATTAAAGAAGCTCCGCATCCTGACGTACAATGTGAATTCATTGTACAGCCTTGAGAAGAGAACGACATTTAATTTATGGATGAAAAACAAAAACCCGGACATCGCTCTCATCAGTGAGACCAACGTCACCAGACGCAACAACATCGACATCGCCGGCTTCAAAACCTTCCGAAAGGACAAAGATGAGCGCCGTAGAGGGACGGCAATCTACGTAAAAAAGAAGATTTGCCCCAACACCGCTG